>JAWWLV010000179.1:14102992-14238080 GCA_035041135.1 Platyrinchus mystaceus
ATTCAGTTTACTATTCCCACATCCAAAATCTTTCTTTAACTAAAAAATGGGCTGGCCATTTCCTCCAAAGTCTGTAAATGTTATTAGTCTGAATCCTTTTGAAGAATAAGAGTTAATGGATAGATGTATTCAACCACAATTAATGTAACAGCTGGCTTGAGACAGTGAATTTGCCTATAGATATTACTGTTTTGGTTTTTTTTTTTTTTTTTTTTTTTTTTTTTTTTTTTTTAGGATTACCTGGCCTGCTAAAGAGAGCTTTGAACTAGGAAAGACAGACTAATAGACATCACCCATGCAGCCCAAGCAGGGAAGGAATGCAGCCCAGAAAGTGATTATGGGATATCCTCTTGCACCCCTCCTGGAAAACAGACATCCTTGAATACCTCACTGAATGGCCTGTACACCAATATAGGCAGTGTGGGAAACAAACAGGAGGATTTGGAGATCTGTGTGCAGTCACAAGGCTTTGTTCCCCCTGTGATTACAGAGACATGGTGGGACAGCTTGCATGACTGGAATGTTAACAGGAATGGCTACAAGCTTTTTAGGAAAGACAGGCCAGGAAGGCAAAGTGGTAGAGTTACCCTTTATGTAGGAGAATACATAGAATGTATGCAGCTCTGTCTCTGGGAAGATGGTGAGCTGAGGGTTTATGAGTTAGGATTAAAGGGCAGACTAGGTAAGGGTCACATTGTTGAGGAGGAAGTAGATGAGGCCTTTTATAGACAACTGGAAGCAGCCTCACAGTCCCAGGCCTTGGTTCTCATGGTGAACTACAACCACCCTGACACCTGCTGGAGGGACAACATAGCTGGGCACACACAGCCCAGGAGGCTCCTGAAAAGCATTGACAATAACTTTCTGATACAGAGGAAAGGTGTGCTGGGACCTCATTTAACTAACAAGGAAGGTCTGGTTGGAGATGTGAAGGTTGGGGCAGCCTCGGCTACAGTGACCATGACCAAAGAGTTCTCCTGCAAGGAGACAGCAAGGCAATGAATAAGATCACAACCCTGGGCTTCAGGAGAGCTAACTTTGGCCTCTTCAGGCACCCTCTTGGAAAAATTCCATTGGAATGTACGCTAGAGAAAAGAGGGTCCAAGAGAGCTGGGGCATATTCAAGGATCACCTCCTCCAGGTTCAAGAACAGTGCATCCCTATGGGCAAGACAGTGAGCAAATGGGGCAGGAGAACTGAATATTCCTTTTGCAAATCAGCCTTTCAAAAATAATTTCAAGAGTCTGTCACTAACACCTTTTTAAATAGAAAGTTAAGTGCTTTGTGTCTGTCACAGAAAGTGCAATATACCTGCAGACCAGGAAACTCAGAGTGCTCGAGAATGTAGAGTGGCTACTGGTGCTATTTATCACAAACCACATCAACCATTCCTCTGTGGGGAAAACTGGAGTAGAAGCTTTTGTGCCTAAACTTTACAGCTCTTATTAATGAAATGCACAGAGATTTGAACTGCTGTAACTGCAAAGAAAATCTGCATAAAGAATTTTTACCAGAGTATCTTCTTATACAGAGACACAGCAATCAAACCCCTGAAGCTGTTACAGCATCATGTACATCATGTTTCCCCGGACCCTAGGTTTCAAAAAATTACAAAGTGAGAAAATATTCATCACAGCTCCCATGAATCTTGTACAATTGAAAACAAAAATCTTCAGCATATCTTTTGGTTTTCTTCCCAGAGGTTCACAAAAGTGTCTCAAGTCAGCTGAAATCCAATAAACCTCTTCACCTTTCTTAATGCTCACAGGCCTTCAGAAAAAGGCAAAAGCAAATAAGCAACACAAAGCATACATTGGTTTTGCCATTTAGACAAAACAATTCAAAGACTGGCATTTTTAGACTAAATCGCACTGTGGTAACCAGTGATAAATACATTTTTGAATATGTTTTTGACAGTACTCTAACTGAACTACTATTAGCTAGAAACAAGATTACAATGATTTCACTAGTTATTCGAGAAAAAGGTGGGCTCTTTAGTCACAGTTCATCATTACAGTGTTCTTGGGGTAGGCTGGATATCTTCCTGAGAATCAGCAACAATCCAGAACAGTTTAAAAATCTTAACTCTGCCTTTAGAAACTAGAAGCTGAATGGAAAGATTAATAATTTTCTGTTAAGGTATCAACATAATATAAAAAAAATTGCTATTTGGAGTGTCTTGGTATTGTTATACTAACAAATGCAAACTGCTGTTGGCAGGACTACACAACTCTGAATCCTTAAAAAATCCTGAGGATTTTTTGGACTTCTGCTAACAAAACAGGGCTGCATAAATCTGTATCTCTTCACTACTCTTTTTACTCTGCTCCTGTCCACAAAACCTACACCAAGCCAGATATGTGGAAAAACAAAGCTATGCAAATAAATGACAAGAACCATCATGCACATCATGCTTACTAATCCACCAAAGGCTTCTAAAATTCAGAACACATACAGATTTTGAACAGTACTAACATGAGTACTTTACTTACATACAAGTTGCACCAGAATACCTGTAATTTTTTAAAAAAATAAGCTAATTGCTATTGAAAAATAAAGAGACTGAACTATTAATCAAATGGTGCAAAGATAGCCTTAGGAAAATATGAATGTCTCCACACTTGATCTGATTTACAGCTCTGGCCTAAACAATTCACCTTGCTGCCAGTCAACAAGGTAATTTGCAATATTTGCTTAACTATTAGAACCAGCACTAGAAGTTGTCAAATAGCACCATATACACAAACCTACAAATCCACCAGTGCTGCTTCTTATGGAAAGGAGAAAGAACTGCACTTTCTACACTGAGAAGTAAAACCTAGCCCAAGTTAGTGAAACTATCTAGGACAGGGAGTTTAGGACTTCCTGTTTTAGGCAGACAATTGCTCCAAATCAAAAAGGCCTGATTTCCCTTCAAAAACAACATTAGAATGATTTCAGTTACTGTTTACTTTACATAGTGAATTATTCTCTAACACAAAGTCAGAATCTGTCAGAACCAAAATCAATAGAACTGATGTTTACTTTCTTTTTCCCTGATATCCCTCACCCAGGGAGAATTTATACAAGGCTCACTTTAACAAAAGTAAAGTAGGAAAGAAGAAATAAAATCCCAATACACCTAACACAATGAAAAGTTCACACAGAAATGCCAAAAGATAGGGAAGAGGTCTTTGAACATATAAAGCATTATTTTATACAGCTCAATTAGATTTTATGTATCTTCTTAAAGAGCATGAACCCATAGCATTTTCTGTCACTTCCATAATTAGCCCAGCCTGGGGAAGATTTTATGGCACACGGCCATTAAATCCAAAGAGCACTTGAGACCTTTACCCTTTACCAGGCAGAGTCTGGTTTCAGAAGTAACCTTACAGAATCATCAAACTAGGAACTGCATCAGAAAGGTAATTAATGGCAGATGACTGAACAGAAAGAAAAAGCCTGAAGGACTATCTGAAAAAAACAGCAATTATAAAAAACTTTAGTTACTCTGAAGGAGCATTTTCATTCAACTCAAACTAAGCTCACTACAGGAAGCACCACCACCACCTGCCCACAAAACTCTGAAGTTGTAGCACCTGACATGCTCCTAAATAAACTATCACAATAAACCACAAACAAACAAACTCTACAGGAAATAAACATTTTCAGTTGAAGGAAAAAAAATACAGTATTGTCAAAAAACCCCAACAAAATACACACACCAACAAAAACCACCCACAGTATTGTAAATATAACGGATGATTAAAGAGACATGTTTACATTTCATTTGGCACAAGAGATAAACCAGGTTGCATCAAGTGAATCAGTCTAGTGTAAAATAGCCACTATGAAACCTGGCATTACAACATGGTCTCAGATGATCTAACTCAGGACTTGAAGAGCCTTCTATCTCTATCTCTAGCCTCTCTATCCATGGAAGAGGAAGAGATATTACACCTTGGTTCCTCTTCCATGAGGACAAAAACAAGGGAAAGAAATTAAATAGAACACTCTACTACTTAAAAGCAAAACTGGCTTTGTTTGAGAAAGTCAGTGTAGAAAGCCAGCATTCCCTGGAAAGGTTACCAGCTCCCTATATGAGAGCAGTGGAGACCATTCATTCTTCCAGGATCCATCTGCAGCCCCACCACACTGAGCACTGTTTGAGGCACTTGTGTGGGACAGCAGCTTTCCTGCAGTGTGCATGGCAGACACATCACCTCAGAGTGCAGGGGACCACTGAGGCAGCCAAGAAGTTTCAAGAAAGACTTTTTTAATTCAGAAGGCTGAAAGAACTTGGACACAAAGCATGGGATCAGGCACAAGAAGAATACAACATCCAAGCTACTTTTGTTTCCAAATCCTGTAATAAAAGAACTCCTCAAATATTTTATTAAGAGTAAAGTAGAAGCATCTTTCTTCTCTTGCCAAGCTGTGAACTTGCTTTGTATCCATGTATGTGAAGGAATCTCAAAATACACAGAGTTCTGGAGAGGAGAGACATTCTATGATTCTAATCCAGGACATTCTATAAATAACTGGGAGGTGACACATATTAAATGAAGAACCTATGGATGCACTTTTAAATTATGGTGCAAAATAGACTATAATGGACTGACAATGCAAACGTCACAAGAGAGTCTACATCATCACCTTTTAACTGTGCCAAAAGGATTGTCAACCAACTGCAAAGTTACTGCACCAACTTCCTACTTAACTAGATGATATTTAGCACTGATTCCCAGTCTCCTACACACACACACTAACGGAAACAAAGCTTGTATTTTGTCAGCAAAGGGCTACAGAGCAGTAGACAGGGAAAAGACAAGTCAATACCCTAGATCCTGCTGCTGAAGGGAAGAAAGGAGGAGGTGACAAGCAGGCACCAATAAGAAGCAACAGGGAAGAGGCTGGAGAAGAAACTCAGTAAAAAGGAAGCTCATTCCAAACACACTGGAATCCTTTGCTTTAGACAGCTACTACTTTTGGAGTAAAGAAAGTATAAATAAAGAGCAAATAAAGCAAGTCCAGGAGACGTTTAAATGATGACAAAAGTATTTTTCTAAACCACAAACAGAGCAATGCAAGCAATCAAAAGTCACCTACAGTTAAAGAGTAAGAAAAAAACCATGTAGTTACAGTGTTCTTCAAAATATTCATAGAGCATGCACAGTGTATAGCACAAACCCAAGAATTTATCAAATCCCTGAGTGAATAAAATACAGGAAAGAAAACGTCCAATGTATGTTATTCTTCCTTTGAGTAACTTTCTTAATTAAAGATTAATACTTTGGAAGCTCAGAATAAGAACAACAGATTCCTTTCCCATTTTGTTTTTTTACATATCAGTTATAGAGGGAAGCTTCACTTCTGAGAAATCCTTTCCATGGTACTCACCAACAGTGGTCACAGGAGGCGGAGAAGGGTAGTATTGTACACTGGTGGTTGCTGGAAATGGAACACCACCTGGATAAGGATAGCTTGGGAAGCCACTTTGACAAAGAAAGATATGCTAATGTTACATAACTATTTGGAAAACATTATCCATGTGTATTATCTTCATGTCACCAGGTTAAACATTTGTTCATATAATAAAATGTTTCAACTGCAGACCAAGTTATACTTTTTCTCTTTTTCAGTTCATTTTTTCAGAAGCTAAGACATCTTTCACAATTTCTATTTCTGATATGATTACAGACACCATTTTATCTGAAACTTTATCTAGTTACTGCCTTTACATTATTACAAATTCTGTTCAATTTCTTAATCTTGATATACAAAACCCCACAAATATTCACAAGAAATTATTCTAGCTACAAACTCACAAAGACCAATCCCAACTTAATAATTTCTAATAAGAATAAATGACTCAGCACAATGACTGCTGAGCTGCTGTATATTAACCTAAAAATGTGGTTCCAAGTATGGTTGTGAGGTGAAACAAACCTCCTCCAGAAATTCTCAACCCTGCTAACATGAAAAATGATACAACAAATATGTCATATGAAAATATAACTAAGACTAGATACTATTCAGTGAAACTCCCTACCTTTAAATGGTTGATGTTGGTTTAAAGGAGTTCTTACCTTGGGTTTGAAGTGTTTGGTGCTGGATAGGGAGATATTCCACCTGGAATTCCAGGCACATAGGAAGCTAAATAAAACAAGGATTTTGCACATTTTTACATTTCAGGAGTTTAACACATACCATGACATATCAAGCTGCAGTAAGATGCTTTTCAAAATTTATTGAACAATGAATTCAGTATAACACAATGAAAAAGGAGTAAAGAGAAGTCATTCTGTGGCCAAACCCCCTCGAAAACACACACCCTGCATCCTCTAACACCACCCCTTTTCACAACAATCCCAGATGTTTTCAGTGCTACCCTCGTGCAGCTCAGCAAGAGGCAAATGTGCAGATGTCCACTGACCAAGGCAGCTGCTCCCTCTCTAAACACAAAAAGGACTGAACTGCAACAGACCTTCCCACCATGCACTGACCAGTTAGAATTTCTTTTGTGTAACCAAGCACATTTTAACAAAACAGAGGTAAATTCTGCATTTCTGAAGATTCTACCTCTACCTATCAACCGTGGTTAAACTATTTTCAAGAGTATTTTGTTTGGAGGGAGAGTGTGAGAACTGTAATGGAATTCAATTAGACATTCCTTAGAACAACTAGCCAGGACACCTCTCACTGTGTTATTGCCCAGAATCACAGAACTGTTAGGGTTGGAAGGGACCTCTGCAGAGATCCCAACCCTGCTGCCAAGGTTGCCTACAGCAGGTGACACAGGAACATGTACAGGTGGGTTTTGAATGTCTCCAGAGAGGGGGACTCCATGACCTCTCTGAACAGCCAGGGAACTTAAAAAAAAAAAAAAAGTATTACAGATGACACATCTGAGGAGCTTTTTTATATGAGAGCTGAGAAAATAAAATAACCTTTCTAAAGTAGCCAGTGTTCTTTACTCACTAAATAATAAGAGCATAATTTAAGTACCTTCAGAGTAGCTGGATTTCAAAACAGCTGGTTAACTGTTTAACAATCCAACCATGTTCTTACCCAGTGATTTCTGCTATTTAAAAGTTATACTTTAAAAATATGTTATCAGCACATATAAATGTCTAAGGCTTTAACAGTCTTCACAATTTTAAGTTTCTTCTTGAAAAGCTGACAAAAATTATGTTTTGGGCACTCTTCTAGCAATTTTAGGAATATTACATCAAATAGCTTTTTTTTTTTAAGAGCAGAGCTATTTTCACCCTTGAACACTTTCAAATTATTACAGTTTTTGTAAAAGGGTTTAATTTCTTCTTAAACAACATACGTAGAATTAGAAAAAAAGCAAATCTGAATGTCTGTAAAATAAGGAAAGTCTGACTACACTAGGAAAATTAAGTAGCTATTAACAATTTAAAAACCCTGAAACATTTCCACTAAAATTACTTCAGCTATGAAGTAATTCATAGTACTTCAGTTCAATTCAATTCAAAATAATAATTCAAAATACTTCAGCTTTGAGTGACTACAGGAGTAATCAAGTGTGTTCCAACTGATGGTCTGTCCTTAAAGCACAAGTCAGAGCATTTACTAAAACTACACTTACACTGACACCCACTGTTCCTGGAAAATCAGGACAATACAATCATCTAGTGCTCGTACAGGCAGGATAGCGCTGGACAAGCAAAAAAGCTCCAAGCACCTGCCTTTATCCGACTATTCCTAATGGTCCCATTTATGTTTGCTGCACCCTTTCTCACAGGTTAAGAGCCTAAGACCTTGTTAAAAATGGTTTCTGCTGGAAATGGAAATGAATAGCACTTCAGCATTTCATATGTAACACTATCATCAGGTAAAAGCCATACTGCAGTAGAAGAGCATACAGCCTTAAAAATACAGCAAAAATAAGTAACCCCAAATACAAATACTCTACCATTAAGATAAAAGTAGAACTCTTATAATATCATTAAAGAATCTCCAGCTAATCTGCACCCCCTCCCCTCCTGCCCCAGTCTTTGGCTTGATTAGGTCTACCCTACCCAATGCAAAGTCTCCTCTTGGGAGAATTTCTAGGATTTTCTGTTTCCTCCTTCCCCTTTTTGCCCCACCCACCTATCCCCAGTCTTTAAAACAAGATGCCTCCAGAAGTTTAAAGAAATACAAGATTTAAAAAGTCTTGAGAATTTTTGCAAGGAAATAAGAATGGGTACCAAGTCAGAGCACCAAATCAACAGAGAAGAATAAAAAAAAAAAATCACAAGGCTTTTTTTTTCATATTCAGCCAGAATTTTTTTAAAAATAAAAATAAACCCTACAAAGCAGGAGCATGGGCATAGGAAACACATGCAACAAGCATGCTTTTGCTTATGAAATCAACAGTTGCAGGAAGCTTAACAGATGGACGTGTATTGTCAGAATAAATAAAATTAAAATACAGTTATCTAACTAATCTCTTTTAAAGGCTATCTCAGAATATTGACAGGATACTTACTGATTTTTTTGAGAAGCTTAGGGGGTGTTCGTGTGTGTGTGTTTGGGTTTTGTTTGGGTTTTAATACCAACTTGGTTATTCCCTTCTAAAAACCTAAAAACCACACACATTCTTAGACTCACAGAATCTTTTAGGTTGGAAAAGACCTTTAAGATCACGAAGTCCAACAAGGCCAAGTACAGCACAGATGAATTCATCAGCCAGCAATACACAAAGTCATTCTACTGTAAAATGCATAATTTGTTGAAAAATTATGCATGGTAACAACCACTGTGGAATATTAAGATGATTGTTTGCAGAAATCAGTAGTCATGAGCACTTACTAGTTGGAGGGCCTGTAGCCTGGTACGGTGGGTAGCTCGATGAAGCAGTGGGCCGGGAAAAGACTGGAGGTTCCTCTCCAAACACAACAATCATGACCTGAATCAGCTCTAGCAAGTCTGACTGGGGCTGTGAGGGAAAACAAATCACAAGTTGTTCATTTTTCTAGCAGAGAGTTTAACTGACTAGAGCAACAACAGGATACCATCAGCCCTCAAAAGCATTCCTTTTATTGCGGGTTTAATTTTTTTTTAATATATATATATATGTATATATATGTACATATTTAACTTCCTTTCTGGATTTTTTTTACAGATGCCAAACCCAGCCAGATGGTATTCAAAATAGTATAGCAAAGTACAGCTGCAGCCACATCCACACCCAGAATAAATTGGGTAATACACAGTTCCCTATCAACTACAGGACAATAAATGACTGAAGATGACTGTCCAAAGGTGGATTATAATATTATTTTAAAAATTTAAATCCACTCTCCAGCTTGAAAAAAGTGCACATCACTAAGTTTTCAGACATTTCATTTTCATATACCATAGCTTATTCTCTGATTCAGAATGCCTCAATGGAAAAAATATTCTAACCCACTAAGGAGTGGCACAAACCTCCTTTAAATATAGCTAAACTAGGCTTTTCTGTCTATAACTACACTTAATATAGGCATGATTTCATTTTGCCAAAATAAGAACAAGCATCATGAATGTAGTACCAGATTAAATATCCCATTTCCAAATTTTCTCAGCTCTATAATCCACTTACTTATTTTTACCAGCCTCTCAAACTGAAAGAATTCCGTATCCCCTGTACATTGGATGATCCTCTTGCTAGTGGAAGACCTGCATCCTGACCTGGGCAGCCTTTTTCCACTATTATCAAGCAAGTGCTCACCTACCACCCATCCTTAATAAATTTATTCCTGTTCACTTTTTATGAACTGTGTACCTTGTACCATTCTTCTAACCTTGTCAACACAGTTTATCTTCTTTACAAGTCCACATTTTGGTCACAACTTCTATGAGACCTGCACTGCTCAATGCCTCTATTCATTGGAAAAGCAAATATATCCACATACTCAAGGCCTAAGGAATGACTACATAAAGTCCAAGTGCTTGTACAAGCCCATTTTAGTCACAGAGATTAAATTCAGCAGAGAGATGTTTTAACAGAATTTATAATTTCCCTTCTGTAAATGTTCTTATCTCACAAGTCTTCACAACAATGTTCCGCCACAGAAGGATGCCTTTATGCTGCACTGTTTAATCAGACAAACTGCAACTAAAGATGCAACTACATTAAATTAACAAGGACACAGAATGAAACATTCTGAACTTTAAGATATTACAAATAATAAGCAGCTGTTTTAATTTTAAAAATGGTTTAAGATATCAAATAAAAAGGATTATGTTTTTTGTTTAAAATGATACAACTATCTCAAGGAATGCAGAACTAAGCAATTTGAGAATTTCAGGTTCCCTATACTTACATATTTCCACTCATGCAGATAAGGAAGGTATATCTTGCCATTTGCATCAACATGCTTCCCAGTTTTTATTGTCATAGAGCTAGTGGGTTTAACAAAACAAATTGGGGGGTTGAAAGGGTAGGTGTCCAGCAGCCACAGGCAAATTGGGATATTGTATGTGTTACCTAGAAAAGATATTTTGAAAAATTTTATAAGTTATTCCAAATCTTCAACTGTCCTCTTGCATCCAGATTTATAAAAAAACTCCTAAACCCATCAAACTCAACTGCAAAGTTAGAAGCTGAAGCCAGAATCTACTAATAACATTCAGTGACTAGCTGACATTATGGCCACCAGCTCAACACTTTCAGAACAATTTAACTGTGATCTACAACTGTCATTTACAATTAATACATTATCTCATTTCTTCTACACTGCAACATTACTAGATCCTAATCTGAATTATCATTAGCTGCAGCAATAAATAATTTGCATCATTGCCCATTTAATTGACAAGCTTGAAAAATTTGCAGTACTGAAAGAAAAAAGATGTTACAGAGCTGGACAAGACTGAAGAATCAATGCTCAACATTCAAATTTTATCCTGCAGCAAAAATAGGGAACAATTTGTTTAAAATATTTTGCTTTGGGCAAGTAAAGAATTTCAGAAAAATAGTGATCACCGAAGTAGTGAGGTTGAACCAGGACAAATATAAATAATTTTTCATGTAATTTGGGACAATAAGGGGGTGATAATAATTATAATAAATGCATACCTCTGTAAGGCACAGGAATGGTTCCACTGAGGCTCATCAACTCCCTAGATGAACCATCGTTAAAAACTGAAAGGGAACAAACACACGTTTGTTATGTTAATCTCTACTCAGGTTATACCTCATATATTTATTGGCATTAAGTTTTCAAAGTCACATACATATAAACTCAGCTTGAAAGGTTCTGCTCTAACACATTTATGGACTAGCAAATGACTGTCTACAGTCAGGCAACTTCTTATGAATAACACATTTCCAAGAAATGAATGACTAATTATTGTCAAACTACCTTCACTGCAAATAAAACTGTTTCCTCATTCAGAGAGCAAGTAAAACATGTTGGAACCTTACAAACTGCAAATCATGCAAATTGCTGCAAAGATAATCTGAACTCAAACTTAATTTTAGAAAACAGCTGTCATCTGAGGACTGTAAAGAATTCCTTATGCTTTCACCAAACAAACAGATCAGCAAGAGTACTGAAAATTACTGGGCCACAGGCATTTATTACAGAGTCAGTAAAGGTAATTTAACCAAACAATAACACACTGAAGAGGAAGAAATGAGTAGCACTTGACTGACTGCCAAATCTGTTTTAGTTCACAAACCACACAAGAAGCCTGACCTACATTCACTGAGTTGCTGTATTTAGTTTTCTCATACTTTTAATCCAATACATTATTCTTGGCTGAATAAATCAGTTTCTGCTGAGAAAGCTTTTGTTTTCCTAATTTCACCTGGAAGTTTTTAGTCATACATCAAAAATAGCTTACAGTGTACAATTGTTGTGGTGCTAAAGTTCTGCAAAGGCTGGTAGGACGTATTGGGACTTAGATGGGGGCACATATTTAATTATTAATATGAAGTTGAAAACTAACTCAACAGCAATGTAACCATTTTCTTGTTGCTGATGTCACTGCCACAAATAATATGGATTATCTGTAAGTGATTCTGTGCTTAGCCTCTTCCAGGCAGCTTAGAAAGCATTAGGTAACACAAATGGCTACAGCTCAAAGCTATCTGGAATTCTGATCACCATCCTCAGACAAACTTGTGCAGCTATTCCAGCCACAGTCCTTTCCCTCTTGTTTTGTTTCTCCTGTCACTGTGAACTTTTATTTCTGTGACAGCTGCTGGCTTGCAGCTATTCAAGTTAGAACTGATTTATCTTCTACTTGTCCACGCCCCTTCTTAATATTTCTGAATTCAAATTCACAATTTAAAAAGCAGAAGGCTTTAAAATCTCTGGTGATGTATTGGTAATATAAAAGTAACTCCCAGAGGAATCCCAGAGGTGACAGTTTAGAAAGGTGATCATAAGGAGGTTGACCTCAGCAGCTGTGCTGGCTCACTGTATGATGTGAAACCATGCCCTCGTGGAGCTAACCCTAGACACCATCTTCACTTAGTACATTTATATTTATTTAGAGCCTTTAAAATAGCTAACAAACAGTGACTGCCATCAATAATTTACACTACAAAACCCTCATGACAATTTTGTATATTGACTGTGTTTTCTGCACACTCTTATGGACTGCCACAATTATTTTTAATGAAGCATTTGCTCACTGATTTGCAGTTCTTTCTAAACAGAATTCTAAAAATATCTTTATATGGCAGCACAGCTGAATTTGTAAGATACCAAAAATCTCAGGACACCAACAGATATGACATCATTGAGCGATTAAAAGCTAAGCTGTGAAAAATGCACCACTTCTTGGCACATTAGATAGACTAAGAAATACTGAAAGGTTATTTTAGAAAATGAAGATTTGGAGATTTGGGATCTTCGTTCGCGAAGCCTAGCCATGATGAATTTTAGAAAATAACTGTTTCTAAAGAAGTATTGAAGTCAAAGACCAAAAAGAGAAACTCAACCTATATTTTCTGGTTTTAACCTCCTTTTTCCCCCCACAAAAACTACCAAATACATCTAAACCATCACCAATTCAATAACAAAACATTTTCTCATGCACAGACTAACCATACGAATCCATGACAGGTTTGAGGTCCTTGTACTGAGTAATAACACTGGTTGTCTCCTGTATAGTTAGGTCTCTATACTTATACTGAAAAACAAAAGAGATAGAAATTACTTCAGAAACCACACTTCCAGAGTAATTTAATTTTATTTTACCCAATAGACTGCATCTATGAGAGTTTACACTGATATATGGATATTCTTCTCCATTCTTAGTTTGGAATAAGAATTTATTTGTCCATTAACTGAACTCTATTACTGGCATTGCCATTATTAACTTGTCACTGTCATTATTAACTGGACACTGCCTATATAACTTACCAAACTTTAACAAAGTGTTAAGATGTTTTTACTCTTAAATAACAGTCCATACATAAGTGATTTGGGAAAAGCTACTCCATTTTCTTTCACGTTCTACTGTAAGCAGCAGGATCTGAGAGATATGTGTGTATCTTGAGAAAAAAGAGAAATAAGGCATCTCCAGAAAAATATAGTGATGTTTTGAACATTCCTGATAAAAAATCCAATCTAGGACCTGAATCTCACAGGTATCTTTCACAGCATTTTTCAAAGCAACACGGTATTTATACATCACTGATTAGTATTTTCATGTATTCTACTGCCTAGAAAGCAGACATATCGAGGCACAATATTACCTGTAATAATACTGGTTTCACCCCCTTTCTTTTATCAGGAGCAGGGAGTAGCTCAAAGCACAGATGACCTGTAAACCACAGACACACTGCCACAGAATGTTCCAGTCTCAGAACTATAACCCCAGACAGCAAAGCTCCCGGGCAACAAAAGGCTGGTTCACTACATGGTGCAGCGCTTTAGCCTTTTGGCCATTCCTCCCGATAAATACCATTAAAAAGAACAGCCAGCAATGTGGTCTCTTGACAGTGTTTTCACTGTAATACAATTTAAACAAATCGCAATCTTCAGTTGTCTTAAGGAACACAGACATCCCTTCAGGAAGACAAAGGGCTCAGCACAATGAAATGCCTGATATCCAAAGCTCTCAAATGTTAACAAGGTCCGAACAAATTAATTCAGACATTATCCAAGAGCAAACTGTGGTGCCACAGCTAAAGGTCACCTTGCCTCTGACAAACATTCATGAGTTGTGAAGCTTAGAAATTAACTCTTCTTCCTGTTACCTACAGAGATGACAGGGATGCTCCTCCTGGGCATGACCACTTGTATTTACTCAGCAGAGCTGAAGGCACCACGCCGCTTCCCATGATGCCACCTCAGCCTGCAGAAAGCAACAGCACCTTGGGTGATGCTGTGACTTATCTGCCTAAAATGACCGGGGCAAAACAGCCACACGGTCTCTCTGCAGAGATGCTGGTCTGTGGGAGAGAAAGCAACCCTTCCAGTAGGGATGCCGGTGTGTGCAGGGAGGCAGCAGCACGGAGGTCAATCAGCCCCTGGGTGCTGCTTTGATGGGAGGGCTGCAACACAGCACCTTAGCCTCCTTTGGGAAGTGGGTGTAGGATTGGGAGCATGCAGGAGGGGCTTGACAGAGGAAAGACAACTTTGCTAGCATTTGAGTACACTCCTCCCTCCTTCCCTAATGCCTGGCAGAAGGGAGAACAGGCATTGCTGGAACATGGAGACAGAGGTCTGTGAAAATGCATGTATGCCAGCCAGAGAATGGCAGTACATACCCACAGCACCAAATGTGTCACCACAATACAAATGAGAGCTTGTCACGTTTAAAAGAGGGGTCTTTTCATAGGAACAAACCTTATGGTTATAGGATACAGCTGCAAGAAGATTGGCCTAAGCACCACTAAAAGAGAACTGGCATCTAACAACAGAAGCTCCTAACAAGTACAAGGATCACAGAATCACACAATGGTTTGGGTTGGAAGGGACGTTAAAGACCATCTCTTTCCAACCCCCTGCCATAGGCAGGGACACCTTCCACTAGACCAGGTTGCTCCCAGCTCCATCCAACCTGGCCTTGAACACTTCCAGGGATGGGGTGGGCACAAATGGGGCAATCTGTTCCAGTGCCTCACCACCCTCACAGTAAAGAAGAACGCAGAGTCAGGATTTAGCTCCACTTTTGGCACAAGAGTCTCAAGTCAGCTGAGTCAAGAAATTGATAAAACAACGCCTGCCTGCTCAGCAGGCACACTGGAAGTCTGGTACACAGTGGCTGACAGGGCTGATAAAACCCAAATTTGTCTATCTGGGGTGCTTTCAGAAATTAGGCCCAACACCTGAACCTTAAATAAGTATTTTCATATGTCTGTTAAAACTAAGAAAAGTAATATTGCTGCATACAGTTTTTACACAGAGTGATGAATAATTATTTTGTAGAGAGACATTTTTAAAATTTCAGCTACTGCCACAAGGAAAATTAAGTGCTACATGAGCTGTTAATTCCCATATTTAGATCCACTTCCAAGAAATGTCAAAATGTTTTTGGAAAATATAAGATCCTAGTCATTACTACAAAGGTAAATTAAACTGATTAATTTGAATTCCTAATTTCTAGACTTTCTTTTCCTCCTCCATCCTCAGATGGTAAATGCATCCCCCTCATTTTACATATCAGAAAACAGATCACAGAAGGATGAAGCTTTTCAAGATCACACAGCAGGTAAATACCTGAAGTTAAATTAAGTGCTTCCATTCACCAAAACTAGGGGTCTTTTGTTATCTCATACACTGAACTATTCAATATGAGAAATATCACTGAACTTTTCTCTGTAGAACAGAAAGTGTAATTATTTTAGAAAAACAAATATAAGGTAGTGAAACAGCATTTTCATTGTTTATCAGCTATCAAGCACATTTCACTTTGAACTGACCTACAGAAAGTTAGATGGGAGTATAAAATGGGCAAGTGAGGACATTGGACTAATTTATAAAAGACGAGTATATACAAATACATACATGATCTCACTTGCTGATGTTGACTAAGTATTCAACACTCACTTTCAAGCTGATAAAAAAAATCTGCTTATGAGTTCATGCAGGTGAAAGACCCTTTAATAACGTTCAGATTCTCAACTACTGTATTTTATCCTAAAACTGTGCAAATAAAATGATTAAATGTTGCTAGAAAATCCCCCCCAAACAAACCCATAACCTTCCCCTAAGTGTTCAGCCTTAGGGGATTTCATTTCAACCCATAACTCCCCGTAAGCGTTTAGCCTTTGGGATTTTCATTTCAGGCTGCTGGACAAAGCCCGGTTTTCACCTGAAGAGCGGCACACGTGGCTCTGTATGATTCATGAGGTGATTAATGATTTGCCTTCCAAGAGATGTTCTCGTTTCCTTGAACACCGGCGATCACAAAACCCACCCATGCCAGGGAACGATGCTGACCCTGCCTTCCCTCTCCACGAGTGAGCACCAGTGACACCGCACAGCCCCACAGCCCACACCGCCGCCTGGCAGTGTCCAGCCCAGCACTGCAGTCTCGCAGGGCTATTCCGGCATCGGCGCGCCATTCCTCCCTTCACTCCATCCCCAGTCTCCCGGTGCCCGGGCCCCGCTCCCTCCCCCCTCCCTCCCGCCCCCTCGCCGAGCCCGCCCGGCCGCGGCAGCACCTTGGTGAGCATCTTCTTGAGCTGGCTCTCGGACACCGCCATGGCGGCCGCCGCTCTGCCGGTGCCGCTGCCGGTGCCGCCTGCCCGGCCCTACATAAACACAGGAAGCGGCGGCGCTCCCGCTTCCGCCGGCGGCGCCGCTGCCGCGCGTCACGGGGCGGGCCCGGCGCGGCCCCGCCCGGCGGCACTCGGGAAACGGGCACGGCTAAAAAGCCTTTCAGGGAGTTGATTTCCCCCCTGATAAAGCCACAAGTGCCACTTCCCACCGCGCCGACGGAGCTGCGGCCCTTTGGTTCTTGTTGAAGGAACGCGACGCAAACACAAGACCAGGAGCGTTAAGGTACGAAACGTACCTGTGAGAGCTGGCGGCTTTTTAAGGTTAAAATTATTAAATAAACAACACGACTATTCGCATGAAAAGAAATGCTTAACAGATGAGAAGCGACACCTTGAAGAACAACGTAAAACCTTAATTTCATAGTGTTTTTTTCCAAAGTGGGAAACAACCCAAACCCCAAAGTGCAGCCATTGCATTCGGTGCTTTTTAAAAATACAGCAGCAAATTTGGTTACTTGCAGTCATCGCTAATTTTGTGCCATCGCTGACCACCACTTATTGTGAGGAGATTGATTTGAGTTTTTCACAAAAAAAGTCTGAAACACTGAAGGTTTTTTTCTTTATATTTTTATCTCAGTTCTGAGATCAATATACACCCGGTACTCCTTGCAAGTCTGGTTCTTTGTGAGATATAAGCAGAAGGCACAAAGGAACAGATCTTTGGCTCTGCCACCGACCCTACTTTTGCTTAGAAAGCTTCATCAACACTTCAAATACATTTGTTAAAACCGGCCACCCCTCAAAGCATAAACATGGAATGACGTTCCTAAACTGCATGCAGCAGGAGTGGAGCCCACATCTCCTCTGCCTGCAATGTGATGCTGAGGTACAACCAGGATGAATACAGTCTTTTACAGTAGAGCAAATCAAGAGGTTAGAACTCAAAACAAGCCTTTATCTCAAAAAACATCTGCTTTTTGACTTATCTAAAAATTCACATCCTGCTTTTTCATCCCACCATTGGCCTCCAAGGAGGTGGGTTACAGGTTCTGTTCCCTTCTCAAGCAGGTTCCTCAGCCTGATGTAAAGCTCACTGCTCTCAGTTGGCTTTGGAGCGAGGTCTGAACGCAGATACCTCTGCATTCCTTAACTGCCGGATTTTATCCTTTATTTGAAGCCCAGCCCCTGCTCCTTCCATTCAGGCAGTGCACCTGTTCCAGTGCTGCATGTGTGCACTGAGAACTGTAGATGCCTTAGTGCTCTGAACGTCCTTATGAAATAAAAGCAAACAAGTCATGACCAGAATATTTCCAACAGCATTAACATATAACAACACAAATCCATATCCAATACTTAAGCTCTGAAGGGTATTGCTAACACTGTGCTGCCCTTAGTAATTAGCAGGAGTTCATTGACATAAGAGCATCAGCGACAGCCATGAAACATGGAGCTGTGGAATGAGGTGCAAAGAGCCAAGAATAACCCAAGAGTCAGGCTAGAGCAACCAAAAACCAGAGGCAAGTGTCACCTGAATTCAGGTAAAACATTCTTCCATATTACCCTCCCCATTTTGGCTACCAAAAGTGCACTTTTCAAAGAAGGCATTACTGTACAGAGCAGCATTGCATAATTTAAACCAAAATTTAGAAAGCACTTTGGGACAGTAAAATAACAAATCATCCTGTTTTATATAGAACTCCATATATACGAAGCAACCTCTTCTGCCTCGCAAGTCTCTGACTTGTGTGAGCAGACAGAGGCCTCCCTTGTGCTTCCTTACAGCTTCAGCTGCTGCTGAAGGTCATGAATTGACCCTGCGCTGCTTTGCAGTTTCTCTTGCACCAGTGAGTCTTCTTCCAGTTTGACCATTTCAATCACTCCCCTGGTTCCAAGAATACATGGGAGACTTAAGAACACTTCACTGTTTATATTGCAACATCCCTGAAACAACACACAAAGAACACTGTCACACAGTTACTTATATCTGCCATCTGAAGCAAAAGTATACAAAATAATTGATTATTTTAATTAAGCAAGGATATTCCATCATATGGCATTTGGATGGGTCAAATTCCAGTTACTTTACATACTGTGCAATGGGTTACTGTATAGAAACTATAAAAGATTATGGTGCAGATAAAAATTTGTGAATCGTGCCACACTTGGAGTTTTCCAATATAGATATATATCTCTATAACACAGGCAAAGTTTATACTATTAACACCCATTCCTTAGGTAGAACAAGAAGGGACACTTGACAGTATGGTATCATTACTTCTTTTAAGACTGACCAAAATAAATTAAAAAATGTAGCCAAAGAGAGCTATTTGGGGAGAATTTTTCAAATATTGATCCCATATTTACTTTGTGAGAGAATTCATCCAACTTATATCCCTATAATTCAAGTTTACACTGTAGACTGTGTTTATTTTTAGGATCTGTATGGGAAATTATAAACTGGAGAGTAACTACAGAATGTAAAAGACTCGTCACTCCCCTGTATCTGAATTTAGTTCATAAACTATTAAAAACTTTAGTTGAAACATTAATGATGAAATTAGGTATATGTTTGTACTCGAAAGCATAAACATCCAGCTTAACTTCCCTGCACTGGGACATGCAAATCATCCCTTTGAAGGCTCTAAATTGAAGGGACAAGTACATGTTTCTACATGGGTTTTCTCATCATATGAAATGACTTAATGGTTCAATGAAGCCTCTTAGGATAAGCTTTAAACAAAGTTCAGCCTATAATTTTAAGTTAACTAAAGCTTCATAACCTTCACCTCTAATTAATGTATCAAGGAGTAAAAAGGCAGTTTCAAACCTGGCCAAATAAAATACTGGCAGAAAATGCATTTTGTACTTTCATAAAAGATACTGAACTCTTTCAGTCTCTAAAAAAAATCTACATTTAATCCTAAACACTCAGGAACTGCAATTCACACATTTCTCTTCATTTGCCAAAGCCAACTATTGCAGGGGTGCTGGTCAGCAACCTTGAATGTATTTCCCTTTTGGACTTGTATTTTTGGGAGAATAATCCACTTTTAATATTGGTTTCAGATTAAAGCAATAAGTGATTTTTGCTCATTTTTGGCCTATATTTGAAAGCTGTGGTTGGAAGAAAACAACAGCAGTAGCACTGCTTCAGAGATGCCTGTCTGCTAAAATTAATGGTCATACCCCGTATAAATAACATAATTACACTGCCAACCAAAAGAGATCAATAATACATTTACCTTTGCCAGAGTGGATATAGAATGAACCTTTCTTTTATCTTTCAGAATGCTGTCAGTCAAATCAGCAACTGAGAGCCCAACAGACCAAGATCTCTGACCTTTTCCCTTTAAAACTTCCATAGCTCTATATATAAACCAGGAAAAGGAGAAAAACATGATGTTTAGATTTTAATTATTCCTATTTTGGTTTATATGTAAAACCCAAGCGACAGATTAAGTGCAGCACATTAGGTATAATATACTATAAAAATACAATTCTCTGTTTTAGAAAACAACATAATGGAATAAAGAATTGCTTTAAAAAATTTCTTTACAATACTTTTTACCCACAGTGGTAACAATTCTCTTTTCTGTCAAGAGGTGTAACTAATATGTAGCTAATTGAATCAGGTAAATTCACCCAAAGTTGTGCTTTGAAGCAAATGCTTCCAACACAAGCTCTGAGAAAAGTGTGCCAGAAAGCTTGTTTATTATTTTTTTTTTTTTAACACAGAGCCAAACTGGCAGCCTCTGATATTCTAGTGGATATTCTGGTGTCTTCTCCTTAGATCACCACAGGCACAGCGTCATCAAGAACTTCAGAAACACAGTGACCATATACACAAATATAAAGCAGAATGACAACACGACCTACAATCTGCTATAAACTCAATGTACGAACATTTTAGAGCAAAGTTTGCCCAATTCATAAAGAGAAAAAGGAGAAACTCTGCAAACATCAAGTACCTGAACATGAAGAAAAGGAAAGGGTTATAATGGCATTACCTGTTGGCCACCTTTTCCCTCGAGTTACGAGCAGCCATTCTTTCCATTTGATTTGCAGCTAAATTATAACTGGTCCACGACGATACTGAAAAAGAAACAATCAATGCTTAAATGCATATCTAAACAGTGACTAAAATAGGTACCAGATAAAGTGAGGAGAAGAAAAATAAGAAGAAAAATTCAGGCTTTCCAAACTTCCCTTCCCCCGCAACAACCTAAATGTAGATGACAACTTTTTAATGTTCCCTGGAGTGATGAAATAAACTCTACAGTATCACCTTGCCAGAGACACTTGTTTAAAGATGACTGAAGTAATGTGTAATAATTGTTACAGTAGCAGTAACCTGCCATACGTTATACCACATTTCCTTCCTCTTTCAGTACTTCGAACTTGTATTCTTACTATACTGTTATAGCAAAAAAAAAAAATAGCATGAGGTTGGTTGGGGTTTTTTTAGTTTTGTTTTGTTTTTTTTTACTGTGACAAATGTCAAATACTTCTGCTATCACTCCAGGTCTACAGACTTTGGTACACACCAAAGCTGTCTTACCGAGAACCCTTATGAAAATCTACCACTCTTCTTATTACTTTTCTTATTGTCTTAATTATTTTTCTCAATTATTCTTTCAATATTCAATTACTTAAGCACTGCCAGGACATTATCTGCTCCTAGTTATAAGAAAGTATCTCTTTACCTTTGTCTTCCCCTTGTTCACCAATAACCCAGGCATCTTTTGCCAGCACCTCTGCTTTCAAAAGGTTTGTCAGTATGTACTGGAATCTCTCAGAGTCAAGGTTGGCACCTACTCCAATCACTCTGCTTTTGGGAAACGCGCTCAGCTTCCACGCCACATATGTCATTACTTCAACTAAATGTGAAAGAAAAGGATGTTGCCAATGAAGGATCACTCAAAACTCAACACAACTGCAAACTCTGAATCACAATTCGAAAAACTCTGGACCAAGCTGTGTGCTTTAGAAAAGGCATAAGCATGTAAGAACATATCAGTACTTTATTTCAACCTAAAACACCAAGTCAGGTGGGGAGGAGGTGAAGAAAATTCACAGCCCAAGTAAAGTTTTATGAGAAGTCAAGTAAAACTTCAGAATAAGCCACCATGCTTCCCTCTGCCAAAAATCTCACGGGCTTGTACATTTAATTCAGCCAGTGTTTAATTTATTTTCATTTAGCAAGCACTCTCTGCTCTACCTCCACAGCCCTAAAATGATGGGAAGGTAAGATCCACTTGAAAAATAGACACAAGGGCTGTCTTCAATGCGTTTACAGGACAGAGGCTCACACTTACTTCTTTCCCTTTTAAGTAGTGATTTTGCTTTGTCTTAGTTCACAGTATCACTGACCCAACAGATTTAAACCTTTCCCCAATATTTACTATGAGCTGCAATATTTACTATGAACACTACACTTTGTATATTAGTAGCCTGTGAGTGTGATCATATGGCACATGACACATATGCATCTGTGCTTCCTGCACAGGAGAAATGTGTACATAAAAATCACAACTGACAAGACAACAGCCAATGGATGTGAATCTTGCAGACAGTCAGGTCAAAACTACATACAGAAATATACAGAAATACATACCTTTTGTACAAAACAAAGTACACTATTTCTTTTATCTTGGTAACAGTAAAGAAAAAACCCTCAAAGACAGTGTCCTGCTCAAAGATGAAAAGGAAAACATCTTTCAGAGTAGCAAGAAGTTCTGACTAAGTGGGTATATTCAGCAGTAACATATTTTTAAAACAGGCCAAGGAAAAAGCCAGGTAAGGGACAGAACATTAGGCAAAGTACCAACATACCTGGATGAGAAGCAACAAGGAGAACAGCATTGTGACTGTAGTGTGATATTGCTGGAATAATTCCTTTGAACAAATCCACATTGCTTTGTATGACATCGAGGTAAGTCTGAGCATTTCCCAGAGAATTAACAGTAACTACCACAACTTTTGAATCAGCAGAAGCAGAAAAATCTGAAAATACAAAAGAAAAGAGGTTTTTAAAATTTATGTCAATCTATTGAGTCTTGGATGCAACACAAAGAGCTGTTCTAAAGGCTGAACTGCAGCATCCAGCTTAGTTAGGGATTCTTCACCTCCTGTCCCCCCCAGATTCCCCAGTGTGGAATTTGGGGCACTTTCACAGCACCTGTAAGACACAGCTCTCCCACAGAACCACTTTCCTGTTTTACAGTTGCCAAACACAGAAGGCAGACTGCAATTTGTCCAAGGTTAAGGAGTAGAGACCAGACAAAATCTAGATAGCATTGACAGAAAAACTTTTCCAAGTTTTCTTGGCAAGAGAGGAAAAAAATACATCCCTGAAAAGGCCCCTTCTGTTAAAGAAGGGGAAAGACTTTTACTCCTAATTTTTGATCTTATACCTCAGTCAAGGACATGTAGACAACCATAAATGATACTGCAAAAGTCTGTTTATTAACTCAAGTAGAAAAACATGTACTTATTAACCCAAGGAAACACACAACCACGTTTGCTGCAGGAATCTGTAAGTCAAAACTGCCTTGAGCAGGTAACTTTAAATATCTGAGTACCACACAGGTGATCAGCTTGGGCACAGCAACAAGGTGGTTTGACTGTTGCGCCACTTCTGGAACCAACTGAAGCCAAAGCAGAGGCCTAATGCACTGCCAAACTGGAAGCATACTAAGTAGGATACAATAATACCAGCTTGCCCTAAACCGAGATATAAGCACACCAAAATAACAGGTGACAGTGTACAAGCATTTTGTAATACTGTAACACTGCTAAAGAGCACAGCCAGCAACAACATACAAGCTTTTTGTACCACAGCTCAATGTAAACATATAATAGACAACCACAAATGCACAAACAGATTTGTGGTACAGTTGCACAACCAGGGTTCAGGAAAAAGGTGTGCCAGCAGTAAAACCTGCAAGATAAGATCAAAGAATTACAGCAGGCAATGCCAAGTGCAGAATAAGCAACAAAGATGCCTGGTGGAACCAGAACAAGTCCCTGTCCCGAAAGTAAGATAAATTACAACAGAAGCACAAGAAAGCCCCTCATTTCCTCTTGCAGAGGGTGCAAGGAACATGCAAACATGACACATGAGCAAGGAAGAATGGGGAAGTTGCTCATTTTAGTTTCAGCTTCCTCTGTGGAAGAGCTTTGAGCTGCACTGCCCCAAGCTCTGCATCCCAGACCAAAGACTGTGGCCATCATCACTAATTACAGACATGGCATCGACTCAGTTGAACTGCACGCTCACAGCTAACTAAGGACAAGATTTTTAAGAACTCATTGTTTGAATATGCAGTGATAGTGATTAAGAACTAACTACTGGCATGTTTAATGAACACCAATCTAGAAAAGCAGAACTTTGAAAAATTCCTTTATTTATCAGCCTTTTTAACACTGCTTTCACAGCTCTCTCCAATTCCCTAACATACATATATTTTTCCCTCTTCTTTCCCTCTCTCTGCCTACGACACTGAAGTACCAGCTTGGCTTCTCTGTATTTCTGCATGAGTCCAATTTCAGCATTAGCCTCTTACCCTGGAAGTAAACACTAACATACCTCTATCTCTATAAACAATGAAAAAAGCCTAAAATAAAGGCTTTCAAGCTTTGCTGAACATTCCTTTCCCGATTTTACCCTGAAGAGATAGAGGAAAGCAAGAAGCTACAAAAAGAATACATCTCTTGAAAAAGACAGCCTGTATGCCTCTCTGTCTCCCCTGGTGTCCTGCTCTCATTAAAATGAGCACAAGCACACACAGTACAGCACTCGCTCCCCTTCCAGAAACAACATCCAATACCTCTGCTGATCTCCACATTTGGCAGTGCAAAGATCTCCAAGTCCATGGTCCCTCCTTTTGCTGCACCTTCAGAAAGATCCAAAAGAACCACCTTGTCTGCAACACCCTGTATGAACAAAAAATAATACAGATCAACAATAAAACAAAACAAAACTTGTGGGAGTGAGGAATAAAAAACAAAATTCCTCCAATTCCAGTGTTTGTTGTACTGTGTACAAAACAAAAAAAATTACTGACCAAAATTACAGCAAAATCACAAGAAAAAGAATTTAGTTTAGGAAGTCTAATTGGAAAATAACACATTGCAAACCAAGCCATTAGAAAAATCACAAAACTATCTCTGGGAAGTAATAAATGTTGATGTTGCCTCTAACATACAGCCACAATGAAGTACAGATCATCTACAGAGTCTCCTTTTCCAGGGGACTAGGAGACCCCAATTGTAAGAGGCCACAACTCAGGCAAGAAGCCTTTAAGTAAGGATTTTCAAAGTAAGTGAATTCAATGTTCAATCCTTTGAATGAAAAAAAAGCTGACTGAGAAACCGGGGCAGAAATTAACACTTCTGCATGTCTGTAATTAACTGAAGAGGCAAATGACTTAAGCAGTGACAGCTGTTAAAACTGCTGAGATATTTCTTAGTGTCAGACACTGAGAACTAGACTGGAAGCCTCTCTATTAATCAGGTCTGTTGCTCTTTTTATACTATTTTATAATTCTGTACCTTTGCTGCAACCGCTAGCACACATGCAATGCCAAGATCTCCAGCTCCAACAACAGTAATTTTATTAAAACATCCTTCATTTTTGCCTCCAATTTTACTCCTTGATTTCATGTCAGTCTCTCCTACAATTAAAAGAAAATCACAAACTTAGATGCTGACCTGCACTGTATCAATACAAGTATTGCTGCTTCATACAGGATGATGGCTGTCCCAGAGTTAAATCAAATTACACAAACCTTTTCAAAATAGTGGTCAAGCCTGACAACAGAAAATTCATCACGACCTGCAAGGTTGTAAAACATAAATATTCCTCTTTAGATAGGAATGTTTTTTCACTAAGTAGAAATATATGAGCATAACAATAGCAAGAAGCTAGACACTAATACTACACAAACAACTCTCCCTTTGCTACTGTTACAGATGTGAATACATACCGTGGTCAAAAAATTTTTAAAGGATTTTATATTTTGAAAACACATGCAAAATGGAATTTGATTAAAATACAACAACCTGAGGTTGCTTAACCAATGCTAGTGGCAACACAATGATTCTCATCCTGTATAATGCAGAGAGATTTGTAACAGAAACACTTAGGATTGATTGCCTAGAAATGTATATCGTGTGCACACCACATTTGAGCTCACAAGCAGTTTGTGTACACAATTACCAGAAGAAACAGCAGAAAAGGGTTACAGGGAACAGTTTGCACAAACTGCCACAGATCACCATCCCTGATTACACTAAATGAAGGAAGAAGAAAAGACTGACCTGAAGAAAATGTATCAGGATGAAGAGTAACAGGACTTGAGCCATAAAACACCCAAGCACAGAAAACCTGGCAACTGTGAAATTCAGGAATTTTGCCCAAGACTTAAAATGGGTGAGATAAAGCAATGAGGCAAAATGCTAAATTGCATCCACTCCTGAAGGGTATAAAACACAAGTCCAAAATCAGCTTGTCAGCTCTGAACAAGAAGAACCCAAGACACATGAAATGAACTCCACAGCCAGCATTCCTTGTTCTCAGTGCTGCACAGCAGTGATAGGGGTCAGCTGGATCTCAGGGCTTGTGACTGTGAGTGTGAGAGACTGAGATCTGAGAGAATGCATGACTATGATTGGGTAAAATCAACTTGTTCAGAATAAAACCAGATCTCCCTTCCATCAAATCTCTGAGTTTTCCTGCCGTAATTTCCAAAAAATGAGTAGTACCAAGTCTACAGTAGTTTTCAGAAGGCTTAAATGCAAACATCCAAAACAAGCTCTTTACTAAATAAAGAGAATCTGAGCTTTCTGTTTAGAGAGGAACTTTTGACTATGCAGAGAAAACACAAAACACTGTGGACAGGCAAACACCAAAAATTCAGATATTAAAACTATGTAGTCTTCTTTGTGATACCAAGTAATAACAACAAATGAACATATCTAAGAACATTAGAAACAAGTACATGAAAACATCCATACCTTCTGTAATCTTTGCAATGTAGGAGAGAAGTTCTGATTGCCTGGCTGCATCAGAGGATGACAGTGAATACAAAGGGAGCTCTTCCTCAAATTTTGCAATCATTTCCTTGATTAACCCAATGACAGTTGATTTAGGCTGAAATATAGCAATACAGAAGACAAAACAGCTGACTAGCTATTTCATAGTGATACCAGCTCTGAACTCCCATAGTTATACAGAGTTTAATCAAATCACAAATATTGACACCCTTAACATTTACATGAACATTTAAGGGAAAGAAAAGCATCACTTTTTGAAAAGATACTTTCCAAACAGGAGTATGGATTAAAAGGAATTTAACAAAAAGGAATTCTAAAATTGAAATTACCAGTGCAACTAATTTTTGAAGGCATCCATGAACATATGGAAACCTTTGACATAGTCACATCCATCCAGTATCATAAAAAGGGACAAATCCTAGCTAAAGGAAAGACAGTTCAGTCTTCTCAGGTGAGTGTAACTGTCCAGAGTTCTGGCAATTCAGTCCTTCTTCAGGCAAAACACACAGTGAAGTCAGTAAAAGTTCTCATGGTAATGTCTATATCAATAAAGTAAAATACAGCCCCCATCCATTTTAGAAAGCTGTAATTCATTAAATCATTTTTACTGGCCAGGCAGTCCTATTTAAGTAATTTAACACACTGCATAGAATCATTTTGCAACAGCATTGGCTCTAGAATCTCTGTGCTGTTTCAGAGCTCTGCCAACAGGGACATGCCCAAAAGGTAGAACCTTCCATTGAACTTTCCCAGGGATACTCGGTCTAGTATCATCACTCACTATTAACAGCAACAAAGTATCATGAGGCTTCCACTGCTTTGGAACAAACTCAGTGTCCCTTTTTCTTCAGCTTAAAATAATTTTCCTTAAAATCACTTACAACTTCCAAGTGCTTCGAACTGTCATAATTACAGCTGTAATTTCAAGACAAACATTCTCTTTCTCTTTGCATAACCATTACATATTTAAAATTAACAAAAAAATGCAGAAAACAAAAAGCCCTGAACCCCACTCACTCCACTCCACGGATCTCTATATGATACCATACATTATTCCCAAGTACTTCCCCCTCATCAGCCGCTCCACCACTTACATGGCTCCAGTTCTGCAGGTAGGGCAAATAAATCCTGCCATGCACATCAACGTGCTTTCCCACTGAAATGCCCATGTTTGCAGTTGGCTTCAAGAAGCAAATGGGGGGAGCAAAGGGATGAGAATCCAGAATCCACAGCTGAATAGGTATGTTATAGGAATTACCTGTTCAACACAAAATAAAAGCCATTATTAACTTCTGCATTGGGAAGAGGCACTAAAAACCACTCGTGTGTGTGATGTGATTTATACTTCATAATAACAAAGAAGAAAAGCCTGAGAGATCACTTTCCAGATTCACACTGAGGATTTATGTCACTTAGGCTAGTTAACAAACACAGACTTGTTTGGATTAACTTGAAGTGCTACTGATTGTGTCTTTCTTAATATAAAGCTCTGTTGTTGTTTTGATTCCCAAGGTCCTCTTATCAGCCAACGTGTCCTCTTTTCCCAGCAAAGAAATCACTTAAAGGCACCATTTCATATTTATTTTAGGACTTAACAACTAGTGCAAAGAGGCAGCTGTTGAGAGCTTTACCAAAGGCTTTAAGTTAAAAAATAAAAAATTACCTACTGGTTATTTTTGGACACTGCCTAAACAAGCATAAGGCTTGTATATATAGAGTTCACACAACCTCCATTAGGACCAAAGAGTTTGCCTACACAGTCTCAAACTACATGATTTTTTAATAGTTAATTTACTTATATAAGTAATAATTTTTAATTTCAGCATCTGTTTTTGCACCTGCACCTGTTTTTGCAGAAGCAGCTTCTGCCAATTCATGCAAAATTCTTTCTGTCCCTCTTTAATGAAGCTGCACTACTGCTAAGAGGCAGCACCCAATGTATTTTACAATTAGATTCATAACTGGAAAAAAATTTCATTTATCTTACCATATTTCACGGGAACAGTACCACTAAAATTCAGGAGGTCCTTCTGGGATCCATCCTTGAAGGCTGAAATGAAAAATGTGATTTTAAAAAATAATAAATGCTTTCAAGTCTGTGATGGTAATCCCATCCACAACTACCAATATACAACACTGATTTTTCTTTAGAAATCAACCACACTGCTCCTGAAAGAGCCAAGTCTAGAATGCTACAAAGGTCCCACCTCCCCTTTTAAGTATTTTCTTAATGGAATCTTAATGAAAATTGCATCATTAGTCTGAAAATCCCTTGTCCTGGGTAATTCTGATGCTGTAGGAATTTTTAGTCAGGCTGAGGGATTCTGGTAGTACACTCTATAAGATACAGATAGCAAAATGCTTTCAATACAATAATGAAAAATGGGGGAAATGGTGTTACATATAAAGAATTTAAAACATCATTTAAAACATTAAAACAATTTAAAACATAATTACTGACAAGTTGAAATAAAATGAAGTGAATAAGTCACAGAAGTTGTTACAGTTTTTATATTTATGCATTCTTGAAAGAGTAAAAGTAAAGACAGGAACACAACTGAAAGATATTCACACTATTTAGGTTCTGAATCTATGGCAAGTAAGAATCTCCACAATTAGTTCAAAGTAATTGTATCGCTTCTTACTGTATGTGTTCATGGAGAACGTGAAGTTTGGGTAGGTCTTGCTAACATTCTTCAGCTCTTCTATGGTCAGGTCTCTGAACTTATACTGGGAAGGGGGAGGAAAAAAAAATCAGGAAAAAAAAGTTTCACTTCAAAGGCTTCTTTCATTACCAGACATAGGGAAAAGGAAAGGGAAAGAAGGCAGAAACATCAGAAGGGGAATGTAATAATTACTTGTGGTATTATAAATAGTTTTGATGTGAAATAAATTATCATAAAGAATTGATTACAAAAAGGCTTTAAAGGTATTGCAGGTCTGCTGTTGCTGCACAAGACCTCAAATTCTGAACATCACTCCTTACACACCATTTCTTTCCAGTCACAGCTGTATGAGCAGAGGTTTAGTAAAGTTTAGTCTCCTCTGCACACAGTAACTAAAACGATATAAAACCAGAAACCTCTTAGAAAAAGGAGATTATTTTATTGCTGACACAGTAAAACTCAGATCCACCTGCACATATTTTGGAAGAGTTTCATAAGATGTCGATTTCCACAAACACACCAAATGTGTAAGTGCTTAGCCTCTGGGATTTTTTTTTCCCATTTTTAAGCTGTCTTTGAGAGCTGAGAAAATGATTCACTGCTGCTTAAGACTGTCCCCAGCCAGTCTGATACCTGAACTTCCAAGAGATTTGCATCCTCCCACATCCCAAAGTTATGAAGAATATTTTCGATTTCCTAGATTGGAGCCTCTGCTTCTCATTTAGGAAACCTGGAGTTGTTTTGGAACCCTTGCCTAAGCAAACACAACTGCAGCCTGACAGTGGCTAAAAGAGCTTCTCGCTGCCCTGGAATACTTGTCACAAAGTAGCAGTTTAAACCAAATTTCTCTTCAGTCTGGCACCCCACCAGCAATGCTGCAGCTATGGGGATATTTTCCATTTTGAACAAGAAAACACAGAGCTGCTGAAAAGAAACACCCTTCAGTCAGCTTCTCCCCATTCAGTCTTACAGGATTCTGCAAAGTCAGACAAGAAAAAAAAATATTAAAAAATCAAACATGCCCAAATGAGGAATGTCTGCACAACTTAGGTTTAACACATTTTCGGAAGCGTTGATTCATCTGTTTGTGAAACCAAAGCCATTTTTCCCCAGCTGGCCCCCTTCTATTTGTAATGAAAAACGAGGCATTATTCTTATCAAATAGCTTGTCCTGTTCCAAAGATCAGAGGATTTATGAGGTGAGTCAGATACAGACTTTGCTCATTTCGCACCTAAAACCATCCGGCATGCCCAAAATTTAAATACGCCCCCCTCAGTTTCTCACGTGGAAATTAAAACCCTCAGAGGGATGCTACAACAACACGCCCGTGTTCCCAGGGCGTGGAGGTGCTAACGCCCCAAAAAAAAAGAAAAAAAAAAAGAAAAAAAAAAAGTTACCAATTCCCCGGTGGATTGATAACTGAGTGAAATTGATAACTGAGTGTGAATAGAAAGGTTTCAGCCGTGAGGCACGTCCTGAGTCACGGGAGTATGTTCATGCGCTACTTAAAGCTCGGCTGCGGACAGGGCAGCGACGGGACGGGACGGGACTCGACTCCTTCACCAGCCACCACCACGAAACCTCCTCCCTTCCCGCCCAACGCCCGTTTCGGACCCGCGAAGGGACCTTTCCCTCCCCGCCGCCCTTTCCCTCCCTCAGCGCGGAGTCCCGCGCACCCCCTCCCCTCCCGCACCTTGCCCAGCTGCCGCCTCAGCGCCTCCTCCGCCAGCGCCATGGCGGCGCGCGCCGCGTCCCGGCGGCCCCTGCGCGGCCCCGCCGCCCCTCAGGGAGGCGGGATGGGATGGGATGGGACCGGCCCGGAGTGGTTCGGTCCGTCCGGTGAAACGGGAAAAAAAAAAACAAAACAACAAACAAACCGTCATTTTAATTCTCCTTCTAACGCACGTGAACGCCTCAGTACGCGACCGCGGCAAAGAGCTCTGGGCTGAGTGCCATTTCCACCCGCCATGGTGTTGCAAAATGTGGAATAGGTGGAGATTGTCTTAAATCAGGATATTCTTTGATGTAGGATGTTTGCATACTTTCAAGCCTAATCAGCAAGAAAGGAGACCTAGTCAGCGTAGGAACAGGCAGCACCCAGCATCCCCCTAGTCAAGGACATCCAGGAACTACCAAGCTTTAAGGATGCAGTAAATCAGGATGTTGTTTATAGAATCATAGAATATCCTGAGTTGGAAGGGACCCATCAGGATCATCTAGTCCAACTCCTGGCCCTGCATAGGACATCCCAAGAATCACACCACGTGCCTGGAAGCACTGTCCAAATACTTCTCAAACTCGGACAGGCTTGGTGATGTGACCACTCCTCTTGGGAACCTGTTCCAATGACCAAACACCCTCCAGGTGAGCAACTTTTTCCAGGTACCCAACCTAAACCTGACTCAACTTTATGCCATTTCCTCGAGTCCTGTCACTGGTCACGAGAGTGAAGAGATCGGTACCTGCCCCTCCACTCCCCCTCATGAGGATGCTGAAGACAACAAAGACCCTCAGTCTCCTCCAGGCTGAACAGACCGAGTGACCTCAGCTGCTCCTCATAAGGCTTCCCCTCCAGACCCTTCATCATCCTCACGGCCCTTCTTTGGACACTCTCTAATAGCTTAATGTCTTTTTTATACTGTGCTGCTCAAAACTGCACACAGCGCTCAATGTGAGAACAGGCAGCAGTTAGCACCCTTTAATCAAGGACATTCTGAAACTAACAAGCTTTAAGGATGTAGTAAATCAAGATGTTGGTGTATGTATACCTTGCTAACTTGACGAAATACTAAAGGTCCATGTATCCTATAGCTGAACTATTTTCATTGTAATACTAAAAATCATATCTACAGGTCAGAAAGACCTCTGCCACAGTGAAGACCTTTCCCCTGAGCATGTGTAGAAGTTAGCTGGGGTAACATAACTTTTATGGAAATTACTAAACAATCATAATAGAAGGGCTGTGCTTGGAAAGCTACTAATTCTGAGTTTCCGTGTATAAATAATGGCATGGAAAGTCTGGTGGAAAAAAAACCTCACAGCTCTCTGGGAGCCCACTTAGACACATTCTTCAGGGCAACAGGCAAGGGTATGCCATACAGAACAGAGGTCTTGCAGGTTCCCCCCATGCTGCTCCTGGGACAACTCCTTGGCTGATGTGCATCCATGAGAATGCCTGCCACTTCTTCCATTAGGAAAATGAAATCTGTAGGAAAACATGACAGAGCCCCTATGGGAAATACACAGATATTCCTCCAGCAGGTCTCTTCTAGCATGTGACGGCTCCAGGCAGTTCTCAGCTACTGTCCTCCTCCCCTTTGTATTTCTTCTCTCACTATGTTAACACAAATTTGAAATCTGGCTGTGCACAATAACAGAGAAGTAATCTCTGTAAATAAGACTGTACATGGATATTATAGGGATGTGGGAATTTCTTCCCTCTGTGTTGACAGTATCAAAACTGATTTGTAACTTTATGGAGTTACAAGTATGTAAATACAAACCTGGCATGAACTTCTTTCCCTACATTAATCTACCTCTTATTTTTCAAGCCTCCCTACCAGACAGCAGAAATACCAGAAAACTGCCTTTTGCAAAGTGGGCTGTGGAAGTCTGATGGCCAATTCAGAGGAAAACACAGTAGGTCCAGCTAGGTAAATGGTGAAAAATGCCAGTTCTGTCCCTATAACTACAGAAAACTGACAGGTTGTAGCAGAACAGACCAAGAATGACAGTAACAAGTTTCTACAAGGAGTAAGATTTTAAGAAAACTCATACAATTTTTTCTTCCTCACTGATGTGAGGCTTGAGGCAGAAAGTAACCAAGAGCACAGGTTGTTGGTACAGCCATAGCAGTAAATAACTAGGTATAGAACAGCCTTTACCAAGCTTTTCCATCATATGTCTTATTTACTGATGCTGATTCTGTTTCTGTGCTGAAATTATTGTATGTGATGTAATGAACAATGTTACAGTTTCAGTTTCAGTGTTCAGTTTGGAAAGTAGCAGAGCCACAAAACGAAAAGAAAAAAAGGAAAGCCACAAAACTGGGCCGCTCAAGATCATCCCTTCAGGAATTGGCACTGCAGATTCCAGCAAGTGCTGCACATTGTTTGCCCAGCAAGCACAGCACCTCTTTGGTAATGAAGTTCTGCAAACAACTGAAAAATAGTCATTACCTTTGGGATGTTGTTTATGAGTAACACTGAAGGAGAAGTACTGCGAGGCAAGTTCCAAATAAATCTGCATCCCTGTAAAAATGTTAGCTGTTTTATGCAAAAGAAGGTTACAAAACTATCAGCAGAATTCCTAAAAGAATTCTTTTTAGATTTTTAGCTGTTGCTGCACACTCCACTAACAAGGCAGAATTCGAGATACGCTTTTTTCAAGCACCGGCTTTCTGCCAGAATAAGTTGCTGTAGTTCAGCAGAGGTTATAGCAACTTACATACACTGAGAATCTGCTTTCTACCCCTCTGAGCTTTCTCAGTGAAACAGCATCTGATTATTTTAAAGTATTACTTTTAAGACACAGTGTTCTCCATATCAGAAGTAGATCTATAATTTAGAGTAGGTACTTTAGCTTCCAGCTGTCCACATTCAATATAACAGAGTTTCAGAAGGGAGATATAAACAGACAGTGCAGAGAAGACAGGCTCACCTTATCTTTTCCTGCAGCAGGATGCTGGGACCGTTACATATTGATCTCTCCTGCACTGGAGAATCTCAGCTACCTGGATTCACAACAGCATCTTGTATCTGGGGTTGTGAAAGCCCATCTGGAAGCAGAAACCATAGCTTGGCATTTTGGAGGACAATGCCCCATGGCTGCAGCAGCAGTGGGAGTGGTGGAAACAGCCAGACTGGCACTCAGCTCCTAGCAAGTGACAGGTGGGGCTTTATGAACCCCAGGGTGAGGGGGAAGGAGGACCTCAGGAATGGGTGAGGCATAGGGTAGGATGCCAAACTCACCATGGACTGGCTCTCTGTGAACAGGTGATACAGTGATGATCAACTTTCCTCCTTCCTGGTGGTCCTGGTCGTCTCACTTTTCCTTGGTCTTCTCCTTGAGGCCAATATATTTGAGGCTAAAAATAGTTGTGCAGAGCTGCTGGTACCTCGAGGAGTGTTTGCAGGGCAGGATGCATGAAAGGGCAGCAGTGACATGGCACGACACCTCCAAGCCCCCAGCCCTACTCTGCACTGTATGTGCGAGGCCGGCAGTGTCCCAGGTGCTGTGTCCCTCATCCCACCTGCCCAGAGAGGCTCCTGCCCTGAGGAAGGGAGGATGGAAGTTTGCCTCGGGGACTGCCACCACTGTAACATTGCACACTGTGTTCTCCGGGGTGGTGGGCACTGGGACAGAGACCAAACAAGAGGAAGTATTCTGGGCAAGCTGGGTTTTGTGGTAGAAGGAACAATAAAGTTTTACTGGGACCTTGAGAGCGCTGGTCTGGGGCACATGCAAAGGCACCTCCCTTCCCCTCAGCCTCCCACAGACCCTGTGGCTATGTGCTTTTTTGGAGCTAGCGAACCCTATGTTACACTGTTACAGAATGATCAGCATGAACATTTATCTAAAGCCTTTTAAGAGATAATTTGAAGATCATTTTGTTTCGCAAAGGTCCTAGCACAGACCAATCTTTGAGAATACAGCACTCCTTTTAAATTTTTAATCTGAAGCATTTAAATTTTAAATTTCTCCCTATTTCATGGTCAAAACAACTAGGAAAGCCTGATAGATATTTACACTTACTAGCAGGTTTGATATTTGGAAACATTTTTAAAATCTGTGTGCACACATAAAATAATCACAGAAACCAGAACAGTGACCACATCCCCTTGGCAGTGATATACCACTACTTTCTCAAGAACACAGTGGTGATACATTTCTGTTCCAGGCTTAGAGGTCACCCTTGGCTAAGCTTACACCCAAACTACAGATGTAAATTTCTTAGTACTCACTGTTCAAACTCTCCTTTAAATTCAGAGCTGGGTCTGTGCCCTCTGACTCAAAATCTTCTCTATGAGTCATTTGCAATGAATAACTCTGTATTACATTAACAGATCCTAATGCCAGCTAATCTCTAGGCTAACGATCTGCCCACACAGAACACAGCCTTGCTACCCCACATACTTCCCTGTACCAGTCCTCTGATGCCTTAGAAATGTTAAGATTTGTAGCAAATGTGGATTTTTAGTAAGGCTGTAAAGTTTCTCATGCAAAACCAAAACCGCCTTTAGCACTGGAAATATGATGACTTAGAGTGCTATTTTTCTCAGTGTTCACTTTTGTTCTGAACAATTAGTAAGTCAGCTGTGTGTGTGTAAACTACACTGTGACTGTTTTATATGCTGTAACTATCACTTTAAAAGCACAAACCAACCAAGGGTGGATTTAAACCAGAAGCTATGAGGTACATCAGACCTCATTGCCAACTGCACAGGGCAGCAAAGAGGCTTCCACACATAATTAAAATTTTCCTGGAAGTTTCAGCATCTCTCATGCAGCTTGTAAACAGGGCTCCTCACAGCTCTGGGCCACATCACGCACCATACACTGTCATCGCCACATTCCCTTTGTACACACAGCTGGCAGACAGAAGCCGATAATAAAGGGGTTGCTGGTCACTCATTTTGGCTGGAGGAAGAGGGTGGTAACAGCAGCACGTCACTGCATGAACTCTGAAGAGTCACCTTATGCGATGTGCCTGTCTGCACATCATTTCCAGTCGTATTTTGACACCACTGTAGAGGTCTCAGAAACAGGCTTCCTGTACATCTTGTATATATCATGAACCAGATAAAGTGGATTGACTGAGAGCAGTGCCCCTCCTGTCCAAAAATAACCATAAAGTGTTCTTCATCAACTGCAGACCAGCAGGTTAATTGTCAGGTGTAGAGCTCTACCATATACACCACTTCTTTGGACAAACCTCATGCCATACCGAATGTGCTGAGGGATCAGAGAGCATTCACACAACACAGGAGCTGGAAGAAGCTGGCATGGAGAATTATTGAATCATTGTGATAGGGAGTTGAGGACAGACACACAACGAACGTCATATATCCTTAGTTCTATCATCCAAGGAAGCTAGTTACCTCTCCTGAGAAAGTCCACAAGAGAAGTTTAATACATTGAGAAGTACATGGAAGGCACCCAAACATGCTTTTGCACTCAGCGTGTGCACAGATATGCTCTCAGTTGCACTACAAAACCTGGACCACTATACTCAAGTGTTTTTTCAAGTCATAATCAGGCCCATTCCTTCAAAAAGATAAACCTACTGAAGCTCTTGATTATCTTTAAATTGTGGATTGCCATCAACTTTCACATATATAGAATGAGAGATGGCATCAGCAGAGGAATGTTAAGAAACTGGGCAGAAGTTGCATCCAGCATACAAAAATTCTATGAATTTGCTCATGCAGGGAAACGTATATAAGCAAAACCCATGACTCCCATGAAGAACTGAACCAAAAACCCCAAAAAAGAAACCAAACCAAACAAACCCAAAGCAAATAAGGCATCAGGGGGTGTGCAGAAACAAAACTATCAGTTGTGGACAGAGAAGTCAGGACTAAACTGGCAACATGCTTCATTACTTCAGGAATGTCTTCTGTCCTTAATTTAATTCCACAGGGTACATTAAGCATAATATCTCAAAGGCTTTTTGGATTACCAGGCTCATGAATGAATAAGTGTTTCCATGCGCATTTCCAGGGGTAAGAAAAGTCTATCCATGGGATGATTCAACTGTAGTTCTGTCTTGTGGAAGTAAAATGTTATTTCAAGTAAATTGCAACTAAAAGCTGTCCTCAAACAAGGAAAACCTGTAATTATTTTTTCTAAACCTAAGTAAAATAATTTTTTTGCTTCCAGAGAAGTAGCTTTACTGGTTGGATTAGGATAGTAATTCAATGTAGAATCACCCTCCACCTGAACAGACCATATTTACTTTGAAATAATGGCTGATAATGACTGATTACAGCTATTAAGATGCATTAAAAATTTCAAAGGAATTCCATACAAAGTAATTCCAAAGAAGGTAAGATTTCATGCCTTCAAAACAAGGACACATTAAATACTGATTTGCAAAGTGACTAAATTTTTTTTTAAGCACAAGAGTGTGCAAATGTTGCTTTCAAAGGAATGGCAGGTGGGCTCACTGATGTGCATCCTTTCATCCATTTGGAAGTGGGTCACAGCACCAGCTGATCAGAACAGTCACTGCATTTACTTCCCCCTGTCAGAGCAGAAAACCTTTGCAGAGGAGACAGCCTCCAAGGCAGTTCAGATTCCTTCCATGGGACTAAGAGAACCCAAGAAGGATGCTGCTTATGAAACAGCAGATAGAAAGATTGAAGGCAATGGGCACACTTGTGTATATGATCATTCTAAAATACACGTACCTCCAAATACATATTATGTCACAGCCTAAACTGCAAGAGACACCAGTGACTTTCAGATCTTTTCTGAAGGCTTAAAGTGCTTCCATTAATTTTCATACACTCTTGCTGGCTGCATGAGAACAATTCTAGGTGAACAGAAAGTAATTCTGATAAATCTTCCATAAAGTAAACCAATGAGAAATAGCAGCAAAATGTTTAATGCCTGTAATTTATTGTATACATACTCTGCAAAACTTATATGCATTTGGTGTGTGCAAAAGTATACACTTCTTTGACAGCACCAGAAAGCAGTTAAGCTATGTATCAGTTTTTAACCTGATTTGTCACACTGTGTAAAAAGACATTGTGCACACATGATATCCCCAAAGGAAAAAATCATTGGCTAACACTAGAAGCACCCTTATTTACATACTAACACTTTAATATTGCATCACACCCACTCACCAAAATAAATAGAAGTACATTCATCACAATTTAAACACCAGTCTCTCCATATATTTATTTTCTTTGACATGTTTTGGTCTCCAGAAATATGCTATATCTAGAAATATGCATCAGCTACTAGATCATGTTACAAAATGCAAAAAAAAAATAGAAAATTAGTTTTCCTGGACAATATTTTGGGCTTTACACAAAAATAAATCCAGATTTCAATAGAGTTCTCATATACTTCTTGAAAGATTTTTATTTTAAAGCACAGCACAGAGTTGCACACTAAGGCTTCCTGTGATATGCAAAACCCTGGCCTCCAAAAGACGTTGCTGTAAAGTGAAATACAGCTCAAGTGTAAATACAAGACATTTTCAAAAAGTAGTCATCAGTAGAAAGTGCCCTTCATTTGATTTAGCATTAGCAGTAAAGAAGTAGCTACCTTAATTGTGCAATCAAAGCCAGACCTGGAAGGGTTTTATGAAAAGTATGTCATTTCACACTCTCAAGTTTAAGGATATAGAATCTGAGATAGCAGAAACCAACCAACCTTTTTATATTCCTACATTCATTACTTTTTTTGACACAATTTAGTAAAAAAGGCACATTGTCAAACAGTGAATTAAAAATCTAAAAACCAAACCAGAATTTCCTTAAATACAATTAAATCATTAGCTGAACATCTGATCCCAATAAACCAATAAAAGCATTCTTCCAGTTTTTCTTAACCTCAAATTCAGATGCACTTTGGACAAGTACTGAAATACTGTTATTAGATGAATACTATTAATCTGGCAAACAGTAAACATGTTTTTGGATACAAGGTCAGGAATTAAAAAACAAGTTTAGTTCCCTCCTAGCTGATTTACAAATATGCAACAAACGCAAGCACATTAAAAGCCAAACATTTGTACAAAATATGAAACCCATTAGCATCCCATGCCAATTATGAGAAAGTACTTCGATCATAAAATTACAAATGTGTCCTTGAATGATTTTTCATATGAAATAGACAAAATTTAAGCAATGATCACTGTGTGAAGAGACAGTTATACAGTGTCTTAGGGAGGCTAGCAGAGTACATTCCAGTCACCATCTAAATGACAAAGTGCTTTACAGATCTTGCATGGTTAAATAATCAGAAAGTGGTGAAATAGTCAGTTTTTATTTAGCCTGTATTTGTCTGAAATGCAAATTTCATTCCCAACCGAACCAATTTCAAATTAATATATTTCTTTTGCTTCATAAGAGACTTTTTTCCCCAACCAGGCAGGAAGTTGCTCACAGATATAGCTGTCTGGGTTGAAAGACCTAGAATCTTTTCCAGCTGAAAAGAATTAAGAAGACAAAACCCCAGAACTTCATCATGGTCCCAATGTTCATTGTCTTGAATGGGTAATTCTAGAAACCAGGAAACTTCCAATAGGAAATTTTAGATGGTCCCAATGCAGCAGAGAATACAACACACTTCCAGACAGTGAGGTTGCACTATCTTGCATGGTTTCAAGTGCATACACTGAGAAACAGTTTTTGTTAGTTAATAACGTTAAAACTACAATTTAGTTAGAGCAATAATAGTATCTTCATCTGGGCTCCGTGTCAGCTAATACTGAATTAGTTTATAGAATCTATATCACTAGCTTACTCACATCAGTGTTTTACTGAGGCAGTGAAATGTTATGCCATTGACAGAACACATCTTAAAAAGGCAAATCTGTTTTTTCTTACATTAAGAGTCAGATGTTTAAACTTGAGCAGCTTCCAAGACTGTTCTTTACAGGTTGCTATCTGAACTGCTTCCTAAAAGCAGCACTGTTAGGAATAGGCCCAATAGGAAAGGTTCCTTTGGCGTTTTTCCACAACGTAAGTTTTTCTTTTTTCCCCCACAACAAACACCCAAGGTCTTTTTTGTACTTTTCCAAATATTTCTAGCATTAAAGCATAATGGCCTGAAGCAGCTGAAGCCAGATACTACCAATGGAGTTCTGGGGCTTGAGGCAAAGCTGAGTAGTGACACTGGTTAGCTTTGAAGGGCAACTTGGAGAAATCAAAGTAGATGCAACACCAGATTTGAGCTTCAGACTCTCAGTCCTGCAGACTTACACAAACCCTGCACTGATTGTAAACAAATTCAGTTACTGAAACAAACAGTCTTTAAGTGCATAGTTAGAAATAATGTGCAAATATGGGCATTAAGGTAAGTAACTGAACTAACTCTCCTGCTATACATAATACAGGCTTTTGGCTTGATGAAATCAGTCACAAGTATTAACATGAAGGTGTTAATACCGAAGAGCTGCAAATGCATTCCAACCAAACTTAATTCTGATGTGCTTCCTAAACAGTTAAGCTAATTAGATAGTGACTGCTTCACATTTTAAATAATTTAACACATCGGATGTTTAATGCAAGAAAAAACATCATTTGTAAAAGGAGCAGAAGCTGTTTAACAATGTGAATATCTACAGGGCAGGAAAAGAATTCCTAAGCACATGCCTCGAGCCCAAAAGCACAAGTTACATACAAACACTAAGAATTCCTGTTTTCAGGGTGTGTATTTCTCATACTGAATTAGACTGGCATTGGAATTTCAGACACAGCAAAAGCCAACAATCTTTTGGCCATACACATAACTGTACAGTTTGCAAATGACATGCACTTTTCTATTTAGAAATAAAGAGGTTCAAATTATTTTAATGGGTCCTCAAATCAGAAGATATGCAGCACTTTATTGCCTTAAACAATTGTGGGCTTTGGCTGAATTTAAATCCAAGCAGCTGCTGTACGGAAGATGACGTTTCAATACTTTGAGGCTCATGTTGGGAGACCAAGTAGGATATAAAGCAATTTCTCTAATTCTCAAAAATTATCAGGGAACAGGAACGCTATTCCTTTCTGTCAAGTGAATGCAAAATTGGTTTACTGGTATGTGGCCCACACAGTTCCATGTCAGTGCATAGCTAGTCAATATTTCTGCTGGCATTTTGAACTGGTTTAATCAATGGAAATATCTATTAATTTTATTCCATTTAATATGCATTAGTGCATTAATTTCTTCATAAAAAAACAACCCTGGCAAGTATTAAAAATAAATATCTTATTTAGGTCAAACTAAAGCCTTGCTTTTCAGTACTTTAATCCCTTTAAATATTCTTTTGCCCTCTAACAAGCAAATGGAAACTGAAGTAGAATAAGAGATGTACGGAGGCAGAGGGTAGCAGAAACATGAACAAAGTCAACACCGTAAGCCAGTTAACGTGTCCTCAGCTTCTTGGACTGTCTCTTGCGTTTCAATTCTTCTTCTTCCCGTCTCAGTTCCTCGAGGTCTTCCTGAACACCGAGTCTCAAGCTGCCAAATGAGATCAAAGCCTTTACACTGCTACTCAAGACACATGAAGTTTTACTTTCACCCCTCTTTCAAGAAAAGCAATCCTAAAAGTACTGATTTGAACAATAATTTTAGCAGAATACAGCTTTACAGAAACCAAGATTTTATCATTAGATTAGAATCAAATATTTTGAGGGGAAAAAATATTTTAAAACTTCTGTTAAAAAATAAAGATTGTGTAAAAAAAAAAAAAAGACATATATAAGGCCTTTTTTTTCCTCCCAAAAAGCAGCTGCTGAAACACATCCATCAATTCTTGCCAGTGTAACATCAGACAAGTCACGGCAGGACTGATGCTCATCAGTTTCTGAGAGCCACCCAAACTTTATTTACGCTGGCAAGAGAGAGAATGGATTTGTCAAACAGTAGAGAAGTTAAAGATTTTGTTGCAACTTCCTGGCTTGAGGCACCATGCACAGGTAGCTACAAGCTCCACCCTCAGTCCATCTGACTCTGGTGAACAGGCCCATGGAAGAGATACTGATAATGCAGCATGTTCTACCCACCTCCCTGAATTCAGGAAACTGCAGTCAGACAAATTAAGGACAGAAACGAACACAACAAGGATCCACATGATGAAACTGGCTTGATGAAGGATTTTTTCAATTCAGCTTAGAACAACTATAATTTAAGGGGACTTGCTTGGTTAGAAGTTCCTCATTTCAAGAGGCACAATGCTTTTAACCAAGCACTCAGTGAAAAACAGATGAGCATGCAAAAGGGTAAAACTGAGCTTAACTAAAGTTTCTTATCTCCACTGCCGTTATGCTGCATGTGTAGTTAAAAGTGAGTCAGGAATTCAACTCTGCAAAAACTCACTCTGGGTTTTCAACAGAGAATTTGGTTAACAGCAATACCACTTAAAATTCCAGTCATTTCGCCTAACTCCACTTAACAGACTATAGATTTGCATGAGCTGCAGCTATTCCTCAGGAGCAAGGAGGAATAAGAATACTGACTAACTTAACAAAGATGCAAGTTTCTAATGCTCAAGGCACCCTCTGAATAACAATATAAAAATTTCAGTAGAACAAAAGAATTTGGTGTCTCTGTAGATTCCAATAACTATAAAAAACTCCTATAATTTTCACAAATCTTATCTCACAAGCCATTAAAAAAATCAGTTCATAACATAAGAGTTGCACAGGCCCAGAGGCCAAAACCAATGGTCAAAACCAACACAAAAATATTAAGCAATAAACTTTCCAATTTCTACCCAAGTTCAAATCCATGCATACCTCCTAGCTTCTTCTTTCTGTTGCTCTCTCCAGCTGCTCTCCATATAACGTAAGGCATAGTCACTTTCATCTTTGTACCTGGAAATTAAATATTAGTTTTCAGAACACTAAACAACATGACAGTGTACAGTTAATGAATTCACATCCCTTCTTTGAAAGAACCGTCACTTGCCTGCAGATTTTAAGGTTTTAAAAGAATGTAAGTTACAAGCCTTGAAAATGTCCTAGTCAAATTTTATTGATCCCTAGAAGGGCATTGTAGGCAGTGTGAAAATTCAAGGTATCTTCTGCATATAAGCAGCAGTAATGCATGTTAAATTTCTGCAATACAATACCATTTCTGGACACCTGCACTTCCCCTATTTCTAAAACATTTTTATTTGTAGAACTACATTAATTTCTATTGTTCTACTGCTTGTTCTGCAGTATCTTAGAATGATAATTTTTCTTACCTTTTCCGGTCATAGCCGAATATTTCCCGAATGTGTTTTGATATTTCTTCTTGGGGTTCCCCTTCATCTTCAATGAAGTCATCCATTTCAGAGTCATATTCATCATCATCATCATCATCTTCTATTTGCCTCTTGTAACTAATTGGTGGTCTTCCAAGACCTAAATGGCAGGAGAGCAGAAAAAAAGAAATCATTAATAATATGAAAATTACATTAATTTAACAGTACTTCTCCTTGCTATACCTTGGGCACAGCCATTCTACAGCTTTGGGCTTCAAGGTGGAAACCTTCTGCCTCAAGTTAACTAGCAATTCTCAGAAAGTCAGTAAAAGGAAATACTTCCTCTAAGTTGTGCTAGAGAAGATTACATATCAGTACCACCAATAGCATCCTGAGGAAACCACCCAGCAGATGTCTTCTTTGTTCAGGGTTTTCTAGGCACGTATTCACTATACTCCACTCTGCTTGTTCCTGACCAGAAATAAATTTTTAGAACTGCTTGTTACTGATAAGGTGAACTTGCCAAAACACTGAAATGTAAAACCACAGAAAGTCTGTGACTGATTTTTTATGTATCCCTTCAAGCATCTGTTATTTATGACACTGTGAAATTTTATAGACTAAGTATTATGAAGTGATGCTGGAAGTGAATCCGTCAATTCTTTTCCTTCTAACAGCATTCATATACCAACATCCATCACAGGCTGCTTGGTTTTCTTTCATGTAATACTTCACACCACCTGTATTTCAAGAGTTATGAGAGTAGGCAAGCAGAAAAAAAACACATTCTACTGTTAAAAGCAACCTTTAAAAGGCAAATGTGGTATTTTGTCCAAGTCTCCCAAACTGCATCTATAGTCAAAAGACTCTTAGTGACCTCAACTCAGACATGCAGAAAACACACAAACCAAATAACTAAGTGAACGTCCTTATTTTGGCTGGGATGGAGTTAATTTTCTTCCTTGGTAGCAGTGCAGTGCTTTGTTTTGAATATGAGAAATGCTGATAGCACACTGATGATTTAATGGCTGCTAAATAGTGCTTTTTCTCAGTGAAGAACTTTTCAGTTCCCCATGCTCTGCCAGTGAGCAGGTACACACAAAGTTGGGAGGGAGCACGGCCAGGACAGCTGACCTGAACCAGCCAAAGGGTTATTCCACACCATGGAACATCATTTGTACCATGCATCATGTGTTTCTCTTGGGTTTTACTCCCCTTTCATTACAATTATTACTGTTGTCAATATTATCACATTTAATTTTATTTCAATTATTAAACTGTTCTTATCCAAGTTTTACCCTTTTTTCCAATCTTCCCCCCACTGGGGGACAGGAAGAGTGAGCAGCTGCATGGTACTTAGATGCTACCTGGGGTTAAACCACAAAGTGAAAAAATCTGCTCTACAAACATATACCTTGTGGATGAAGCACAGGTCTATGCCCTTGAAAAGGTCTCATTCCATTAATCTGTCCATTGCTAGGTCTTGTGACTAGGTTTTTAGAAGAAATGGTCTCTGATACGACAGTACACTTCGGTTTTACAGTTGCACCTGAGCCACTGCCTGGTCGCCCAGGTCCCGCGCTTGTGCTGATGCCTGGCCTTCCTGGTCCTGCTCCCAGGCTGCTGCCTGGTCGCTTGGCTCCTGTGCTTGGACTGATTCCTGGCCTTCCTGGTCCTGTTCCCAGGCTGCTGCCTGGTCGCCCAGGTCCCACATTTGTGCTGCTGCCTGGCCTTCCTGGTCCAGTGCCCAAGCTGCTGCCTGGTCGCTTAAGTCCCACGCCTGAGCTGCTGCCTGGTCGCCCAGGCCCTGTGCTTGAGCTGCCGGTCGGCCTTCCGGGCCCCACGCCTGAGCCACCTTCCAGTCGCCCAGATCCTGTGCTTGAGCTGCTGCCTGGCCTTCCAGGTCCTGTGGCTGAGCTGCTGCCCAGTCGTCCAGGTCCTGAGCTTAAACCACCTCCTGGCCTTCCAGGTCCCGTGCCAGAATTGCTGCTTGATCGCCCAGGTCCTGCACCTGAACCACCTCCAGGATGTCCAGGTCCTCCTTTTCCTAAGCTGCTGCCAGATCGTTTTGCATTGGAGTTGATTCCACGCTGAAGGGCAGCAGCATTTCCTGGTTTAGCATGGGCAGGCTTTTTCAGGCTGGATTCTTTAGCAGATGGCAGCCTTTGAGCCCCGTTGGCCATGGGTTTTGAGGGCGGCACATGAGAACTTGAGCCAGACTTCCTAATACCATTGACAGGTAATTTACTATGACTGCTACCAGTTGAGCTTTTTAAGGAGCCATTTTGTGAGGTTTTTTCCATTTGATCAAATCTGGAGGAAGATGATGACCGTGAGTGTTTTTCAGTCAATGCTGGTGCTTTGGACTTCTTATCAATACCACCCGTAGAAAGCGACACACTGTTTTTTGATGTGGAATGTTTATCTACTGAGCTTTTATTAAGTTTTGCATTTACGGATGCTTTTTGAGAAGACACTTTTTTTGCAGAGCTGGATATCCCTGTAGTCTTAATCTCCTTCTCATTTTTCTTATGCATTTCTACTCTTTTGTTTTTGCGTCCCAAATACTCCCTCTCTCTCAATTCTTCTGCTGTTCTGGGTCTCTCTTCTACCTTTTTCACTGGTTTTATTTCCACTGGTTCATATTGTTTCTTTTCAGCAAGCCTCAAGAGCTCTGCAAAGTTCAGAGGTGCTGGTGCACTTTTGGGAGGTGCCTTTGGTTTCACTGCAACTTTGGATGGTTTCTCTTCATATTCTTCTTGCTCATGTTCAGATTCAGTCTGACTGTACTCAAGTTGCTCAGTTTCATCTTCTGTTGCATACTCAGCCTCTGGGGCCTGAGCAACATTTTCACTAGTCCTCCTCTTTTTAGGCTTCTCTTCAACAGGAATGCCATTATAGCCATAAAAATTATCCTTTGTTCGTGAGGCCATAGCTCTTGCCTTTCTGTCATGTTTCAGTTCAATACGCCTTGCCAAGAGTTGCTCTTTCTTTCTTCTTTCTTCCAGTGCTGTATGGAAACCAGGTAAAAGTTAGACAAAAGCACTACTTTTTATTTCAATGTCTTCCAAACTGATAAACCATTTAGGACAGTAATTTAAGGACATCTGGCTCACAGGTATCCAAAATAGAACAGAAAATGGCCAGAGGTCTGCCAACAGGGCAGGCAAACCCTCCTGTATAAGCTACTCCAACAAAGGCGAGCAGTTAAAACAAACACTCTTATGGCAAAACCCACTAAGGCCATTCAAGGGATGCAGCTCTCCAGAATGCCACAAAAACTACAGAGAAGTACTGCGTGAGAAGGTACAGGAGGAGTTATGGGATCTCTGGGCAGTGGAAGGAGTTCTGAGACTGAGCAAGAGAATTTGGAGATTGTACAGAATTTACTATCAGATGTTTAAGGGAAGATGAGGAAGAGGAGGGAATAAAAGAGTATTGGGGGGATAAGAATAGGGAAATAGGACAAGTGTGCGTGTAGAAGGATGCAGGGGAGATACAGAAGCAGTCAACCACAGATAAGAAAGCATCTGGTCACTACACATGTTTGATAAGAGACTATCTCCACAGTCTTGACTTTTACTGAAAAATTTTTAGCTATTTTCTGCATGAGTATGCTGTCTTGTGTCTGCGTATGGTCTGCTGACAAAATTCAGGCTGAACTAGCTAGTGAACAGGTAAGAGATCTGAACACCAAATACTGGAGAGCAAGAGTGTAGGGGCTAAATACCAGAAAGATTCAGGAAAAGCATAAATTCCTTGACTGAAAATTGAGTGGGCTACTCATTGTTTGGGTGCTTGTAAAAGTACCATTCCCTACATTATTCCATTGTCCAGGGCTGTGACTACAGCGTGAGGGTGCAAGCATTCCTGTGTGCAATTCATGCTCAGTCTTGCTTCTGGCTGCACCTGGCAGCAGGAATAAGGAGCAGACTTATGACAGGCCCAGGAGAGGAAGAATACCCTGGGCTATCCAGTCCATCAGATTTAACAAAACATCAGAAGCAATGCAACATTAGTTCATTCTATAGACTATTTAAAGGAAATATAATACAGTGGAAAAATTGTGGCTCAATCAAAGCCTCTGACGTACAAATTTAAAATTCAGACTGTATTGATACACTAATTCAACATACAACAGCAACTCTTTCCATTTTTCACACAAATAAAGCTTTTCAAACTTAAGTTACCAAAAGTCCAGATGGCTTCTTACTCTTACCTTACCTACTTCTCAGTAGTTCCAAGTAAGACTACTTACTTAGTCCTGGCTTTCGCTCAGCCTCAGGAATTTATGTGCATAAATTCCAGAAACGGACATGTAGCCATATTTGCAAGAGCTTTGAATAAGGTGGCAAATCTCAACTAAAAAAAAACCAAAGAATCAATGAAAGTCTACTACAGGAAATATTTTGGACTTTTACCTTTTTTTCTTTTTTCTTCTTCTTGCCGCCTGAGAAATGCTTGTACTGCTGCAGACTCTACACCCTTGACTTTTGGAACTTTTTTGGGAGGACCAACGGCCAAACTGTACCTTTTCTGCAAAGAACAAAGAAATAAGTCAGAAGAGTTAAGAAATGCAAAAATCAGTTTTTAAAACTGGGGAGTTGCATAACAGTCACGTCTTTGACTTTAAGCATAGAGATGGTCCAGAATATGCAAACAACAAATTCCCACTGAAGCTGAGAGTTGTTGGATACACTTGACTCCTAGATATACTTTGTTTCAGGCTGATTAAGGAACAACAGGCCTCAAGTCATTGGGGAAAACTTGCAAGCCAGAAAATCCCTGGCTCACATACAAGGGATTAGAGGTGCCTTGAAACATATTTTGAAAAGTGGTTTCAAAACCCAGAAGAGCAAGATAACCAAAGTAGAGAACAAGATACCAGCACTAAAGTGAAGGTATCTATCTTGTCTATACTGTTGACCAGCAGCAAACTACCTCACCCTACAAATATTACCATCATGATGGGCCACAATTTGAGCTCTGCCTGAACTGCAGCTGAACTGCATGGCAGGTGACCCCTCCTGAGCAGGGACACCTTTCAAGGTTAGAAGTTCCTTACCTGAAACTAAGAGACCTTTCCTTACCCAAGGCAGAGAGATCCCTTACCCACGACAGATCCTCAGAAGGTGACAGAGCATGATGAATCAGTATGAGGAAATATTACTAATCCATCCATTCTATATTATAAACACTCTATGGATAATTTCACTAGACACAAAGCATTAACAAGTCTGAGACTACAATCAGATCCAGCCACACCTAGGCTCCAAAGGGAGTTTAGAAAGCAAAGGAGTCAACTCTGAACCCTGTGATTCAACAGGAGGGTGCTCCTTACTCTTTGCATCACCAGTCTCTGAGAATCATTCCATCTCAATCTGAACTCAATTTTCCTTTGTGTGTTTCTTGAGTAATTATAAGATGAAGCTTGCATCAAACTCATAGAACCTTGTCAAACCACTGTTAAACTTTGCTAAATCCCATTGAACTATCAAATTATTATTTTATCTCAATAAAATACATTACTGCTGGTCTTTTTAGTGAGGTACTTTCTACTCATCTGCGACAGGGGTTCACTCGGCTTTTGGAAGGAAAGAACAGGAAACCAGAAAACAGGTAGGGAAACAGAAATGAGTGAAATGCACTGGACTAATAAGGAATGCAATGGCTGCATTAGTAATGGAATAAAAGTATTTCAGTTCAGCCTTAGTCTTTGACCAAGCAGGAATCGAAAGCAAACTACAGCTCAAGCTGCCAGAGTCAGTTCAATTCCAGACTGCAGGCTTACAGCTCCATTTTCAGATTGCTTGTGGACACTCATTTCAGTTTCAGCTTATCTAATTCAGTGAAAATAAAGAAAACGACTCAAAAAATTTAATTATTCCAAAGGTTGGAATGGACTTCACCAGTAGGTTGATGTAAAACCAGCAATACTGATTTTAGTTCCTGCTGACAGTGACTACTATACAGCAAGGAGTTACTGATCCAAATACCAGGTGACCTGAATGGATGCAGGCCTGCACTCCACTCATCACCCAAGATCAGTGTATGATCTCAGCACTAATTGTGACAGAACACACAGCCCCCACCTGGCAATTACAGCACTTGCATGTGGTGTAATTTGCCTGGTGAAGAGAAGGCTCCAGAGAGATCTTATTGCAGCCTTTCAGTACTGAAAGGGGGTGTATAAGAAATACGGGGACAGACTTTTAGCAGAGCCAGTAGCAATAGGAGAGGGGGTAATGGTTTAAAACTTAAAGAGGGTAGATTCAAACTAGATATAGGTAAGAAATTGTTTATGGTGAGAGTGGTGAAACACAGGTTGCCCAGGGAGGCTGCAGATGCAGCAGATGCAGATGTTTCCCTGGAAACATTGAAGTTCAGGTTGGAAAGAAGTCTGAGCAACTTGATCTATTTAAAGATGACCCTGCTCATTGCAAGACTGTTGGACTAGATTACCTTTAGTGGATCCTATTCTATGATTTTATATCATATCTTGAAGTGAAGCAGCATGTTTTCATATAACATCCTTTTCCTTGACAGAGGAAGTGATAAATCATGCCATTTACTGCCAAGGACATCCTGCAAAAGCTCTAAAGACTACAATGTTGGTCGTTCACACCATGGACAGGATTTGCACAGCTTGGCATGCCTAGATGTCTGTCCAGTGCTGTTCAACTCAGGATTCTGGCAACTGAACAGATGCAAAGTTATCTATGCTACCCCCCTTTTTGCTTCTCCTGTTAAATCCAACAAATTCCAATCAATATCTTAAGAGACCAAGTGCCTTTCTTGCTGGGATTTATGATAACCAACACTTGCCCTAATGTGCTACGCCTGTTCAAACACTGCCTTTCACAAAGGTACCAGACTCTGCTTAAAATGGAAAAAAAACCCAAAGACTTTTCTGAACTTCTTCCCACAGACTACAGATGAAAAAACAAAGCAATAAGACAGAGACAGTTGCAAAGATAAATACAACAGAAACAAGCTAAACCCAGAAGCAGATGCAAAGCAAAGTGCATTTAGAAACAAAAGAAACCCAAAACTGAGGTTTGGGAGGGTTTTTTTATTACAGTAGTAAGACAACAGACAAAAATCTAAACCAAGATCTCCCACATGAGACATTAGGATCCTCACCAAAAGAAAGAGCTGTGAAAAATCAGTGTCACTAAAGAGCCACACAAGTCAGCATTACCATATATTTATGCACATGGTCATCCTATCCTCATATAGCCTTATAGAACTTAACTCAAATAATTAAATTAAAATATCTGGTAAAGAAACCTACATCCAAATCTTTTAGAAGCATTAATCAGGCTAATGGCATAACTCCCTAAAAATTCCAGTATCACCCAACTGAAGCCTTCATTCAAATTTCTGATTAATTGATCTGCAGCATATTAATAGATCCTTGGATTACTTCAGTTACTAACACGCAAATCCACACATTATCTTGAATATATACGTGCACTAAGAAGCAAGGTTCAGAGGCTCATTCCCAAACTGCAGCCAAAATTGGCTCCAAGAAAGGCAGCTACAATACCAGCTACTTGTAGTAGCCGTGAGCAATTTCTGAAATTACTAGAACAGAATTACAAAGATGCACCATCCACGCACAGTGCAGTAGTAAAACCTGCCACGTTGCCTCATCACACTGAAGACCTGCTACAGTCACACTCATTTACTGAGCTTCACCTCTGTGCAAGGAAGTTCACCACAACCTGAGAACTGATTTTGCTGTTTGCACCAAAAGCGTTCCAAGATCTGACTGTTTGGGAAACCTGAACTGTGATGCAGTGTTGCCTCTCCGTTTTGGCTCAGATGTGGCCCATGACTCAGTGTCCCCAACTCGTCTGGCTTACTCCATCTGAATTGGAAGAGGTAGAGAAACCCATGCATTATTAGTCAAAATCCTTTCAGTAAATGGTTGAAGCAAATTAGAACCTTAGAAACAATTTTTGGTGCTTTGTAGTATACTCATTGTAGTATAATGATATATAGTGCACATTCACCTTAGTATAATAATTCATCTTAGTGAAATAATAATTAGTATTGTCATTTACTAATGATAATTAGTAAATTCTCTTACAAAGCCAAATATGTCATGTTTTGCCATTGGTAACCTCATTTGGCAAAGCTTGGTCTAATTATTCAATTTCTACAGAGTTTTTAAAAACTGAGAATTTTAAAAGCTAAGGATAGAGTTGGACTCAGTCTTAAGGGTCTTTTCCAACCCAAATGATTCTGTGATTCTGAAAGAGTTTTATGCCTAAGGAGCACCTCTGAAAACTGCTAAACAGCAGGGACAAATGTAGATTGATCTATTCTGTTAGAAAACCTTATAAAGAATTAAAGTGATGGGGAAGCAGTTTTCAGGCTTTGTTTTGCTGTACTATGACCAACAGTCCTATCCAGGAGCAGGTTTGTAAAGCAGCTTGACAGACAAGCTGTTTTCTGACTGCCACTAATATGGCACATCATGCAAAATTCAAATTTAAGTCTTCCTATCACTAGCATTTCTTGATATGGACTAGCAACTGGCCACACAGCTAAGCAATTCACAGATGAATACCCATTTTCTCTACAATGAATCACTACTATTGTTGACACAAGTTTTGCTCACCTTCATTTAGAAATAAAATAACCTGCTTAAGTAGTCTTCTTAAAAGCACTGGACCATGCCCATGTTCCACAAACACTAATAAAGTGTTTCCATGAACATGCACCAGATTCCAGGTAAACCAGACAAAATAGGCCAGGGCATGCCACTTTATCATCCAAGAAGCAGCTGCACTATTCTGGCTTTCTATAACTATTGCTAAGTTGGTTAAATCAAAAATGCCTTTAGGAGAGATCAGGTCAAGCTGTTCCCAGAACACTGCACTATTCGACTTGTAAACATGGATTATTTGCTCTGAAGTCACTGACTTCCTTCAAAACACGGCACATGACCCTGATACAGTTGCAGCTACTTCGATGTCAGCATTCAAGTGCCGGATCTTGGACTGTAAAACAGAATTTATAAAATAACTGTAAACTGTGGCATCCAAATGAAGCCCCAAAAGGTCTAGACCAGATACCAGCCCCAGACAGAAGCAACATTAGTATTATTATTAGTAGTATTGTCTTTAACAGTGATCAGCATTTACACATTTAGCAAGATAGGAGTGATCAATTCTGCCAAACCTGGTTCTCAGGTAGAGCACCTGTGCAAAGAATTATTGCTGAGGGCTTGCACACACAATGGAAAGACAATTCCACTTGTGCTATTCAGTATGGGCAACTCGCAGAGGCTCTCACAGCCTGGGGATTTTTTTTGTTTGCTTCCTTTTCACTAGCAAGTTGTGACTCCTGTGTGATATTACAACACTTTTCCTCTTCTTCCTTACCATTCACCAAGACATGTAACCTTCTTCAACGGGAAGTCTCAGTTTCCCCCTAAATATTCTGCAGGGTGTAACTTTCTGGTAACATCAGCAATGTTTCATTCACCATATACATCCTTGTTTGTGTCACTCCTTTCACAATGCCCTAACACCAGTTCCTCAAAAGGCTGCTTTCCAAACTGTAAGTGGTCATTGGTGTTAGCTGCCCAGGGCCTCTGCTATCATCCTGGACTGGTATTTCCAAGGCCTCTATTACAGTCTCACCACTGGGTTCCCAGCAGCTCCTTCTGCAGTTAGGCAGAACATGTGCACACAACAACGATTTTTCAACTACCGCTTTCAATATCTGGTAAGGACAAACTAAATGGTAGATAATGAGCATGCTTAAATTTGTTGCCCTTCATCTTCCAACAATCCCTACCAAGAGAAAGGCTTTTCTGGTAAGAGTATTTTAACTATCATCTCACACTGCTCTCTTCTACCAAACCCAGTTTAACAAAGCTGTACATTTTATTCCTAAACAAGCAAAAATAATTTAAGATTTTTGCAAGTGCTGCCACAACATCCAAGCTGAACCATTAGATGGAAAAAAGGCAGAAAGTTCTTCTATTAAATGTTGCTTCACACAGAAAAAAAAATTAAAAAGATACTTTATGCTTTCCTTTCTGTAGTGGTATGTTGGTCCCCACTTTCATCTGCTTTTGCAGAAAAAAAGAGACCAGGAATAGAAAAAGCTGAAAGTTTTACACATTCTAGTCAGCATTTGCAAGCATTTAAATCGTGACAGTCTGGAACTTAACTATCAGGTCAGTCAAGTTGAGAGTAAAATCCCTCCTCACCCCTGCCAACATTTCGCACTGCGTACCTTGCAGTTCACATGTGGAAGCTGATACAATCCAAACATTTCAGGTCCTGTTTTGAGGCAAGTTTTAGGCACACAATAAATGCACACACCTCGATCAATGGGAGTCTGATCCTACGACAGCCTGTACTTCACAGCCATTCCCCACTGCTTCTCCTGCCTAAGGGCAAGCGTTCAATAGTTTGCAGATTAGAATTAGAAGGTCGGGCTCTAGCACAAGGTTCTCTGAACAAATTCTGGGATTCTGCTAGTGCTTCACTTCACAAATACTTTGTTTCTCCCAGCCACCTGTATCTGTCAGCTTCACTGGGGGCTGTTTTGTGCCACTAGGAATCAGTTTGACTTAAAGTGAGAGCTCAGCAAGTGCTGACGTGGATGACAGGCTGTTTCAGTTTTGGGTCACCCCTTGGTTAAAACAATATTCTGTATCAGATTTGATGTATCAATTCTGCACACCAAAGATTTGTCCTCGGTTAAAAGGAATTGGGAGCAATTTGAGATAATTCCTAATAAATTATTAATGACAAACACAAGGTGAAATAAAAGGTTCCAACTGCACTCAGGGTTTTGTTTGTTTTTGTTTGTTTGTTTTTAACTGCAATAAAATTTTGTATTTTAAAGAATATGTACGACAAAAATATCTGGAAGTGCTTCACCACATCCAGAATGTAATGTAAAATCTGTGGCATAACAGTATATCAATTTCATCAAAAAGAATGACAAGGTATTTAAATCTTACTAAAATCAACATTAAATCTCATAGCTTTCATCATGTCTAGTCAAAGCAAGATCATGTTGAAAATCTAATGAACTGCTAATATGAACGTATGTAATAAGATACACACAACAGCAAAGCCCCTGTGGAATATTAGGTGATAAAAACTGGGGCTCCACTCAGCAACTGCTATGAAGATTATTAGCAACACATCATTAATAGCTTAGACACTCGTTCATATATGTACTGTTTTATTTAGAAACAAAACTGATGCAACTAATAGGGCACTAAAAGGCTGATTTCAGCAATGTTCCTTTTGAATCTGGATTTCCATAGGAAGATGAACAAGCAGATTTGTTTTTACAGGGACATGACTTAATACTTGCTTTATCCAGGTCCCCCTTTTACAACACAAGGCCATGTTGTTTCTTAGAGTTTTAATATAGTTTCCACTTTGAACTACACACTACTTGTATAGTGCATATATATACACACTTTTAATATTCATTACTTGTCCATGTCACTACTTTTCATTACAATGGACATGGAATATTTAATTCAATGCACTGTAAAGTTTAAAATAAACTTCTCAGAGGGAAATTCAGAGGATATGCTTATTAATGCAGGATGTTTCTGGAAATCTGGTAACTTTACTTACCAGTAAATTTTGTAATTAGACTATATGGTGTTTCTAACAAAAATATTTTAAATTAATTATATTCTTCTTACATAAATACATTTAATATACTAACTTTAATGTAGTGGAGTTACTTGGATGTCCAAAGATCGTCAAACCTCTACAGGCTCTCTTTTAAAGCCAAGCAGCTGCAGATAACCTCAAGCAGTACCAAGTGCAGCTCTGCTTTTGCTCAGAGGTTAGGGCCAACTTCAGAGTAAAAACCTGCACCACTAACGTGCTAAACAGAACTGCTTCAGCTATGGATTCAACTGCACTCTCACTCCATGAGTTAATTAGGAATTAGCAAATCCTAATGCTGCCTTTTCTAAAAAGAGTAACTAAACCCTCATCCATTGCACAAGTAGGATTGTGTCCCTCCACCATCACATCCACAATGGAGAACATGGCAGGTATTTTATCCATTCATCAGCATGGGTTATAAGTATTGTGGCAAAAAAATAGTGGCACAGGACATTCAAGCTGCATGAGAAAATGAAGAATGTAATGAGAAGCTTTAAACATCTAAAGTAAGAATTACAATAACCCAGTGACAATTTAGTGGAACAGCTTGTTTCAAGACTAATAAAACTGGCATTGAAATATCTTAAGAGTTTTTGATATTTTAACATTTGTTACAAAACAGATGTCTAAGTAGAGTCAGAGACAAATTAAATGTGCCTAAATTTTAAAATGTATAAGATTTTAAAACCACGAAGGAATCTGGTTAACTACACATATCTACCATATGGTTGGTACACATCATCAACTGGCCACAATACTAGCAGCGTTACCGAAGTTCTACTAGTGATACAGATAGACTGAGATACTCTGAATTCTACAGAATTCTTCATTTTACTGGTGTCAGAACTAATGAGTATATTTTTTTCTGCTTTTCCCACTGTTTATGCTAAAAACAACTACCCCTCTCATTTACACTGGTTTAAGTGAACTAATCATAGAAACACAGAACTCTGGCTCTCTGTTAAAGAACAAACAGAAAAAGTGTTTCCCTAGCTGGTGGCTACCCAAGAGAAAATATTTTTTATCCAAATAAGCATGCATGACTTATAATTTGGGTCCTGCTAGAGGAATGAAACCCAGGATATTAATATATGAAAAGGCCATGGGCCCTTCTTCTTACTGCCAGATTTCATCCAGCCAAGTAAGTGGGTTATTTCACACGGAATCCACATATTACTGATATCTTGAACGCAAACTGCTGAAGTACAGGCCTCAGAATAATATGAGCAATATACCGAATGCCCTCCGCCAATCATCCCCCACAGCGTTGTTACAGGTTATTCCTTTGGGATGGATAGAATCATAGAATCAGCCCGGTTGGAAAAGACCTCCGAGATCATCAAGTCCAACCCTTGATCCAACACCGCCGTGGTTACTAGACCATGGCCCTAAGTGGCACATCCAGTCTCATCTTAAAAACCTCCAGGGACGGTGAATCCACCACCTCCCTGGGCAGCCCATTCCAATGCCTGATTACCCTCTCTGTAAAAAATTTCTTCCTAAAGAAAGATATCACCCAACGCAGCACATCCAAACGAAACTTGCCACTTTGTCTGCCACCCACACTTGAGACGTGGCAGACTTCTGTTTCCAGAGCAAACAAAAGGACTTATCCGACTTTTATCCACAGCCTTCCCCCGCAGCAGCGCTTCGCTCCCGGGATCTCGGCACTTCCAGCGGCCGGCAGGCGCCAGCCCCGGCTGCCCCTCCGAGCCCGGCGGCGCCGGGACCTGTTGACAGAAGGGGCCCCGCTCGCCCCCTCCCCGCACACAGACTTCTCCAGCCCCCACGAGTGAGAGGCCCCGGCCGGAGAGGCGACAGGCCCGGCCTGGCCCGACACGAGCTCTCCCCATGCGGGGGCCGAGGCGCAGGCGGGCAGGGGACCCGCATCCCTGCGGGACCGGGCGGAGCGGGACCCGCCGCCGCCGCCCCGCCAGCTGCGACCGCCACCGCGCCCCGGCCCCGCGCTGCCCCCGCCAGCCGCGGCCGCCCCGCAGCTCACCGGCACCGCGTTCAGCCCCTGCTGCTCCGAGGCCATCACGAGAATGTTGCGGAAATCCATGGCCGGGACGGATAACCGGGGGGCTGCGGCAGCCGCCCCGCTCCCAGCGCTCGCCGCCCGCCGCCCGCTCGGCCCCGCTCGCTTCCGCCCTACCCTTTATATAACCTCGCCTGGCGCCCGCGTCACTTCCCCTGTGGCGGAGCCTCGCCACGGGAAACGGGGCTGGAGGAGGAGGAGGAGGGGAATGGGGGCGATGCCTCACGGGAGCCCCGCGGGATGCCGGGGCCCGGGGAGGCGGCGGGGCGGCCTTATGAGCCCACCGGGGCCGGCCCCTCCGTGCCCTGCCCGCCCTGCCCGCACGCAGCTGCCGCCCGCGCGGGGCTGAGGATGCCGCGGTCCGTCCCTTCGCACACCCCGGCTTCGCCCGCTGAAACGCCTCGGAGAGAGGCTGTTTGCAAGGGCATGTAGTGACAGAACAAAGGGGAGTGGCTTCAAACTGAAAGAGAGCAAGTTTAGGTCAGATGTAAGGAAAAAATTCTTTGCTGTGAGAGTCGTGAGGCACTGGAACTGTTTGCCCAGAGAAGTTGTGGGTGCCCCATTCTTGGAGGTGTTCAAGGCCAGCTTGGATAATGCTCTGAGCCACCTGGTCTAGTGAAAAGTGTCCCTGCCCATGTCAGGGGGCTTGGAGCTAGATGATCTTTAAGGTCCCTTTCAGCCCCAAACATTCTATGATTCTGTGAGTATCACCCCTGACCTTGGCATGGGGATGTATCCTACTTTATTTTTTTTTTTCAATAATTACTCTTGGTTTTTCAGTAGCGGTCAGGATTGGGGAGTTTTGAAGGAAAAAAAGCCTTTTGGGACAATGGCCAGTGGCACCCTGACACTTGCCCTCATTCCCAGCAGTCAGCTCCAGCCGCCAACTTGGCCCTGAGGGGACACAAACCAGGCAGAAATCCTGTAACAAAGGAGGAATATGGATTAAGTTTCCTCAGCGATCGCTCTTGGCTTATCGAGGCTTGAAAATTGGTGCTTGGCTTCTAGGGGTGTCATAGTTACATCAGCAGTGTGCTCCCAGCTGCAGGAATACTGCCTGATAAACAGGACTCCCAGGAGCAATGCTGACTCTCAAGAGTGGCCAAACAAAACACTCTGTGTGTGTGTATGTATGTTCAAATATTTTTCCAGGTCTCTAACAACCTGGAACATTGTGCAAGAACACCAGCTGACTGAAGACTCCTCGCTTGCACTGGATATCAACTCTTTTCCTCGATCTGTTATCTGAGATCCATCTGACTAAAATTCCTCTACGCTGTTTGTCATAGAAAGCTGGGGACTGAAAGGAAGCTTTTTTCCTTCATTTTATCATTCTTTAACATAAACTCTTTAACTTTGCTATTACTTGACCAGTCTTCACTTTGAGTGCCTCCAGTTCATTCCTGCCTTTTCCAATTTCCCTTTGCCTCTTCAGTGCGCTCACTTCTTTCCCCCCTCCCCCATATCTGAAATTCCTTCCTGGGTAGGGCTTTAAGCCACATTACAGCCTGGTGTAAAGATGCCCAGTGAGGCCCTAAGTGAGGGGAGGAACTGGGTGATTTATTTGATCCAGGCACTGCACCAGTTAACTCACAGGGCTTTTGTAGTTCTGGAACTACAAACAATCTGATTGTTTCTATAATGCTTGCTGTGGTATCTCTGCATGGCACCACCCTGTGCAGGGTAGACACTCCTCCTGATCTCCCACTGTTTTTCTTGGGATGCAGTCCTAATTTAACACCTTATCCTGTAAGAGAAAGGTCCTTCTCTTTCTTCCCCTTTTAATTCTTGTCTCCATAAGACACTTCACTGACTTTTTATTTCAGACTCAGATGTGATCACCTCTTTTGGTTCCCACCCTCTTTATATTATTACTTTCTTTCTAAATTTTCAGTTTACTTTTTAGTTTTAAGACTTTCTATTCAGTCTCTTTTCATGGGCAGTTAGTGGTTCATCAATTTTTCTCTCAGTTTTATAATTGTGTTTCCATCTGTGGTACTGTCAGTAAGATTATGATGCCATTTTCTGGCAGTCTTATCTGCCACCCCATCACTGCTGTGGTGCTTTCATCAGAATTTCCCTGCTCCGTCTTGAATTTCTTGTATCTCCACTGTTCCCTTCCTTGAGAGGCCTCTTAGTATGACTCAGATTCCTTCCTGTATGACAACAGCAGTATTGACACAGTGATGATTGCTGCTCTCTGACTTTTATGTTTGCTTGCTTTGGAGAGTTGGCAGAACACTTGGCTAAATGCAGTCTTCATTCTGCTGACTACAATCCTGAAGATGAGTGAAGAAAATCTCTCCCTGCATCTAAAAGAGGAGTTATGGCCAGGCCAGGGAATGGCAGGAATGGCATTTCAGTCATCTGTTGCATGTCGCTTTTTGTGTGTGGAAGCCTCTAACCACAGTTGTTACTGTTTCCTGTAAATGGCCATACTGTGACATCACAGAGGGGATTTACATCTGTGTTAGGGCCGATGGGAGAAATAATAACCCTGTGTAAATGTGCGCTGCAGGCATTTTATAGGGCAGTAGCAGGAGACACTGAGCTGTGTCAGGATTCCCAGATGGCACCCACGACACTTAAACCCAGATCGAGCACGTGTTACACATCAGCACAGCGCCTTGATGTGGTCCAGCCTCTTTTTCTGGCAGATGTGCAACAACAGATGGGAAGCTCCGTGCTGTGTGTGCCTACAGTTGTCCTCCCTGTGTTCTAAAGCACTTCCCAAATTGTGTTCACTCTTCACAATCTTTGGATAGGTTTACAATGTGATGAACTGACCCAGACTAGGCTTGCCAGGACTCCCAAATCCAGCTAGTCTGTCAGCAACGAGAGAAGAAACAACTTTGTGCGTTTAAGCCAAACTGACATTTCTGTTAAATAAAAACAAGGACAGAAAATGTTTCTTCCCGTTTTTGTAACTCTCTGATCTGTCTGATTCTGTGCATGTTTAACATCAAACTAACTTTGAAAGAATTGTAAAAGTCTGAGAATTTAAACCTACGTCTTCCAGAAAACTGAAATAACTCCTCTTAAATCTCCCATGGACCTGTAGTTTATGCTGCTGAAAAAGTTCGGACAGATTTATTCTTTTTGTGTATACATTTTTGAGCAAGAACCTGGCTAAGTTTTATTTTTATTAAGTGTCTTCAGTTGAGGATATTACTTGGGACTAGAACTGTTTAGAAAATACCTAGAAAATATCAGACAATATTCCACCAGAAAGTGGTTTTGTTGCAAGTTTTTAATCAGGTGTACTCAACAAGAGCTTTTTGCCTCAGCCATGCACACTTCAGGCGTATGACTAATCCTGTTAACTTGAAGTGTATTAAAGTGTTTAAAGGATTAGAGTCTTAATTACAGGCCATCTGCAGAGGTCAAATATCAAAGGCTGTTCAGAGCCTGAGTTTTAGCATTTTTCTGAATGAGTGAATGAGTAATATTTGTGTGAGTTTCCCTTTCCCCTTTTCATCCATCATCTTTTCTGCAGTAATGTAAATGGGTGTTCCAATATGGCCTTTATTAAATGAACTGAATCATCCTGATGTTCAACAGGCAGGCCTCTGGATCATCAGCTGTTTAGACATTTTCAGAGCTGGACAGATACACTCAAAAGAAGTTTAGGACTTGGAAAAAACAAATTTGAACAAATTGAGTTTGCATAGCATAGTACCAGTCTACTCTATAGCTGCTTCTAATTTGAATTACTAATCACTAAGATTTTTTTTTTTTTGCTTATGATATATTAAAGAGAAGTGGAAAGCAAGAGTCTTGGGATGATATTTAGCTGGTGGTGACAATATATAATTTAGACATCTAACTTTGATGTCTAAATTATGACCTTTGGCTCCAAACAGGAATATCAGAAAAACAGGGATGGAAATTGTTTCCTTCCTCCCACCCAAAAAGCAGGTAATTTGTGGTTATTAGGTAATTTCTGACAGTCACTTGTTCAATCTGCATTTGAAAACTCAAAAATTAAGGCTGTCATTACCTCTATTATTCTCTCTTGCTGTTTTTTTCATCTCCACCATGAGAAAGCAGTTTCTAACATCTAATCCAAATCTCTGTTGCCGACTGAGCCTTTTCAGCTGATGAGATGACTTTATTGCCCTCTCCTTAGACATACTGTACACATATTTAGGGCTCTCCTACTGGATCTACCCTTTCTCTCGGACAAACCACTCCAATTCCTCTACTGTTTCCTCATAAAACCTTTAATTCTCTATTCTAACCAAAGCAGAATACAATACCCCTACTGAAGGTTTACTTGCCCCAGGTATAACAGAAGAATAGCTTCATTAGCCTGGCAAACAATATTCCTTTTTATGTAGCTCCCAGTGCTGTTTGCCCTTTTTGTAGTGGCATGGCTGATTCCTGTTTGGTTTGTGATCCTTGCTAACCACCAAGACTCTTTATACAGTGATGCTATCAGACCAGTAATTCCACAACCTGCATTTGCAATGCTGGTAATCCTGCAGAGAGTGAAAGCATGTCCTTTGAATTACTTTCTTTCCCCCTGTTGTAATTTGCCAAGTGTGTTGAGATCCTATCCCTGTCCTCCAACACTTCCTGCCCCTCCCAACCAGTGGGGTTGGTAAGCGAGTTGTCTGTTCTGCCATCCAAATTATTTAATGAAAATATCAGATTGGTGCTACAGAGATACCCCTGCAGATTTCTGCTTGATGTGTCCAACCAAGTTAACAACAGACTCTTGTTAAATATTCCAGTCCACTTTACACCCTGTACTTATCCATTTGTGTTTTTCTGGACTTGCTTGTGAGATGGATGGCCACATGAGTCAGTGTTAGAAGTCTTTCTAAAACCAAGAGATGGAAATGAGCTTGCTTGACATAATTTATTCTAGGCAAAGTAATCTCTGTGATACTAATTTCTAGGTACTTAAATGTGTCAGTGGAGGGAGAGGTTTAACTCCAGCACCTCATTGTTTAATGACTCAGCAGGTCATGAAATCGGTACAGCTTCCTAACGCAGGACTGCAAGCAAAACAAACTGAACTTGGAGAATGTGAATTCCTCTGTACGTCATCTAAAATTATCAGTCATCTAAAATGCATATATTTCAAATCCAGAGCAATTACAAAATATCACTTTTACATTGCTGTTCACTGGGGATAGAAACAAACTGAAGATGCCAAGAAACTTCTTGAGTCTTTAAAAGTGATTTCAAGTAACTGTCTTGGATTTTTTAGGACAATTTGCAGCTTTGTTATTAAACAAGGGACATGAAACTTTCTGATTCAGAGGTAAGTGCAAAGAAATACAGTTGCAGCCCCCCAAGCAGTTGGCTGTGCTGCACCCTGTGACTGCCTGAGAGCATTCAGCATACCCAGAGGTCAATGGATATACTGTATTACGAGGGTGAAGAAATGGGCTCTGTGGACTACCCATCAAATCAGTACACTATTGATGAAAATACTAACATCATCATGAACAAACCCACGTGAACAAAAAGTAGATCTGACAGAAAGTGAGGGTAATGATACTCAATAACAACAGCTGGTAGAATAGCTGTATTTGCAAAGTATTCTCCCAACCAGAAAAGAAAGAAGATTAAGGGGGGAAAATGAGGGGGAAAAGAATATATTTAATTTAGCTGTTTAGCTTACTCAGTAGTCAACAAAAGTATCTTTAAAGTGCCTATTGCTAAACACGTAAAAAACCCGAAAAGTATATGGAAAGTAGACAAAAGTGATCCCTCTATAATATGTGGTCATATTGTTTTATGAGTGTGAGAAATAAAGTCTTGAGATATAATCAGGTTTAAGATTGGAATTTATTATATATATAATAAAAGCAAACAGTGCTGGATTTACAGGCATAGGAATGATTCCTAAACCTGACATACCAATACAGAGCATACATCTGATATTTATCCTGGACATTTCCTGCATGTTCAGTACATTATATACATATACATTTCACATTGTTATTTCAGGTTTTCAACATAAGTTTCTTTTCATAGTTAAAGCTAAATTGTTATCTGTACAACTGGTGATAATTCATGCATTTCTAGACTAGAAGGCACCTTAGAAATTAATTACCTAACAAAGTTCTACCATATTTTATTTTTAGGAGACTAAGGAAAGTTCAAGGCTTGATAACCTTTGCAAGGACTTGGGGTATTTAAGTTTTACAACTTAGTTTATTTTTCTTCTTTCCTGAGATTACACTAACCTCTTGACACGAATTCATTTGATATACATCTCACAATGGGAATAACCTCCTTTGTGAAGATGCTAAAAAGAAGGCAATGAAAAAAGTCACCATCACAGCGAATGTGAGAAAAACATTATTTAAACATTAAAAAGCAGCCCAGATATTATGGACTTGGTAGGAAAGCAAACAACACATGTAAGACACCCTGGAAAGCAGTAAGGACTTTCCTCTGTAGCAGGATTAGGCTGATTTCAGACCTCTGGAGAAACATGAGACTTCGAGGAGAGCATCCCAGATGAGAAAACACACGGACTGCCCCAGTTCAGGAGCCGTTTCCAGCAGATCGATCGTTCAGTACTGGTAAGCTCTCTGCCCTGGCAACTACTCTGAACCAACCCCCCTGTCTGCATTTCACCCAAGCTCCCAAATAAGAGACCAACTATTTGCATGGAATCTAAACTCTGGTGCATAGAAAACGATATGCAGCACAAGCGAGCAGCTGTGAGTGCCACATGTACATACAGAGGTATCCGCACACGGGCTGGCTGTATAGTTGCCTTGGCAAGGTGCCCCTCTCCGCCCGCATCTCACATGGCAGGCAGCATTCCCAGAAGGATGTCACGCAGTGTCACTGCCGGCTGCTCATCCACACGCCAGCTCATATGACCGGTAACAGCAGTTTGCTCGTTCGGCTGGGGAGCGAAGAAATAAATAAGAGATAAGAACTGAGAGTAAGGCTGAAAGCGGCGAAGTTGCAGCTGGGAAATGCAGGCAGCAGCCCACGGGAGCCGCTGGTGGGCAGGGGCGGATAGGGCCGCCCTCCCGGGGGGAATTCCGCCCCTTATTCGCGCTCCCTGGCTGCCCCGGGCTGATGACAGCAGATGGCGATCGTGTCTTTAGTACAGCAGCAGCTGCAGCCCACACGGCGTGGAGGTGTTGCACAATGCCATGTTCGGAGCAGCATCTGTGACCCTCTCCTGGTGCCAGCCGTGGTTGTTCGTGTTGGCCGCTTCTCAGGCGCTTTTGAACTGCGCTGCAAGGCTCAGCAGAGCCCTCCCTCCCAGCCTTCCGGCAGGAGATCTTTCCACAGAACGCTGCTGAGAGATAAGTAAACAACAAAAAGAGCATTCCAAAGGTTTATCTATTTTACTGAAAGCATTCGAAGCTCTTCATAATCATACACGCCTGCAAAGCTGAGAAATGTGTGTTTGCCACATGCAGTTGCAGATGGTTGTGGCATCTGAAGCAGATCAAATGGATTGTTCATTTTCTCATATTGCTCAGAAGCCAAAGCATCTTCTTTTCAAACACACTGAGAAATACTTGAATTTATTTCCCAGTGTTGAGAGCCTGGTTTGAAGATCTACTTCATTTTTGGGGAAAGGCTACAGCATTTCTGAAAGCTAGACTCCTAGCTGGTTTACAGTTCTCTACTATATTACACATGAAAATAATATAAAAACCTGCCAAATGAAAGCAACCTAAAATGAGCTGTTTCTTGGAGCTCTGCTCCTCTACCTAATGCACCTCTTCATCTCATCCTCACCTTGCTTTGAAGAGACTTATGCCCAGATCACCAAATAGCCACCACAATCCAAGATTAACAAATCCAATCTCTATTGCATATTATAAGGGAACAAGCTGCAGAATCAAGGGCACCAAAAACCCTGCACCTCTCTAGCAGATCAGTGTCACCCTGAGCATTTCCTAAGCTTATGTTTGGCTAATGTAGCAAAGTTCAATGCAAAACCAAATAGAAGGGAAAGTTTATTTTAAACCATTTTCACACATACTTTCCCTCATAGACTGTTTTCACTCCTTCTTTCATGTGTGTGAAGGTGGAGATGGTTGTGGCCTTGTAGCCTCTGTGGTGCAAGTCAGGAGCAGAGGGTGTCCCAGCACAGGCAGTGCCTTCACCGACTGGGTGCAGACTCTGAACATGGCACACAGACCTGGATATGATAACAGCGTACACCAACAGTCCCAAACAAGACAAAGTTAATGAATCAGGCCCAGGGGCCATCCAGGAGTAGCAGGAGAATAAGGGGACCAGAGACAAGGCTTGAAACAAGGCTGCAACATAGACCCACAGTCCACCCAGGAGATGGGGCTGAAGGCAAAGCTGTGGCACAGGTCCAAGGGCCACCTGGGAGGCACGGCTGGAGACACGCTGGCTCTAATACAGATCTACAAGTCGGGGCCGGAGAAAAACTTCCTCCAACATAGGTCTGAGATCCACCCAGGAGGCAGGCCTTGGTTTTCCAGACCAAATGCCTTCAGAAGCTGCACATGCCAATCCTTTGCCCCTTCTTGTTGTTTCTTGATGGTTTCACACTAGTAAATTTTCATTCACACCCCATTCATAACAAGCTTAATGTTTCTATGTCAGATCCCTATGGCTGTAGTGTCGTTTCAGAGAAGTCTATACCTAGTGGCCGAGTTGCAAACAATTCAATGTAAACTACTTCAAGTATCATCAGGAAGGCAATCAAAAGCTAGTGCAGAATGAAAACAGCAATGTAAGATGCTGCCTATGTAACGCAGATTTTAGAAAACAGGCTGCTGCCTCCTACACAAGCTCTGTCTTTTGAGTGTAACCCCCATATTGGGCACTTCACAGTAGTGTAATCTCACACACAATTTTCTCATCAATGTTCTCTGCAGTGAAAAGCTGTATTTAGCATGGTCAAAAATTAAGAATGTTATATTTAAACAAATAAAATAATTTCCTGATTATTATCTCCTGGTAAGTCTGGCTTTGGGCAGCATGCTAAACTTCAGTGCAGGGATTGTGGACTTAGAAATAAAGAATATAAGGTCATTTGGAGCAATATAGTTTCATTTAAGAAAATGCAAGGGTATTTTCATTCCCATATGCTCTCAGTAAATCATTTGCCTTTATATATTTAAGCTTTTATGCGATTGCTAGTTAGATAAACTTAATTAACCTCCATTCTGCAGGTTTACCTCAGATTTCCTAGAAGAATGTTGTAATTTGTGGAGCATATTCTACTTATTTGGTGTAACTTTGAGAAATAAAGAATGTGTAGCATTGCAATGAACGATACTATAATTTCTGGCTTTCCTTCAACAAAACTGTCTTATTAACCATTCTACATTGAAATAGACCACCATTTTATCCCTGGCACAAATATTTAAGGGAAAAGCAATCTATTTTGTCAGAGCATACCTTGGTAAATTTAATTCCACTCCAGTAAATGAGCAGTGCAAAGAGGATTGGAGCTTACCAGGAAATACTGAATGAAAGGTCAGATTTGTACTGAGTATAAATCAACATTCTTGCATGGCTTAAGCAGATTTATGCCCATATATACTAGTCAAGAATCTGGCTCATTAGAAGTGGATGAACAACAAATAGAGTGTGAAGCAGGAGTTTGAGTTTTAACACCTATTTCTCTGACTTGTTAGCTTAAATCAGATTCCAAATATTCTGAAGGCTTTTTGTTCACTGTAACTGAGGAAGAAGATAGTTTGGAATTTGGTTAAATTCCCTCTATTGAAAGCCACTTTTTCAAACAAGGTCTGTGCAGTGTTACTAAACAGCTTGAGCAGAATGAATTGTTGTCTGCTTTTCCAATCCATAATTTCAGATTTTGCAATGTAGCCTTTAGGGCAACATATATAACACAAACCCAGTGGATGGATTGTCCAAGGTTGTGATGATTTGGTGATGCTCAGCAGGAGATGATTTTAGTATTACGGACTCACTCCTCTTCAAAGCACTCTACTCCAGATAGTGCTTTGTGAATATTTAAAGAGCATGCAGCACAGGGAAATTGAGCAGAAGGCAGTAAAGGGAGGAGCAAGCCCATTCTAGGATTTGTGCAGAATTGCAAGAGAGTCTGAATAATCATCTTGGAGGGTTTTACATTCGACATGGTTTCATCGAGCTTTTCTTGGAGCAGGCATCCTGCAAGCATTAGTGGATGGCCTAAGCCAGCACAGCTGCTGAGAGAAGAAACCTCTGCTCAGCCTGCATCACTGGCTTATTTGTGCTGGCATCAGGATTTGTAGAATTGCACAATGAAGCTGCCCGGGAACCATTCAGCTGGAAGCAAACCTAACAACAACAAGTTAGTTCCCCTAAGGCCACAGCTTTCAGCAGTGCAGACAGACTGTTGTTCATTGAACTCTGCTCTCCCAGAGGGCTGGAGAAGGAGGTTAAGGTCACTGCTCTGCAGAATGGCTACCTGCCATTGTCTGTGTTAGACAGGCTTAAGTGCAGCTGGGACAGTGGATTCCAGTCCTGAAACACTGACTCCATGGCCCTCAATAGGGTGTGAGGGAAGAGGGGGAGGGACATGCAGGAGAGAAACCTGGGCCATGGGGAATTTGCTCTGTTGAGCAAAGATGTAGGAGGTCATAGATCAAGCACTTCACCTTTTGGATCTTAGCCAGGCCCTGGCAAAGTCAGGTTTGGTTTGTGAAATCCAAAAACTGCTCACAGAGCTTTTTTCCCCTAGGTATCAACTGATGAATAATGAATGCTTTTATGCTCTGCCATCTCTGCATTTCCGTTGCTGTTACTAAAGTTGGCTGACTTAGAGAGGTTTTCTCCTCTCACCTTGGTGTCTGTAACCAGATCCTGTAGGAGTCAAACTCCTGGATATAATTCACTACCACAGGAAGTGAAAAAATCACAGTGTTTACTGCATATCACTAAGACTGAAAAAAGCCTCTGAAAAGAAACACCATTATTGATCAGAAAGGTTCTTTTCAACTAACAAAAGTGTTCAAAAGTATTTTTACTGAAGCATTTGAAAGAACATACATATTGAGTAGCAGAATATCTTAGTTAAGGATTGTGCTATTATATCTCAGAAACTTCAAGGCAGGTCTGTGGCTGGAAGGAAAAGTGTGTGGAAAAGCAGCAGCCTCTGCAAGAAGCCAGGTTGATAAGGAAGCAGGAACTCCCTCATGGCATCCCTTGCCCACCCGATCTGTCTTTTAGATGAATCATAAAGCAGTGGCCAGTTCCACTTCCAGATGTCAATTTTCTCTTAGTATTTCCCATGACCATAGGAGTTTTAGCCTTCGTGTCTGTCTTAGCTAAATGCTCTTAGTAATTCTGTTTCCCTCGTATAAATTCCCTGGCAGTTTTCAGTTCAGTTAGTTAAATAAACCATCATTTCCTGCCTCAAATGTCAGCTATTGTGGCCCAGGGTTCCCTAAGGATCTCTCTGCCTTTGGATCAGCTGCTTCACAATCTGAGCACATTCACCTCCTTCTTTAAAGCATTTTCTCTCTCTCTCTCTTTTTTTTTTTTTTTTTTTTTTTTTTTTTTTTTAACCATGAGGACTTTCCTTGCACAGGAAATCCAAGCTTTAACGGTAAAGGTAATAGACAAGTTTTCTTCGGCATCAGAGGGATTACAGGAGGCAATGCAGCTATTGCACTGAATTCTAGATTCAGCAAGCTCCAGTTCATGTCACTCAAAGGAGACATCCTTTGTGGGGGTTTCAAAGAGTTGAGGGACATTGCAAAGTTATGAGTCAAGATTTGTACTATCTGCTTGGAAGCTGGAAGCTTCCACCATGTCACGTCATCTATTTTGGCCTGTATTCCCAGGCTGCCTCCCTATATGGATTTCTGGACTTCTGCTTTTTGTTAAGACCATTTGAAGATATCTTTGGACTTTCCTCTACAGGTGAGGAGGTCAGGGCTCCTTTATCAGGCAAACTGCTGACTCAACAACAAGGTGCAAATAGCTGCAGATTTTGAAGTTAGAGTTACAAATTTAACTCTTTTTTTGAGCAGTGGAGTGAAGGAACTGATCCTTGTTGGGTCTAGTGCTACAGAAATGCAGTGTCGGACAGACCTTTCACTCTGAAGCAGCTCCCGATGTACTCATTCGGTAGCGTTCAGTTTGTCGAGTTTGCAGGTCCCGTCTCTCCAGCCAGACTCCTGTCTCCATTCGGACCCACACTGTGTTGGGACTGGGAGCAAAGGCCACAGAGCTATTTGAATGTTTTGAAATACATATAAGCAGCAGCATTAACCTAAACACTGGCGGCGATTCTTATCTAATGCAACAGTAATACTGCACGCCAGAAGCAACAGTATCTCTTTCTTAAACAAGAGAATCCCTGACTCTTGAACATTTTTCCAAACTCCTGGATACATGAAGAGTCCAAGCAAAGGCTGAACTATGGAGCGACCAGTGGAGTGCTTGGGGCCCTGGCTGTGAAGATGGACAGCTCTCCATCCACTTGTGTGGTAAGGTAAGGAGGTCTCTTGTACTCAGAGAAACCACCACACCTGGGTGTTGCCAGAATGGCCTCTGCCTGCTCCTCACCTCCAGGTCCTTTCTGCGTGAATGGGCTCAGTGATGAGTGCAGTGCAGACAAATTGTGATGGCTTGTTTAGACACAACACATTCAAAATTAAAGGTCAAATCCCAAGGTCCTTAGCAAGGCTAAGTTCTTAGCCAAGCGTGTTTCACAACCTAGGCCACACTGGGTAACCAGTTTGTCAGTGGGAGCACTCACTGATTTCTGTTGAGTTACCTGCACAATAACTGACTTAAATCCTATCATTGTAGAGGCCCCCATCACTTGCAAAAATATGACCTTCCTGATGTCTGCTCTGTATAAACTCTTGTCCCAAAAATTTCCCAAAGCCCACACAAAAAAGCAAGCCACTGGCACTTCTAATTTATGCTTTTTGAGTCTAAAACAGTGAGACGCTCCTGATTGCAGAGCAGACCAGCCTCACAGGGCCAGGGAGTTCTCTGGAGGAGGCCATGCTCTCTCCTCCACTGCTCAGGGGAAGGCAGCTGTTGCTCTTTCTTTGCTGACCTCTAGAAGAATTCAGTTTTCTCTACCTCATTCTAGTTATCTTCAATTTTCTGTCACCTTCTGGCAGTTGTCATATAATACATGAGTTGCTGTGATATTAAAGAAAACAAACCCCACTAAAAGCAGCATTTTTCTTTCCCAGTTAGAGTGTTACAGAAAGTTTGCTGCTTCTTGAATCTTCCATGTCAAAAAGCCCCACCAAAACCCACTTAGAAGCCCTATGACTTTTGCTTGTAGGGTAATATATTTGAGGCCTTATATTGCTGCATAAATGAATATTGTCAAATAGAAACATAGTACCAGTTCTACTGGCATTGAAATTCAAATCTGTATGGTGTGGGAGACTCAGCATGAAAAGTATTTGTAAATACTTAGGGGAAATATTTATTTTTATTTGGAATAAAAGTTTACAACTTGGCTTTGTGACAGAGAAATCTGTTTCTGGAGCTAAAAGTGGGGTATGGAATTGCTATTGACTTGTCTTCTTCTTCATCTAGTTACCTGAAATTTGAGTGAGAAAATCACTTACAACCCAGCTGGGACACATTCAAGCGTTTGCTGATAATGCCCAGGGCAAATTCACAACTCTGACATTTAATGAGCACAACCTATGGCTCTGAGGAGTTTGACTATCTGCCAAATTGATATGTCTGTGTATCCCATCAGTGGCTGTTATATCTCATTTGGGTTTGGGTTTTGTTTTGTTTTGTTTTTTTTTCTCTGATCTCTGTTAAATTGATTTTTGGCGAGTTTGTTTGGTAATCGTGCTGAAGCACTGCGAAGTGGACACAAATAGGAACAATGCTAAGCAACCAGATGTAAAGAGACTGGAGCAATAAGAAAATGTGTTTGTTTTTCACTGTTTAAACATGATTTATCAGCCTGGAAACTGTCTTGCAGGTTATACTGCATTTCCATTAAACTAATCCAGAGCACAAACACATCACACGATGTGGTCTTATAAACACGCCTCCTGCAAATACCCCCTGCATGCAGGAAGTGATACAGCAGGAACAGCTCAGGTGACAGTCACCGGAGACACAGATGGAATGAAGGACTGTTTTAGGAGGACTGGAATATTATGCAACATATATCAGTTCTAGGGAGGGCTACATTTCCCCAAGTGTAAGAGATCTCCATCCACCTGTCAGCAGCTGCTCTGAGATCCTGCGGTATCACTGGAGCACTGGCAGAGCCCAGGTCAGAGCTGGGATAACGAGAGAGATGAGAAAAGTGCCAGGAAAGAGGGGCTGAAGAGAGGACTTCAGCTGATCATCTGGAAAATTTGTGCCATAGGCACAAAATTAGAGGTCCTAAATACAAAATTAAGACCCTAAATACAGGCAGATAAAAAAAAGGTGAAGCCCTGATGTGGTGGATCATGACAGATACTGCACTATTCACATCTGGAGTTGCAGAGCCTGGCCCTTCATTGCCATACTGTTGGGCCATCAGTCAGCGTCACCCTGTTGTCCTCCTCTACATTATCCAAAAAACTTCTGCCTCTCCCCCAGCGATGAGGAAGATAGGAACTGTCAGAGAGTGGGGAAACACAGCCTGCCTTCTGCACTGCTGATGATTTTACTGATGAAGTTACTTGTAACAAGTAACTTTAGGTCAACACCTCTTGAGAAAACTTAGAGAAGGTCTTCGCTGCATCCCTACCCTACCGGCTGGCATCTTTCCAGCGTGTAAATGTTGCCTTTCCTCGCCAAGTCCAAGCCCTTTATGCTTTTCCCTATGAAAGTGTCTTCTTTTCCTGCTTTGACAAAGAGAACATGCCAAGCAGAACAGTATAGACTGCGTCATTAGGTGGGATAATATTTACCAGACCTGACGTTGCCAGTCATGAAGCTGCTCCTCGTTGCAGTATTAGAAAGTAGCTTCTGAAGCAGCATGTCCAGTCAATAGACCTTGCTTTGGCCTCTCCTATCTTTAACACATGTCCAAGATTAAACACCTTCATCTCCACTCTTTTAGCCCACCCTTTACTTCTTTCAGCCTTATCCCCACTTCTTGAAGCTGTCCTGGCCCTCTTGGCCCAAACCCCTGGTTTAGTAGCTGCTCTCCTGACTGTTCAGGCCACCTCTTCAGCTCAGTTACCCAGAGGAGAGCAAGCAGAGAGTCAGGAAAACACTGGCGCTGCCACTGCCAGCTGAACTGGAAAGGTCCCTGACTGCTTGCTGAGCTGCTCCCAGGGCACTGATGCACTGCCCTCTGCTTGGGATGTCCATTGCAGACCCCACCTGGAGCTCCGCTGACTCAGCAAGGTGGGATAAACCCTCTACAACAGAGCCCTCGGTTCAAGAGTTTGTGTGAGGTTAAGTCCACCATTACCGAGTTAATAGATTTTCCTCAATGCTGTTTTACACTTGATGGTCAGAAAATTTTAAGGATAAAAATGGCTATGGCCCACTCTCGGAAAGGCGTGAATTTTTACTTTGCTTTGTAAGGTTTATTTCTAGGCTTGTGACTTTGCAAGAAGAAAATCAATCAAAATCACATCATTCTGATTCCCGTCACACCCTTTTTGTTCTTTTCTCCCTTGACTTTAGAGGCTGCTATTTTAATAACTGTTTGCAGTTGAAATCAATGCCATGCAACACTGAAAAGGCTGAAATCCTAGCTTTCCTGAGGGAAAACATTTCCCCACCCATCCCTATGGGACAGGACGGAGTTCAGCAGCTCCGGATGCGTCTTAGAGATGTTGTTTTCATCTTATCTCCTTCTCCGTGTTATGCTGGACATGGTAATTCACAGCCACAGCAGGCTCCCATGCCTCCAAATACAAGAATCTGCCTAAGTACAGGGACTTCAAAGAGCTGAGGTGCAGGGGAATGTGGTGGTTAAATGCTGTTTTATGTGTTATGTTACTGCAGTCTATTTTTAGCAGCTGTGGTTGCTGTGTATTGCAACCCTAAGTCACCTCTGAAATTATAGTCACAAAAATGAAACTGAAAAACAAATTAATTGGATCCACAGACTGGCCAAAAAGGAATCCTGTCTCAATATTTATAGACCAAATAAACATAAACAACTGTAAAAATGTCTTTGTGTTCTCTCTGGTTAAATACAGACCCCTCTGCTGCTGATGCTTTGGCTGTACAGTAAACGTCCCAGCGTCCGTGCTGTGAATAGTTGTCTCTGGGACTTTGTGGGTTTTTAGGTCAGCATGACAAACATTTTATGGTTGTTACAAACTGCAAGGACTGCCAGTTCCCACCCAGTGTTTTGTGCTTGAACCCTCTTTTCACTTAAATCCTTGTTGTGGTGGTGTACCTGTGATGAAATTAGTTGCTCTGGTATAGGTGCTCCCGATTTGCATCAGTGAAAGTAAGAAGAGCATCAATCCACTTGCGCTCTGTTCTCTTGGCCAGTATGAAAGAGAGTCAATCCAAAGCAACATAACTTCTCTACTTGGTGAAGCAATACAGTTTCTCCTCTTACAGATTGCTTTGTTACCTTTGTTCTCTGCTGTCTGTGCTTGCAGAGGGGATTTTTCATATGTTTCCTCTTTGATTTTATGTTTTCTTGTGCCCAGTCTGTCTGACTGCCTTTGCTTTTCAGTTACTGTTTCTCAAAATGGCTCCAACCACTCTCCTTTGCCATCTCAGAGGAAAGGCACAATTGCATTATTGTACTGAGTGAATGCATTTTTTCATACATGTAGCTGAAGGAGAGATTATTTAAATACCTGAAACACTCTCTTAATTGGAATAATGACATGGTAGGAATGGGAGTGCGAGAAGAATTTAATATTCAGGCTCCTGAATTTCATTGAATGAGTAATCAACACTCCATCACTTCCTACAGGGTTAAACAATGTTTTAAGCAAACGGTTACGGTAAAAACACCATTTGACTGTATTAAAACAAACAAAGGGAAACCCAAGAATGGCTATTTCTGCTGATCTTTGGATCATCTGAAAGCCTTGTGGATCCCTAGCAAAGGAGAAGCTCTCTTGAAGTGCTGCTGGCTGGCTGGTGCCTCAGGGTTGCCCACCAGCCCCTGTCCCCTGTCTGCCCCAGCCATCCTGTCTCTCCTCCCCTTGGTGCTGGTGTCAACACCAGCCCTCAGAAGCCAATGTTCCGAGCCAGATCGAGGGGGTGATTTGGGTTAAAAAATAACCCAGCAAAGTGTGTTTGCTTGTCTCCATTAGTGCGTGTTTGAAAGGCTCAGTTTCCCCATGTGATTCATGAAAAGGCTGTACGAAGGTCTGTGCTGGCATGAGGTGCAGGCAGGAGCAAGGCGGGAAATGGAGCAATCCCAAGAGCTGGGGAGGAAAATATCTCTGACTGATATTGCTGACAAATATTGTATCTTCTGAAGTCACTGCCTTAGACCAGAGCAGTTGCATTGGTACCTGTAGCCTGTACCTTAGCAAGGCTGTCCTACCTTTACAGCTTTATTCTTATCAACAGGTTGGTCATTTTCTTGGTCACTTTATTGCTATAAGGTCAACTATATGCAGTTACTCAGAAGTCAGTGTGTAGTGGTCTAATATAATCTAATAATTTTTATATACAAAATGTAATTTTCCTGTCATCCTGCACATTCACAATAATCACATCAGCACTCTTAATCATTTACCTAAAAGAGCCTTTAAGCAGTTCTGAGTGATTAAGCATTGTTGCTACTACTCTCTTTTGCATCCTCCGGTACTATGCTTTTCTTTTTTATTGTTTCTTTCCTGCCAATTGTTTCTGTAATTAATTTCATGGGGCATGATCTGAAGACCATGGAGGTGAATGCACCTCCATGAATACTTTCATTAACTTGAATAAGCTGCAGATCAGACCTCCTGTAAATGCTTTAATAGTCACAGGTCAAAGACTTGAAATTCAGAACACTCATTTTACTCTGTTTCTACTGCTCTTTCAGCTAACTCCATGCAGAAATGCAAACTCTCCTAGGCACAACTCTGGGAAGTAAAAGTCTATACTACATTTATTACAACAGTACTTAGAAATGCCAACCACAGCACAGGTTGCACTGTGTCTCATTCAAGCACCCAGCAAGAGACAGATTGAGAGAGACAAACAAGTCGTTTGGGGCAGAACTGAGACTCAAATCCAGGTAACTTTAAGTGCAAGTTTAGTGCCTGTTTGCTTGCACAGCAGCAATTATGGACTCTGCCACTGGCAGCATGAATAAGTCTTTCCAGTGTCTCCCTGATAAGAAGACACTGCAAGAGATTACGTGTACACGTCTCACAGGGCTCAAAGTTTCCTAATCCTTCTGCCATTCAACTTTTCAGCATTATCAGATGCACTGTAATATCCAGCCTTGGAGGAGAGCTTGGGCTGAAGGGACCTCTGCTGCCCTCCTTGTACGGCCCTGCTCGAAAGCAGCCATCCATGACCAAGTGTAGTAAAGACATAAAAATTCCAGCTCAAGCTGAAGCAAATCCTTGTTCCCATTAATTGCTCAGAACAAACATTGGTGATAGTGCACCATCCCTGCTGGAAAATATACCATTCCCTCATGGTAACAAAGTTAAATACAAAGTTAGCTTTAGCTGCTAAAAGAGTTGTATTTTGTCACAACAGCAGAATGAACACACATGAGTTATCATGAGGTGAAAAACAGGCACTTGGGAGTGGACCCTGAAGTCAGCAGTCTGGACAGACATTCAAGCTGACCTCAGCAAAACCACATTGTCTTCTGACTATTTCCACCTCAGGAAAACAAATGAATGTTAACCATTCAGAAGTTTGAAAAACTAAAAAAGATTAAAAAAAAAAAAATTAAAACCTATTTTTGGAAATCAAGTTTCAAGTCCCTCCTTTAAGCACCTCAAACATTTATAATTCATCTATTGATCTAAATGCAGATTCAGTTATTTATGCTAGATTTATTGTCCTTCGTGCTCTGGCCACTTGCAGACTGTCTCAGAGACTACATGAACTCTGGTGACAAACAGAGCTTCCACTGTGCCAAACAGGGAAAATTTTAAACTATTTATCTGATATGACAATATTGATAATAGTGCAGAGAAGCACTTTGGACTTCTAAAAGGTACACTGATCTTCATTATCTTCTGTTTACATTTCTTTTTGCTTTGTGGAAGAAAGATTAGGAGACAGCTGGCTTAGCTTGGTGTTGAGTTGGAATATAGAAGATGGCAACTGCAAGGACACATTATTTACTGGATCAATAAGAGTGACTTTGGAGTGCAGTCTAACTTGCTTTCTGAATAATTATCTTAGACTTCAGTTCCTAAATGCTGCCTGAGTCTCAGCTGCCAAAAAAAAAAAAAGGATTTTTACATTACTTGCCTCCTACAGGCTGGTTCATAATAGGGACAGAAATTTGTAGATACTATCCAGATCTTCCTTTGTAAAATAACTTTCCTTCTTTCCATAAAAAATCTTCAATAGTCTAAACAAAATTTCAAGTTTAACCATCTCAGTCTTGCAGAAAGTGAGGCACAGGACAAGCAAAAAGGTGATGGAGAATACACACATTGCCTGTGGTTCAGTGAGCAGGGTACAACTGTTGTATTCTTTCCTAAAATGAAATGTGGTTGCTAAAAAGCAATCCTCTGGTAAAGCAGAAAGAGTCACCCCAAGAAGGGATCCACCAGTAAACAGATTTTTATGTTTCTCAGGGCCTGAAATTGGTTTCCAAAGGCACCAGTTAATGTTGGCTTTGCCTACTTCTGATCTTATTTCTAATGTTCCTCTGTACTTGGTCCACAGACAAATGTCTGAAACTTGGACATTTTTAAAGTATACTTCTGGGAGAGCTGGGAAAAATCCCAAATGAGCTTAAAATATTTCCATACTTGCAAGAAATAATGGTTGTACTACCTGACATTGCCATGTTCCTAGAACAGAGCCTTTGTGGGAGCAAACATTACCTTGTTGTCCTTCTTCTACCTGCTGCCCCAGAAGCGTGAGGTGGGTCAGGATGCAGCTTAGCAGCCTTGTGCCATCCTGGTGCTACTGCACTGCTGCTGAACCTAAAACCTCTCCTTGCCTTCAGTCTCTGCTCTTGGGACCTGAGGCAAATCCTTGGCACACCAGGTGGAAAGGACTGATGCCAGCGCCAGGGTCTCCCCTTCCCATCAGGAGACTCGTGCCCTCTATTTGCAGCACTTGTCCTTCCTGTGCAGATGTGGGCAGCACAAACTCTAAAGTGCTTTGAAGTCTAATGTTAAAAAAACCCACTAAGGCTGTCAGGGGAAAATCATTGTCTTTGAGGCTGCTATCACAGATACTTATGGTGAAGAAATGCTGGCCCAAACTCAAAGCTATGCTTTCCAGACTAACAGGTGAAGCACAGAGGCAGTGTGGCTGACAAAGAAGCTCCTCCCGAGCTTGTGTACTGCAGCACCCAGGACATACACAGACAAAAAAAAAAGCTATTCCAGGTAAGGAGGCAATGCTAGTAGCTATCCTAAGCTACTCTCCAGTCTCTCCTTTTCTTGGTGTGTTGGCGTAGTAGTCTCTGAGAGGAGCCAAAGTAGATCCTGACTCACTTCTCTTTTCCAAACATACTTCTGATCAGAATGAGCAATGAGTGTCACCCTCAATGGCTGCATTGAGTGTATGTCTGCCTGCATTCACCTGTTGAAGACTGCCACCTTGCATTTCTGTCTGTAAGAGACTGGAACAACCATTCTGGGAGCAGAAATTCCCAGGCTGGGGCATGGCATGACCAGCAACATTGAACTGCACTGCTGGCAAAGTGTGCAGGGCCTCACAGCATGCCCAGGAAAAGAGAAAACCCTAAGGGAGAGAAAGCAGAACACATCAAAAACAAATGAGATCAGAAAGGGCCTGGAAAGGCTCCCTTATGTGGGCTGGCAGTTGCTGGCTCGTGCCTCTATCCAAGGGTTTCTGGGGGCACCGCTGACTTTGTCATCTTCAGCAGTCCCTGACTGTGTCATACAGGTTCCTGTCTGCCATGGAGATGGTGTGTTGGTTTTGGACAGAGGGGCAGCCTCTGACCTTTGTGCTGGGAAATGTCCATGTGCTCCATAGCAAGGTCTGCACCATAATTCTGCCCAAGAGCTGGCACCTCACTGCAGTGACACCTTCCCATGTAGACTCACCGACAGCTCTCCCTGGGCTTCTTGCAGGTTCTTAGCAGAACCTGCATGTGGGCATAGTGGGCTCCATGGCAAGATGCTGGCACACTTAATAGGAAGAGGTGGTGAAAAGGCTTGAGGAGTCCAACCAACCCTGGATGGCCACAGGAAAATGGATCAGCAATAAGTTTGTTGGAAAAAGCAAGCCCAGCTGCTTACTTCTACTGATTTTACTGGGTCCGTACTGGATGCGGTTGTAACATTCTTTCTCCATTTCTTTGTCCTAAACATGAACTTATTGTTTCAGGCTGTGATGAGGGAGTGGGGTTTGGGTGCTGAAATTTCAGAAAGAAGGAAACACTGTGCCTTGTCTTTCCAGCTCTTTGTAATAACTTGAGTTTCTGGGTCTTCCCTGAGGGAGTCTTCACTTCCTTCTGCCAATTGTATACAGAAATTAATTACTCTGATTCACATCCTGGACCCTGGCACCTGATTATTAGGTGTCCACAAGGGCTGCAAGTGGGTATGTCCTCCATAAGGCTTCCAGAATTCATCCCAGAAATGTAGTTAAGTGAGGATTTCCTTTAGTGCCAAAGTTCACTCAAAAACCTCCTCTCCCTCCCTTCTACACCTCAGAGTCCCTCCTGGACTTCTCCAGCCCCCAAGATTTACTTTTATACAGCAGAACTCAGCAGAGAGTTACATGGGCACAACAGTGAAATCAAGGAAACGAGCAGGAACAGAAGGGAGGGAAATGCCTGCCCTCACTGAGCCTCTGCAAAGGGCTTTTAGGTTCCACTCTTGCCTGAGGCCTGAAAACACAGGTTGCAAGTACTTTGCAATTCCCAGGTGACAGTGTTAGTGTCAAAATTCGGGTGTGATTCTCTAACTCTGGGCAGTGATCACCAAAATGAGAGCTGTGACACCAGGTCTAGTCTGGGACCAGCACCCACGTGCAGGCGCCATGAGTGAGTTTTGCAGTGAGAGCCCTGAAACGCCAGGTTTTTTTCTCCTGGCTGACTCACTGGAGCCAAGCATGACCTATATAGAGCATTATGCACACAGTTAAGTCTGAACTGTAGGCTCCAAGACAAAGCCATTTTCCGTAAGGACATTTGCATAGCCCACACATGGAAAGAAAACCCCTTTTTGTTGCCTGCGTCTCTGCTGGGTTTGAATTAGACTGTGGAATGCCCAGCAGTCAGGTGTGCTAAGCACATACACCAGAGACAGCCCTCTGTACTGTTATCTTGCTCCTTCAGTAATTGCTCAGTAGTGTTTGCCCCTGTATCTAAGATTTGGCAGGATTGTAGAGAACAAAGACATTTAGAGAAATGCCTCATGAAGTGTTTAATGCTCTCAGATGAACCTGTCTGAGCTGTACACAATTTTATTGCATACCCTGTGGCTTTTCCCAGTGAGCTATGTAACGCAGGAGGAACAGACCACTCTCTGTTACTTTGACACTGGTTTTGGTTCCTCTCCAAGTACTCTGGGGGTCTTTCCTGCTGATGTAACAGCCCTCGTGATTCCTGCCCATATCTGTGGAAAAACCAGCCGCTGATTCAGCTGTGGCTCTCTCACTAGGGGAAACCTGAGTTTGGGTTTTGAGGAGGCAGGCCAGCTTCCAGGAGCCTTTCCCTGTTCCCAGGGGAACCCCGGAGCCAGGGATGAAGACAAAGCACAAGGTTTGGTTTCAATTCACTTTTTTAAACTAGTGCCTTTTCAAAAACCAGTTTCTATAGTGACAGGGAACTGTGGCACCATTGTGAAGGCCCAAACAGCCCCGGCCGGGTATTAGCCAGAAATTCAGCAGTGCAGCCAGCTCCAGAGCAACCAGCCCCAGCCCCTCCTGTGCTCACAGCAGGGCTCTGCTTCAAACACCTCCCCTGCCTGCCAGCCACACTTTTAGCTGCCTGTGGGCTGTATTACCCCTGAGCACTACAGCTTCGCTTAATCACAGGTAAAATGATGTATGTCCAAAATAGGAATATGCTTTGTTGGGTTTAGCTGTATTCAAGCTTACTTAGCTATAAAGGGAAAAGCCAGATTTGAAGACAGCTTTCAACCATTGTTTTCTTTTGCAGACTGGTGCAAAAACATGAAATGTGCTTGTAATCATCCATTGAGTCAGCAGAGGAGCCTGCTGAAAGCCCAGGTCCTATTTAACTCTTATTTATTAGAACGTGCTGCCTCCCACCTTCCCTCTTGCTATCTGTCATACTGAATACTTCCACCCATGCACATAATCCAGGCCTTCCAAGAGGACCTAGGAAACCACACACAATCGTACTATTCTCCCGGTCCTTACCAGGACACGTAAGGAGTGTGCCAGAGAGAACATCCTCCGTGTTCGGCTCAGTGCCAGGTGGTGGAGGTGACAGGTGCCACCACTCACTCACAGTGCTCGTTTGCCCTCATCCCTCGTTATCTGCTGGATTATGTTGCAGTCTGTAGTAAGCAAAGAAATACAACCTCAGCACTCTTACAAGTTAAGTCTCAGGTAAAATTACAGATACCTGCCAAGTGCTTGTGTTGCCTGTGGCTTCTGCGTAATGTGCCTCATGCATGTGTAAGAGGTAAAGTGTGGTTGTGCTATTTGTACAAATCCCACGAAGCCTTTCACTAGGTTTTCACTTAAGTCTTTCCTCAGGAAGAGCTGGGCACACAGACATCAGGGAAGGTTTCTGTGGCCTGCATCGCCATTTGGTGTGCAGAGCTATCCTCCCAGGTGGGGAAGGATGCCCTCCTGAGGGGCACAGGGATGTAACAGCCCCAACAGGTACCGCTGTGTATGCAGAACAGAAAGGAGCCCCGGCCTGGAGCCAGACAAGGCTCTCCTGGCACTGAAGGTAGGGCACCAGCCACCTCCTCTAGTCCCAAACCAAGCACTATTATCCCTTTCAGTTTTATGGTAAACTATCATTTTTCTTAAATATTTTACAATCATTATTCCCTTCCTACTTCTCTTATTTTTGCCTGTATATCCATGTGACACTTTTGGAGCTGAGATCACATGTAAGGAAACAGAGTGAAAATGGCAACTGAGATAGTTTCTGTCATAGAAGAATGTTGTATATACTGTTTCCTGTTAAACCATTGGAAATGGCATACACAAACAAAAAATTGTCCTTCTGGTGCAAGATTTTAACTCAAATGAAAAAGACCAATTTCTGGAGGATAGAAAAAAAGAAATAGAGGCATATTTAGACCAGTTCTTATACCAATATGTCTAATGTAAGGGTTGTTGTACTGCACCAAGCTAAGGGTTTGTCTATCCTAAGGGTGATGGTAGAGCCTCAGAAGAGGCCAAGAGGCTAGACATACTTGCTTTGTATTTCCCAGCCTCCAGCAAGCAGCTACTCAGGGATTTAATCAGACAGAGGTGAAACTGTGTCTATATTGCCAGGACAAACTGAACAAAATAAGAACTATGTATATCTTGAAAATTATTCATTAGGATTCACCAAAACTGGAGAAGTGCACCACTCTCACTGTCTTGTGATTGTGAGTGAAGGCACTGTTTTAGGGAGGTACTTCCTGCAAGAGATGAATTTTTCCCTTGCTTCCTCGAGACCTTCAAGTGACCCTACTAAATTGTTAAAATTCCATTAGGAAGTGGCTGCTGGGAACATGTGCAATAAATAGCCACTAAGATCAATGGCAGTCTTGTTGATTTAAAATCAATGTATTGCTTGCTGACAGAGCTGGCAGTGTTTTCCTCTGGGAAATGTAACAGTGATTGGTTTTAAATAAACACGGTGGTAATAAAAAACTTTATCTGAACTCATTAGTCACTCGGGTGGATATTAGAGCAATCCGGAAAATGCCTGTTGCCCACAGACAAGACTTGGAGGTGATCAGGGACTTTGGATACTGCCATTTATGGTGGGCCACTTGAAAATAGCATAGAACAGAGCAGAACTTCTGAAAATGCCTCCTGAAAGATAGGTACTTCAGGTACCTAGACCACCCTCTGAAAGCCACTTGTCACTTCTGAAAACCTGAGACAAGCAACATTGGGTTGCTATGGCTCTAATGACCACTGTGCACCTTTTCCAGGCCAATTCCTTGTTCCCACCCCCCCCCCCCCCAGCTTCTGGCTGGCCTTCATCCCATGTGACACCAAAACCTAAATGCCACCAAAAGCTGGCCTCATCCACCTGTCACCAGCACTTAGCTTAGGTTTGGGATCCTCTCTCTCTTCTTCCTTAAAGATTCTGCTTTATCACAAGCACAATTTTTTCTGTCAGTTGCTCAGCTAGATTGCTTCAATGAAAACAGACATGAAAGCGTTTGCCCTACCTATTTTCTATTTTGTAACCTAACCATTTAAATTGCATCATGTTTTTTCTGTACAAATCATCAGATGATGATTCCCAGGGTGAGCCTTCACCTCTTTTCCTGCATGTTTTAATACTTCAGCTATTACCACCTCGTGGCTGTAGATAAGCACATTACTAAATCACGAGTGGACTGATCACTAGATAAATTAGAGGGGTTTTTTGGTGGGTTTCTAACCTGGGGAATAAGGTACCTGAGTAAGGAACAGAAACTGTGACCACATCAGAATGCTCTGTGCTCGATGGATGTAGACTTTCAGAAGGAATAAGCAAGGACAGAGGCCAGGGCATTGCCATACATATAAAAAATTGATTGAATGCACTAAACTGTCTTTGAAAACCAGCAATGAACTGGATGAGAGCTTATAAGTAAAAATTGTGGGCCAAGCAAAGCAAAGAAACCTCATGGTTGGTGCTTGCTGCAGGCCACTGGAGCAAGGGGAGCCTGTTTGTGAAGTGTTCTTACTTCAACTCCAGGAAACTCAATGCTTGCATGCTCTGATCCTGCTGGGGCACTCCTTGATATCTCCTGGAAAAGTGGCACAGTAAGCTGTTAACAATCCAGGAGAACTCCTGGAATGTGTTGAGGATAATTTCTTAATCTAGGTGACAAACAGCTGGATCAGAGAAGCGTTACTAGTCCTGTTGCTTACCAACATGGATGAACTAATTAGACATGCCAGGACTGCAGGCAGCCTGGGCTGCAGTGATCCCTCCTGGGTGGAATTCACAGTCTTGAACACCTCTTTTGTGAAGAAAGGCTGAGAGAGTTGGGGTTGATCAGCCTGGAGAAGAGAATGCTTCAGGGAGACCTTATTGCTGCCCTTTGGTTTATATGAAAGATGGAGAAAGACTTTTTACTGAGGCCTGTAGTGATAAGACAAGGGGCACTGGTTTTAAACTGAAAAAGGGTAGACTTAGACTGAATATACAGAAGACTTTTTTTATTATTAACGTGATTAGGAACAGGTTGTCCAGAGAAGTTGTGGATGCCCCATGTCTGTGTGTTCAAAGTCAGGAGGAGCTTTGAGCAACCTCACATAGTGCAAGGTGCTCCTGCCCATGGCAGGGTCTTTGGACTACATGATCTTTAAAGGTCCCTTCCAACCCAAACCATTCTATGATTCCATGATCAACTGCAAACTTTTTAGATTTTGTGATTTACTTCCATGCTGTAAAATATTAAAATTTAAAAAATATAATATATTAAAAATATAATATATCAAAATTTTAAAATATAAAATTTAAAAAATGGGAAATATTTTTCCTTCCCTATTAATGTTCTTTACAAGTTTATAATGTGCTTGTTTTCATGCTGATTAGGATATAAACCAGTCACAAACAAGCAAAATCCCATAATCAACCTGCACTCTGGATCCTCCTTAGTTATACAGATGTTCATCTCTAGAAATACTAACTTTTCCATGAAGATGGATACACACACACACACACACACAGAGGATTTACTAAGGCCAAACAGCAAAGTGGTTTTACGCCTGGGAAGAAAACTTTCAAATACAAAGCCTATAAATAGATTATATGTTGCCTTTCTGGCTCAGCAAATAGCTTGAAAAAGTGCTCTCAGGAGATATTAATTTGCAGTGTCCCCCCTTTATTTCACTGAGACATTAATTCTGCATTCTAAATTTAATACTTTATTGTCATTGTGGGAATTGCCACCATGAGAGAAGCAAAGGCACTTTCTGCATTTCTGTAAGCATCAGGAAATAAATCTGTACGGAAAAGAAACATCTCCTCATGTGCAGAAGGAAACACCAGGTTACTTGACATGAAAAATATCAGGAACTAGTGTAATGACCAGTACACAAACCACGAACAGGCCTAGATAGAGTTGGATATGCCAAAATAGAAAGCCACATTGGATATATCCTGCAGTAGCTGACATGCACACTGCTGTCTCAGGATCTGGGACACTGTGCTTACAGCAGCCAGCGAGGAGATGGCTCAGGAGCATCTCACATGGATGAATCTCAAATAAAATTTTTCCAGCTCTTACTGACACACCTCTTTCTGGTTCCTGAGTAGTTTAATTCCAAAGCACTTTTGTATTAATAGTAAATCTGAAAGTGCAAAATGAAGCATGTGGTGGCTCCATGGTCCACAGCCATAGCCTGCTCCAGCAAAGTGAGAGCAGATGTGACCCCTGGTTCCAGAGGCACTTGAGTGTGAGAAACGTTTTGCTGCTCTTCCAGCCATTGCTGGAGGTAGGACAACCTCCCCGAGTAATAAATAGCCAGAAAACACTGAGCTTTAGGGCTGTTCCAACATTTTCCTATAAGCATCTGTACTTCATGCAAATATCCACAGACCATTGCACTCACAAGGCAATCACTTTTGGGAAAGTCTCTCTTTTTTGGACCTGTTTAAACTGTGTTTGAGAACACAGAGCTCTAAGTCTTCCTCAGATGCATTGGGCTTTGAGGGGACTCAGCTAGGAGAGACTGATGGAGTCCATGCATTGACATTTCTCCTACAGGAGAATAAACCAGTGGGGAGAAATACAGAGAGAGGAAGAAAAAAAGAGGCAAGCTATTAGTGAAATATAAGGCAGTTAATTTTAAAAAGAAATAATACACCCCCATGAGCCATGAAGCTACTGCACACTTGAACAACATGGGCTCCTTCATAAAAAAATTGGTTGTGTAGCAGCCTTGCTGAAGATGGAACTTCTTCTGCTGTCTTTTTCCCCCCCTGCACACCACAAACATGGCCCAGCAGAAATATTTTCAAGAACAAACATGCACAGAAGTACTTATGCTCTGTGTTGCTATACCCAACCCCCATAAATTTATGCTCATGTAATTACTGTTCTCTGTTTATCTACTGATAGGGAGTTAAAAATATCACACCCCTCCAAATTAGAACGGGTTTCTATTTTTTGTTTAATTCCTGCAGTTGATATTGAAGGAAATGTTGTGCTGAGCCACATGAGATCTCTCTTGCCTGCACTAGTCAAGACAGAAGACTGCAACAACACCACCAAAAAAACCCCCACCAAAAACATGGCATGCACAGATCAAGACAAATTTGACTGTGTTATGAAGCCATCGATCCTTTATTCCCTTTCCTTTCTTCATATGATGCTTGGTATTTCTGCAGTGGGAATAGATTTGTGCTAGGACCCATTCTATCAGAACTTGCATTTAGGCAAAATGTAAAATTTTTCTGCAATATCCAAATTCCTGATTTGTTTTCCAAGGCATCCCTCACTTACAAGGAATTACTTATCATTGATGTAGCACTTATTTTGGTAGTAGAAATATGGACATCATCCCTTGAATCATCTGGTGAGTCACATGAAATTAATCTAGTACTAAATAAACAACAACAGCAAATTCTCAGCTTATATTCAGGTTGCAAAATCTTTGTCACACGAGTCATCTCTTTATTACATACAAATACCGTATTTGCCATTAGGGCCTCTGAGTCTCTATTTTTAAAAGCTTTGTGGAAGGAACTGTCTGGAAACATAAGGTCAACCTCTCCCCAAGCAAAATTAAATTACATTGAGTATCCCAGTGCCTGTTTGAGACGGGAAAGTCAGGACATGCACACAGTTTTCCCTTCACTTCTGATAGGCTTCTTTGAGCAAATAACATAGCTCAAAAACTAGTGACACAGGGAAATAGCTCATATGCGAGACCAGGTGAGGTTTCAGCTGGCAGCCAGTGAAGACAGATACTGCATTATTAAAAAAAAAGAACAGATACAACCATCCTAATATCATCTCCCACTTTTTGAGCAGCAGAGAAAATACCAAATGCAAACATGACACTATCCACTCACCGCACTGCCTGGCTCATCACTTAAAGGCCAGGATAAGCAGATGAAGAGTTTGGCTAAGGACTAAGGAGCAGATTTTTTTTTTAACATATTGAAAAGCCAAGACATAATCAAGGTCCCAGAAGGATTTTCAAAAGCAAGTAGGAGCCCAAGTTCTGTTAGTCCATTGGTCCTTCTGAAAATCCTATACACTAGCAAACTAAGTGCATCATTGGACATCAAAATACCTCTGTGTTCTTGTGCTGCTTCTGCTAGGGACCGTCACCCTTGATTTCAGCAGGGCAAAGTCTTTGTTATGAAAAGATGAGCAAGTTCTTTCTGTTCTTTAGTTCACCTAGCTCTCCCCCAAAAAGGAAATCTTGTCCTTCTCTTGTTTAATGAACATGTTACTGCCCCATGAATTATTTTAACTGAAATTGTAAGACCAGTACTCAATCCTCAGTCCATGGTTGCACAGGTCTTTGCTGTACAGAGAACAGTTTGCTTTCATCTGATTGAGGTTTACTTGCCACAGATTTCAATGCCTCTCTAATCTGACAGTGCAGACTTGCAGTGTCTTTCTCCGGGTAGAAGTCCCTCTCGAATTGGTAAATGACGCAAAGGTTGCAGTGTACATCCCGGTCCCATCGGGTGGTGGTGGGCCAAATGCTGCCTTCTCTATTTACACATCTCTCCTGATAGGAATCATGCTGCCCAAGTGGGATTTTGGGACCGATGTTTGTATACATTTCGTCCTCAGAAACATGATACCAATCTGTTGCACACAGACTACAGAAGAATTGCACAGGTTTGTTTTTTTTGTTGGTTTTTTTTTTTATTATTATTTTATAGAAGAAAATGTTCCCTCAATGCGATAAATACTGAACACGACTTTTGCTCAGGCTGCAAATAGCAAACTACTTAATCATCTACTATTTAAGTACCTGTTGGTTTTGTCATAAAGTGAAACTTTTGAGCAAGATTGTATTGCACATGAAGTGGCTTCCTGAATCCTTAAATATTAATCCTCAAGTAAAAACAGACTGAAGGTAGTCCCAGGGTCACTTTAATTAAAGTCTGAGCTGCTGCGTCCTACTGTCTTCCCACGTTAAATGTTCCTCGCCTTGTCTTTGTGCCAACACCAACATTTTCAGAGTCTCTGGATGACCTTGGCAGGAGGATAGGGATGTGAACTGGGAGGAACCCATTCCTGGGGGAACACAGGGTCCATTTACCAGTCAATGGGAGCAGGGACAAGACTGGAAAACATGGTCAACTCTGCAGGGAGACGGTTTGTCAAGGACCTGCGGGTCTCAAGATGGTCAGATGATGGAAAATGTTAAGGGGGCAATTGTGAACCGAAAGAAGCCCCTGGAAAGGAAAAAAATGGGGCAAGGGGGGGGAAGAGTCAAGGTGGAGCAGAAAGGGTGGAAGGCCACAGAGGGCCATGTAAGAAACAGAGATGTGAAAGGGAGGGCAGGAGCAGGAGCGGCAGGCGGGAAGCCGCAGGAAGGGAAAGGAGGAGAGAGACCAGGACTCGGGCGTGCGGCACAGTGGGGCAGAGACCGGGTGTGCGGAGCGGGGATCTGAGACGGGAGACACTTGGAAGAGAGCGAGTGATGTGAGGTGCGCTGCCTCTGGTACAGCGCCTGGTACCGCCGGCACCGGCAGTGGCAGCGGCGGCGCTCGGCGGTGCGGGAGCAAAGGACGCGGTCCCGCCCCGTGTGCCCGGCGGGGCGGTCCCGGGCGGCGCACGCTGGACCGGCCCTGGCGCTCCTCGGCCGCCGGGGAAGGGGCCTCCAGTGCCCTCCGCTGCCCTGCTCCGGGAGGGATCCCCCGTACCGCCCCCGGGGACCGCAACGCGCCGCCGCCGGGGCTCCCGAGGCTCGGCGCTACCCCGGGGAGGGGACGCGGCGCACAGCCCGAGCGCTGCCGCCTGCCCGGCGGGCACATCGCCAGGAGGCGGAGGCGACACTGGCACCGCCGCTGCCGGGGCCGAGCGAAGCCGAGCGCTCCCGCCCGGCAGCTGCCCCGGTGCCCGCTGCCCGCCCGCCCCTCTCCGCCCGCCCGGGGCGGGCCCGGGGCCGCCCCCTCCCGCTCCCCGCAGCGCATTCGCCGCGGGGGCCCCGTCCAGTGACGTCAGCGCTGCCTAAAAAAGCGCCCCGGCAGGCAGGCAGGACAGCCGGCAGGGCGGGCAGCGGCCACGGCAGCGGCCACAGCGACAACAACAACAGCAGCAGGAGCAGCAGCGACAATAGCGACAATAGCGACAATAGCAGCAGCCGCTCGCGCCCCACCGCCGACATGGTGTCCCCCGTCACCGTGGTGAGTGCGGGCCGCGCGGTGAGCGGGGGGAGCGGGACCCGCGCCCCTTCCCACGGGCACCCTCCCGAGAATCGGTGCCCGCCCTCCTCGCCGGTGCCGCCTTCCCACCCGCTCCCCGAGACGCTGCCCCCCGAGGGCGGCGGGTGCTCAGATCCGCTCCGCTCCCGCCGCCGGGAGTTCGACCATCGCCTGCGACCCCCATCCCCCCGTGCCTGGTGCTCACCTCGGCCCCCCCGGCAGCTGTTGCTCCAGCGGTGCGCCTGCACGGGCGGCTCTCCCTCGCGTCCTCCTCTTGTCACTTATGTTTTTATAAACATCTGTGATATATCTGCTCTATGTGGACTGCATCTGCTCAGAGCGGCGCTGCCCTAGGTGCCCTGGGTTTGCGCCGCGGCAGCGCCCGGGAGCATCCTCCTGCTCCCGCGGCCTCCCTTGCTCTAGCAGGCATCTCCACCTCACCATCCGGACATGGCTTTGCTGTCCAGGTGACGGCTTGGACTGAGGTTCCTGTTGACCACCGTGTCGGATAGACCTTACCACAGGCTGAATGACTTCCCGCTGAGACCTCTGGCTTTGCAAGCCAGTCTGGCACTTCCACCACCTAACGACATGAGACAGGGATGGTGTCACCTGCCTGTTTCATAGGGGAGTCACAGTGCTTAATTAATGTAATCAGCAATAAGGTAGCACCCCACTGCTGTCCTGTCCAGTTGGTGATGTGTGCAGCAGCACAGCTGGACTGATGGAGCAAAACTGGTAACTGAAGTAGCTGTGGCTTGTGACAGCAATACCAGGTCCTGGCCCTGCAGGGGAACAGGGGGTGTTTCAATGCTAAAAGAACAGCCAGAACAGCAGAGAAGCTGCACTGTTAGACATGCTGCTTTGCGTGTTCCTCTTTCTAGAAAGGAAGGTGTTTGTTGGAATAGCCCAGCAGACTAACACATGCTAACTATATAGAATAGCTAACTGTTGGTGGGAAAGTTGCCTGGTGCTTCACTGCAGCATTGAACACCTACTGCTGATGTCTTGGTTCCCTGTCGATCCATTATCGTCCTGTTTTGAAATATTTTGGTTAATGGCCAGGCCATTGCATGCTGTCTTGCAGGTAGAAATTCTGTCCTTTCCCTTTTCCTAACTCACAAAGCCGGGGTTCAAAACTTTTAAATTGCTTTGCCAGTTCTGCAGAGCAGCCTGTATTGTCTGATACTTCAGATGAATGTTCCCCCAGTTATTAACATGTACCTGGTAAGTTCATCAGCAGCCTGGGGATGACTTTTATCTCTAGAGACAGAGGGAAGTAGCTTGGAAATTATACCATTGTAGTGCCAATTTTTTTTTTGTGCTTTGTGAAAATAGCTAAAGAGATTTGGTGTCTGTGCTTCTGTGCCATAAGCTAAATTTGTCCTTCAGTAATGCTTTTGGTTACAGTGAATTGTGTATGTGTACCTTGGAAGTAAAATCTTATGCTGGTACAACACTGGAATGGCTCAAAAACTGGCAGAATTTGTTTACTGTTTGCAGGAGGCAGTACTTGGTTGTTCAGCTGGTGCATCAGGGTGGTCTTGCAGAGTCCAACGGAGCTTTGAGAGGAGGCAAATGACTAAAGCCTGAGTATGTGTTGGAAAGTGTGTACACAGTTCAGACCCGAAGGCTTTGCCTGCAGTTTAGGAAGGTAACTTGGGAAGGAAAATTGAAAAAAGCCCTGCTATCTTCACTTGCCCTTTTGATGTGTAACTAAGCACATTTTTGCTCTGCCTTCATCCCTGATTTATGAACAATTTGCTTCACCAATGGCAACTAACGCAGGTGTGAAGCTGTGGGGAGCTGGAAGGACAGTGAGACTGGGAGCTGTGACCAGAGCTGCAGCTGTTTACCATGGCTGTAGAGGTGAGAGGGGAGGGTGTCTGATCCTCCAAAGCGCTCACAAAAAAGGAGATCTGCAAGCCTTCAGTCTGCTAAGGAGCAGTTCTGTGCACATCCCCTTTAGTGGGCTGTCACATCACTGTTCTCAGAAGGAGCGCACTGTGCTCTCCATGTTGGCTGTCCTGCAAAGTGCAGGGACTAAATTGGTGTCAAGCATCAGCCTGTGCTGCCCTGGAGTGTGGTGCAGCCCTTGCACAGCTGCCAGCTGAGGGGATGAGAAGCAGGGTGGCTGTACAGTAAGTGGGCTCCCTGTGACAAGTTGCTTGCTGGAGGGAAGAGCAGTGGCAATTGGTCTGGCCACAGCTAGGGGCTAGCCTTGGGCCCAGGCCTTCTCTCTGTACTGCACTGTCTTTGCTGCATAGATGGACCAGGTGTTTGGAGCCAGCATGACTATTGCTGCCATGACACATGATGGTGAGACTCTGGAGGGGCAGCACCTGAGGCGTAATCAAATTAGCCATAGGAATTGATTTGTCTGCAGTGTATGTCCTCTCCCAGCACACTGCAGCATCAACCTCTATGGGGAGGACACTAGAAGAGCACATCTGTGAGTGACTGGATTTTTATTCCCATTCCCAAAGTGATGGCCTTAGTACAGTACTGCAGCAGATGGCCCTGACTGCTTACACACAACCTGCTCTCCTGCATCTCCTCCTCTTTCCTTCTTTAGGACTCTCTTGTAAAAAGAGTCAAAACCCCTGAGCTCCAAATCTGCTGTACAACTGATAGCTGGAAGAAACCATGCAAGGAGGCACAGTCCATGGAGAGGCACTTAGGGAGAGATCACAGCTAGGACTGCTTGTTTGTGCCGGCTGCCAGGTGTGCATCATTGCCTGGAGGGTTTGGCATGTCTGCCCTGTAGACAGGGGGAGACCATGGCATCGTGCAGAGCTAGCCAAGCTGTCGTCTCCGATGCTGCACAATTCAGATGTGCTGAAGGTGGAGCATGCACACAAATACACAAGTCTGGTGCCAGAATACCTTTTAACATATTGTGCCAGGTCCTCAGTTGGGATAAAGCTCTGGAGTCTTGCTGAGGCCAGAGTCTAGAAGTGCTGGGCTATGGCAGGGAAGATGCATTTGTCTGCCAGTCCTGTTCCAGCTGGTGAGCGATGCTCACGCTGGTTGGAAGTCACCTTGGAGGGAAGTTTTCACTGCTTATTCTGCTAGGCAAGCAGGAGAATCCTGCTTGAAAATTATTATTCTTGATACTGCTCTGATTAAGAGCTGTTTTTTCTGCATAAAGCCATGTGGGCTGAGAGCCTGCAGTTGGAGCTCAGTATTGATAAATAGCACATTTGCTTCATGGATGTGCAAGGTTTAATTCCATTCTTGTTCAGTCAACAGTGGTCCCATCTTAATAAAAGAGCACTAGTTAGTGATTTTTGTCCAGTTCCCCCCCTCCACTGTTGGCTAAGCAGTTTTTAGCATGAGCTTGTGGAAGATAGCACTTGCCTTAAGGACCTTTCTGCCTTGCAGGCATCATGATTGCAGGAGCTGCAAGCGTGCAGGAGATGACCCTGAAGACATGCAGTCATTCTGACATTAACATAATGCTTCTTGCTCAAAGGGACCACATTTTCTCCCTAAAGTTAAGGCTAAACTTAGTATAGGGGTTCTCTCCACCTTTAGGAAAACAGGGCATGGCAAATTTGCATATTAATTGTCTGAGGGTAGGTCTCTTTGGGGGGGCAATTATACATGATATTGGTGTGTCTTTTAGAGCAAGATGAACTATGGGCTCTCATCCTACAACATCCCCTCTGCCTCTGACTTTTACTTGACCTAGCACAGTCCTGTGTGTGGGAGGGAGGTGAAACGCTGTTTGGGACACATTTTTGCCCAGAATCCATATCTTAACAATCCCCATCCCTTCCTTTTTTGTCCTTCGATGTATTTGCATTTTTAAACAGAGATAGCTGGGTTGGGGAAAAATATATTTTGGCTGCACAAAGGAAGATGAGCCCTTGGCCCTGTCCCCCTTAGGTGGGAAGCAGCAGCACCATCCTGAGAACAGCCCTTGTCCGCTCTCTGTGTAGATGCACGATGCCACTGTGATGAAGGTCAGTTGCAAGAACTGGGCAGAAAACCTGAAAGGTACAGTCTGGAAAGGTACTCACTGGTAAGAAATATGGAATAGGGCTGGAGAACTGGGTGGGTATGATTTCAGTTTCTGAACAAGGGCCAAACCACACTGATTCAGATGAGTGTGGAAACCTGATGTAAATCACATTGCTTAGAGACCCTGTACTATGGGCAATTGTAGCAGTAGTAGGTCTAAGCATAGTTTTAAAGATTTATTATTAGAAAGGGTGCTCTATAATCCTCAAACTGCTGCTGAAAACAAGAAAGCCAGATCACACTTGGAGCTATTTCAGCCTTTGTTCTTAAGGAGAGAATATATTATTTCTGCATTAGTGAATGAAGTGTTAGCAATCATCTAAGTTAAAAGCAATTCTTATAGTAGAGAGTTAATTTTACTTGTTCTCTTTGTTTATATACAACATTTTTTTTCATTGTAATTTCCCCCATTACTTAAAATACATCATAAATTGGGATTTTATTATGCAGGAGGCTTGTAAACATGAACATTTATATACTGCATAGACAATTATGGAAATATGGCACTTGTATAAAAACCAAACCAATGTAAATGAATTATAGAAAAGATTTCTAAACACCTGAGCTCACTGAAGAAAGGAAGGGAATCATCACGTTAGGAAAGCTTAGCGGCATCTTAATAACATTTATGTCAGTCCTACCTTTTGGGAGAAGCCTAAAGCTTTGGGCCTACTGGGCAAAAAGCTGTGCTGATTTATGCCAGTTAGAGCCCAGTGTTACATGCCACGATTTATTTTTTCAGACTGAACTTGCGTGTTCTTGCTATGACATTGACATTCCTTGCTGTAGCTGTTGCTGTGAGAGGATGGGCTATCAGAGGCTGGAAAGGGTGGCTTCTCTCACGCTCCTCCCAGTCCCAGGGAGGTGGCATTAAGCAGTTAGTGCCAATCACTGCTGCAGGCAGTGCTGTAGATTAAAGGCTTCATTAACTCCAGTGTATCACTCGAGTCACACGCATCTGTTGTTCAAAGTGTGGTGTGTGTTTTGTGCATTAAGATTATGGGTCCAGTTCAGAAGTCTGTACTTACTCAGAATTCCTCTGAAAGGACAGAGATGCATTTCTTCCGTTCTCTTTTCCCGTTCAAGTATCTATATCCAAAATACGCTGCATGCGAGAGAAGAGCCAAAGTTATCTTCTCTGTGGGTAACTTCACAGTACTGAGGAAATAATAACCCCAGTGAAATTAGACTCTTGTAAAAAGAGGGCATCTGGAACCCATCTTCTGCTAGCGTGTGGAAACTCTTGAACAGCAAAAATATTATTAGTTATATAACTCCCTTCTCTCCTGGAGGCCGAAGTGGCTATTATATTAGCACTTAATTTTTCTACTGCCCTTCATGTCACACAATGCCCAATAGATTTGTCATTACAATAGAGATGCAGGTTTTGCTTACTGCAACATGCCCAAAATGGTGATTGTAATTGCTTCTTCTAGCCCGCTTGTGCCCTTCCTATGTCCATTTTTTATACCACTATAATCTAAATAGAGTTTAAGCTAATGCAGGTTTCTGTATGACAAGTATGCCAGTCTAGAGCATCCCTCCATGTAGTGCTAAATGTATCCAGATGACATGGCACAGAAAACTGTGTCTAGGAGTTTACACATCAGCAGAGCTGGAAGGCAGTAGATGAGCTGGGCAAGAGCTTTCCTGAAGATTTCAAGTGTGCTGGTGTGGGAAGGATTTCAAATACCCACAGAGCCCAGGGACTCACACCGCAGCTCTGACTCAAGAGTTGCACAGGTGCAGTTTCACTCTGGATAAGTGCAATTTGTGCCTCTTCTTGCATTAAGTTAATGTTGCAGGCTGACTCTTGTGTTGCAAATCTGCCTGTTAATGAGGATGGTGGCTGTTTTGATTCACCTTGCTGTGATCCTGTGGAAATACCCTGTTTCTACCAGCAGGCTAGTCTTCTCCCAAAAACTAATTCCTGTAGATTACTGTAAGACATGTTCTTTCCAAAACTGAGGGAAGATGAGACAAGCTGTGTTACTGAACTGGCCTTGGTACTTCGATCAAGTTTGAATGAATGGTGAAGTTTCATTTTTTGCTCCTTACCAGAGATCAGCTTTGGAGACAGATATGGCACCAGTTGGCATCAGGCATCAAATTTCCAATTATGTATCAAAATGAGTGCATTTCTGCTAGTTGCAAGTAGCCTCTCATTGAATCATTGCTTGAGATTGAAGGAAGTTTGACATTAAGCCAGCTGCTCATTTTTCAGCATATACTAGACACACCAGGCAGATCCTCAGAATCACATCTCCCATAGCTTCAGCAGAGCTGGGCTGAGACCCTGGCTTGGCTATTGTATCTCTGTTTGCTTGTGTCTTTTGGTTTTGTCACGGCATGAATACAGTGCTGATGTGCTCCATTGCAAGAGGAACTAAAAAAGTTTCATGGCTTTTCCCTGCAACCCTGATACAAAAGGAGTGTGATGACAAGGTTATCACTGAATTGATGTTTATGAAATTTCCACTTGCCTTGGTTGCATCTGTGAACTTGCACCCTCAATGTAAAGGATAGAACATTTACTTGTGAATGTGGTCTGCATTTGTGTATGCAGCCTGATTACGGCACGGGTTTTGCAAGTGAAAACCTTGATATATTAGTTTGAATCCTGGGAGTGCATGGGTGAGTGTTTGCACCTGCCCACTCCACATCTGTTGATATTGGCTGGGAAGGTCCAATTGACCTTCATATAAACTGTGTCTGATACTGTCTTGTTCAGGTCTCGACATCTTGACACAAGAATAGATATTGGAAATCAAATATGTGACTCTGCTGTCATCCTTTGACCTTACACCCTCCTGTCTCTTAAGCATATCAATCCCCTGATAACATGAGGAGGGCTGCTGCTTATTTGTAAGGCACCTCTCTAAATACGCAACCTTATTGGGGTACATTGCTATTTTCCCTTCTGATTTTCTTTAACATCAGTGATTCACAAGCTTTCAGCCTGCAGGACATGACACACAGGTAGAGAAGAGCTTTTGATTCAACTTCCCATCGCGCAACATCTGAGCTGTCCCCCCTGCATTTCACCTGACTTGCTTTTGCTGGTATTATTGCCACCCCTTGTGAGGATTTGTACAGTGTAAGTCTCTCTCTCAGCTTCCCCATCTGCTGGCAGCCTCCTTCCCCTCTTGCTTCAGTTCTTCCTTCTTGTTCTTTTGCAAAAACCTCACCTCTGCCAGGTATGCAGCAATCTGTTGTGTGAGCCAGAACAGTGAGCTGAAAAGGTGCCTTTTGAATGCTGGAGGCAGTTTCACCCTTGGCAGGTGTTTGGCAATGGCTACTGGGGCTGGCACAGCCTGTCAGGTGTTACCTGCCTTCTCTGCTGCACTGCTGGCCCTTTAGCTGTTCCTTTAAAGGGCTGTGACAGCAGCAATGCCTGCAATGTTCTTCATTTAGACCCATGTTATTCCCCATAGCTTGTAGATAAAATGAGGTCTTCTGTGCTGAAGAGGTTGCTTCAGGATGGAGGGGCCTCCTTTCCCTCCCAAATACCAATCCCTGCTGGCAAAGTAGCATGGGGCAGGGTAGAGCTTTGCCAAGTGCCCATTTTCCCTGAGAACACGTTCTTCCATGCATCCCCCCTGCTGCAGCAAAATGACAGTGGCTGGGGCCCTCCAACAAGTACAATGGGGAACCAATACAATTGGCTCAGCCCAATGGTTGCAGTGGGTTGTGGGGTGCAAATAGGGCTGGAAATGGGAGAGTGCAGGCAAGAGATGGATTTCAGCCCTGGGGACAAAACACTCTGTGTGCAGACTCCTCACTGCTATTACCCAGAGACTCAGCCTGCCCCTGGTGCTGACAAAGAAATAATTGACAGTTCTCCCTGGGGTATTTTATTTTGGGTCTGCACCAGAGACTGGAGAGAGGCCCCAGTCTTGCCACACAGCTTGTGGGGCAGGTGTCAGTGTGTGGCACTTGTCTGTAGCAAAGGGCCTTGCAAGACGATGTCACTTTTTGATGTGGTCCTGTGCCCCACAGCTCATGTGTTTGGCTGACCTAACACTGCTTATTCCTGGATAACAGAAGTCTGCTCTCTCTTTTACAGAAAAGTGTGATATAAACAAAGAAAAGTCTCCTGAGAACAAATGATTGTAGTCTGGAAGCCATCCCCAGAATAAGTTGTGGAGACTTTTCTGTAGAAGTTTTTTTTATCTGGATTTTAGTGTGACAAGCCAAATAGCTGCCCCTTCCCATCCTGAGAGGAATTGCCTGGGACAGGTATCAACTGTGCATTTCAGGGTGCTGGCTGGCTGGCTTCACTGTGGCTTCACAACATCCTCCTGATGTCCAGGACAGCAGTAAGGATACAGCCCCACCTGACCTCACTGAGGATAAGTACGAGCCCTTGCTGTGGCAGCACTGCAGCTCTGATGAGCTAAATGAAAAGACAGATCCATTGTGGTTCATATTTTTAAACATCTGCAAGGGGTTCTTTTGTGAGTGTTACAGCAAAGGAAGCATTTGGAGAGGCTTGCTTTCTGTTACACAAAAAGGAAGATCCGGAATCCCAGGAGGCAAAACCAATCTTTGTTCTAAGATGCTGGCAGGCAAATAACTATATTTTTGCTTTCATTTCTGAGAGCCAATGAACTACTCTGAAAGCATTAGTGTGTGACAGCCCCTACAACCCTGCAGAGACATTAGAATTCTTGACTAGTTTAATATTTTTAGTCCTTGACCGTACTCAGAAGGCAATCTCCAAAACTGCTGACAGCTATAGGATTGCTACAGATGTGGAGTCAATCATTACAACCGCAGGTTAGGAAAAGGCCTTTAAAATAGCCCTGCTTGTGGCTCTGTGCCAACCTGGTAGACAGGACAGATGATTGGTAATGGAAAAAAGCAAAACCACCCCCCCAAAAAAACAAGCCCTAGCCAAAACACATATATCCAAGCTGAGTATTCTGTTCAGGGTGACATGTATTTGACTGTAATTTGATTTTTATGAGTTAACGTCTGCTAAAGAAAGGCTTCACCACCTTGAAAGCTTCCTTGTGGTCCCAGAAGGTGAAGGGCAGATACCACAGTGACTTCATAAGATACTGGAGGGTGTAGTGGTATCTCACTTTGCCTGGTCTGATAGTAGTAGGTCCTGTGTAGTGCAGGAAGGTCCCAGAGACACTGTTGCATAGCTTGTTGGCCAAACTAACTGGATTTCTTCTTTTATCCAGTACAGGATATACCCTTTATGGATACTGTAACTTCCTTAACTGCTGGAGGGAACACCACTGTCCAGTGTATCAAGATAGCTTTGGGCAATGTCATGGTATAAAAGGCAAGAAGCAGGAGTGAGCTCCTGTTGCAATACGTGGCACAGACAGTGCCCTGATGCATGGGGTGATTTCCCTGGCTCCAGAACCACCTGTATCTATTTCAGGTTGTTAAGGGACTGTTCCCTCACATATCTAAAGCTTCCTGAAAGGAGTCTTTTGAAGGCGAGACTACAGTTTCCCTTTTGTGACTTTTTTTCTGACACATCCCAGGTGTCTACAGATGCACGGTTTTTAACTTAGAGGTGTAGCAGCAGAGAGCTGCAATCTCCAAGAGCTCCCAGGTAACATTGGTGCTGAGCCAAACTGGCCTTGTCAGCAGCCCCGTGAGCACAGTCAAGTGTGACTGCTCAGCACCCAGCATGTTTTAATTTCTTCATTAAGCACCTGAAGACAAGAGGGGACTGCTGTTATTTTTGTATTGAAGCTTTGCTAACACATGCATTGTTGTTTCTATGTGAGTGCCAGTTTGGCTTCTCCTGCCTTAACTTGGGAAGGGGCAGAAATGAAGGCTGCCTGCCCCCTCTGCCTGTTACTGTTTGTCTCCCTCCCTGACCACTGTACAAGGATTCACGATTGCAGCTATATTATTGTCCTCTGGAGAAGGCCACAAAACCTGTCTAATGTTTCTCTGTTTTACCTTCCCAAGTCTTTTATTTAATTATCCTTCATACTTTGTGCGTTCAGTTCTGTTTTCCTCTAAACCTATCCTAGACAATAACCTTCAGAAATTTCCTTGCAGACCAGAGATGACAGGGTTTTGTGGTAGATCACAGCATGGCTGTGATAAAGTGTTGGGTAGCACAGACTTTGCTTGAGGAGTGTCCACAGGTGAGGACAGACAGCAGTTTGTGGTGCAGAAATTATACTTGGAAAGCAAACATGAAGAGAGAAAGCTTTTCAAAAGCAAGGTCTGCAGCCTTGTGTCGCTGGCACTCCCACGGCGTGATGAGCCTTGCTCATGTGCTCCCCAGCTGTCTTGGTACAAAACATCCCATTCTTGGCGCTCGCCTGCTGCCGCTCAGCTGGGTGGCCGTGCCGAGCCCCCGCTGTGCCGAGGCTGCCGCGCTGCAGGGACTCGAGCTGCCCTTTCACCTGGGAGAGGCTGGTGCAGGCAAACATCGCCCTGCTGCCAGGCATCTGCGGGGAAACTGCTGCTACAAATCTCCTCCCTGCTTTCTGCATCTGGGGGGAAGTCGCGCGTCTGGAAGATTTTAACCTCGGTGCTGACAGGTTTTCATCCCCCCTGTGGTTAATCTGGAGATTAGGTTGAATGTTGATGTGGCTGTGAGTTGGGCAGCATTTTGGCTTGGCATTTAAAATTTTTGTTGTGATTCTTGTTTCTGCATGCAGCTGGGTATGGAGCAGCCCAGCCATGCACAGGGGCCCTTGTAAGGTGCCAGTTTGATCCTCATCCACTGCCAGCTCCCGTGTGCCTCCACCAAAGGGCGACTGTTCTGATGCCAAGAATTTGTGCAGCAATATAGCTGAGTTCACCACCCAAGAACTGTGAGGGCCTGTGCCAACTTTTTAATCTTACTTTTCTGGCAAACAGCTGTATCTTGGTCTTAAGAAAAAGAAGCTGAATATTTCTAGCTCTCAACCCTGTATTAGTCTGTTGTGGAGCAAAGCATGGACAGCTGGACCTTACTTTGCTTATCTGAGGGGAGGAAGAGAGTACCCAGGCTGCTGGGACAGAGAAAGGGATGACAAAAGCCAACACACCAGCCTTATTTTGCAGGAGTTGAAGAGACCCTGTGGGTGGAAGAGCTGCCTTGGACACACATGTATCTGAGCTGGGAGAATGGTCCTTTTGCAGGCAGAAAGCATTCAGGCAGAGTCCCATTACTTTTGGCTCGTGCTGAACAACAGAGGCTCCTGTAAGACAAAATCACGATTTTTTGATTCCTTGTAAACAGGTCTGACTAAACAGCTGAGCATGAGCTGAGTTTCACTGCATTACCCTTGTGAGAGAAATGGAGGCCCTGAGTTGTGCTGGGAAGTGCCAGAAACTGCAATAAAGCACTGCAAGACTTGGCGAAACTCACTGCATGATGAAGATAGAGGATCATCAGCACACACATTCTCCTAAAGGCAAATCATGTACCATGTTCTGAGTGACTTATTGGCTATTTTGCAAATCCATTTTAGATGAAGCCTCTATGATCTTGGCTCCATTTGAGGAGAAGAGGATTTATCTATCACCCTGAATTTCCTGCAGCATGTGGAGCCTGTTCAGGAGCCATCTGCCTCAGATTCCTGGCCCATGGCGTCTCCAACACAAATATAAACCCCCTTATTAATTGCAATAATATATTGCACCAACGGAGTATTTCAAACAGGTTGACTAGCTGGTTGAGTAACACTTTACTACCCTCCATAACAAGCATTTTTTCTTAGAATTTTATTCAGGGAACAACTTGGGGCATGTATGAGCCAATGCCTTCTGTGACAAAAGGTGATAGGCAATGAGTTATCTCCCAGGAGCATGTTTGCTCCTGCAGGAGAGCCGGGTTGGAAGTGAAGTGCTTTGTGCTCACTTACAATCATCAGTTAGGTGAGTACCAGTTAGGGCTGTCCCAGCCAGCCCTAATATTTCAGCAACCCTCTGGAATAAAAAGTGCTGACTGGCCAATCCCTTTACCTCTCCTCTGTCTCCCGCTCGCTCAGCTCTGCAAGCTGCCCAGGACTGGTGCAGAGCTGAGCAGCCAGAGTGGCCACTGGGGCCTTTGCTTGGTGTGGAAGGTGTAAATGGTAAATTTGGGTACCAAACAGCTGAATCCTTACTATTATGCAATCTGAAAAATTCCCTCTTTTATATCAGTTTCAGAGTGTGCACATTCAGAAGGCTTGATGTTGCACCATCTGAGCAAAGGTGGGAATGTGGAAGCAAGCCCAGGAGGATGAGGATGGGAGCTTTGCAGTTCACTCACGTGGGTTAACGGCCAGGAATTGCCTAGCACTGCTGTGTTCCTCTTTGGTTTGGCAAAAAGTGATAGGTTGTTGAATTCCTGAGAAAAACAGCTGCCCCTGGCTAGGATCTGCACACAAAGGTGGGTTTTCTGTAGGCTCAGCCCGATGATGATTTGTGTTGGTTCCCCGTTGCTCTGTAGATGAGAACCTGTAGCACATACATATACTTTATCCCAGTTGTAGTGCATCCCCTTGTTGAAGCAACTCTCCCCCTCTGTGATTCAGACTGCACAGAGGATGGTCAGTGCTTTGCAGAGAACCACATATTCTGGGGAATGAGAAGTGTGAGCCATGGGCTGGAAGTGGCAGCAAACACGGCAACAAAGCCAAATAAATATTTATTAGCACACAACTGGCGGTTAGAGCTATTGTCACAATAGGGCAGAACCAAGGCAGGATCCATGATGCAGGATGCCAAAAGCCAGGAGAAGCAGCTCAGATGTGGATACACAGAAGGGTACTTGACCAGACAAGGCTGCTGGGACAGATGGGTGAAGGACAATGACCCAGCTTTTTTTGGCCAGTGCACACAGTTGAGATTAAGTGTTGCTCTGTAGAATGGCTGGTGTATTATTTTTAAAGTACTTTTCCCGGAAAGCAGCATTTTACAGCCCAGTGGGGGTAAGGCATATCCCCACAGCAAGTGTCTGTATGCATATTTTCTGTGCAGGCTGATTTAGGGGACTTTGTGGAGAGAAGAGCATTGATGCTCCATATTGTTTCCTGTGACCAGTGCAAGGCTTAGGACTTTAGCAAGGACTTTTTGTCCAACTTTAGCATTTCAGTGCAACAAACTTCTGGCGTTCTTCTGTACCTCGGGAGGAACATGTCTCCCTCCCTGTGGCACCTGGATTTTCTTCATCCCACTTGTGATACAGACACAGACAATTGGCTCCAAAATGTTAAAGAAAATCAGAGCGCTGTCTTATGAATGTAGCTGTTCCTCTGTGGTTGGGGCTTATTCTGAAGTAGAGGAGCTAGGTGTAAATTTTTTGGCTTTACAGTAGTTTAAACTAATTTCTCAAGAATCTAGGTAACTTAATTGTCATAGCAGTTAAGAAATGCCCTAAATTATGCTCAGTTTAGAAACTCAAAACTTGGAAATACTGCTTTGCTATTGTATTCAAGATGTTTTCTGTACTGCATTTCAGTATGGAGTAAATAAGCGGTGGAAGGAGAAAAGAATTGGGGAAAAATACAATAAATTTATAACAAAATGGCAAAACCCAGGTGAAAGCCGTGACAATCACATGCATTACCATAAAGGATTTTGTCACCTCTGTCATGTGGTTTCTTTTCCAACACCACGGCATGGACCCATCTCACATTCCATCTCTGATGCAATTTATCCATGCAAACAAGAAATAATGTTCCCTTTCCTGACATACAGGCAAGTCCAGTCATGGATTATATGCCCTGCTTTTCTCAAGCCACAGCTTCCAGTCGTGTTGGTACATGGTTTCCCAATACCAGCCTTGACTTGTCCTTTAGGTGGCAAGTTGCCCCATCACCTTTCCAAGGCTCAGCCACATGTCCAAACAGAGGGTAATCCCCAGCCTCGCCCTCTGGCTGCCTCAGTTTTTCTTAAGGACTTCTCCCAGGTATTTCCAGTGCCACACTATCTCAGCAGGATGTGCTGCCCACCCCTCAGCTGCACAGGTACCTCTGTCTTAGCAAGTGCTGTCCCTCATTTTGGTCAGAGCCGTAACAGCAGCATTCAGTGATGGGCAAGGGCAGGGTTGGAAATAACTCATCTGAAGTACACTTGTAGAAAAGGTGTAAAGAAATAGTGTCAATTCAGTGATGAGAAGCCTGTAGCCCTTTTAGATATATGAGATCATTCTTACATGAGGACTCTGTAATACTGTAAATTGCTTAACTGGTGCTTAACTGAGACAGGAATCTGACCACTTATATATGAAAAATTCCTTAATTATTATTAGCATGGAAATAATACAAATCATTATTTTAAAATAATGCTGCCTGAGCTTGCAAAATTCACATTCAGGTAGTAAGAAATTGTAATTTTAAGTTTACCAAGCAAACATAATCATTCTGCACAAGTGCATGTCTTACATTCAGTAAGGCAGGGTTTCTGGGGAAATGACAAGTATAATTAAAACCTGTCTCATCATGCATGCACACAGGGGAGGGCAAGCTGTGATTGTAATGGTAACTGCTCCTTGCAGGTGTTTTTCTGTTAATATGAAGTATTAAATAAAACTTCCTGTGCTTATTAACCCAGATAGTCTCCTGTATGCTTCTAACAGTGCCACTGTGATGTGTTGCAAACAGGTTGAACTTCAGCTATATCTTTCAGCATAAACTTTTGTCTTCAGAGGTACAAAACTACTTACCTTAGCTGAGACTGTTACAGGAGCCTGGAGCACTGTCGATGCTTCCAATTCTTTTGCACTTTGTAGCTCTGGAGGTTGTTAGTTTTCCATTATGAAGATCTCAGGCTCATTACGGCATGGCGGGGATCCTCCACAACTTGCGGGGGAGAGGAGAAAACCCTGCCAGAAACACTGTCATCTGTTGCCTCCAACTGTGAGAGAATGAATGTGATCAACTACATTTTAATAAGAGAGAGTCAGAAGGGGAAGAAGCAGAGCTGGAGCTGGGCACTGGCTTTGGACAGTCTGAGCCTGATATGTCACTTCAGGAGAGCAAGGTGCTGGGTCTGAAGGAAGGGGAAGGTTGGCTGCACTCTTTCCCTTATGATACTTGGTAGTTCCCATGCAACCCCAGTACTGTGAGTCTACATGGGCTTTTGTAACTTTTAAATTCATTTGTTATTTGCTGCCAGAATTTTCCCAAAGAATGAAGACAAGGAGTGGTAAATGGTGATTAATTTAGACAACCTAAGTAGAGGACTCACAACGGCTCCCCATGTAATACATGAAAGTTAACGGCTTGCTGATGTCCTTTTGTTAGTGAATTGTGTAGCCTGGTTGTTTAATGGAGTGTTTAAAAATTGTGTTGGCAATAGCCTATGAATAATGTATAATGAAATACCTTACTGCCAAGAAACTGCTGATATGCTGGGGAAATTTCCATCAGATGTGAGAACAATTTTGAAGGCACCATCTTCTTGGGATGCCCTTTATTTATAGCCTCACTGCTTCTGAGATTGCATTCCCTTTTTAGATACTGCATGTGAAGATGCCCTCCACTACCTCTGTCTCTGTCTTCCAGCTTCACCTGATTCGATTTGCTTGTGTCTGTAAAAGCTCCAGAATTTTTATGAGATTAGGCTTTATTACCTGAGCACTGTAAGCATGGAATATTTCCTCTGCAGTCTTCATCTGTTCTAGGTATCTGCACCAAGGCACACTGCATCAAAGGAAAATGGATGCTGTTTTTGTGTCATGGCAATGTCCCATGATGCAAGGAAGCAGAAATAGGGCCAAGTGATTTGGAAAAAAACCACAACAGTTGGACTCTGCAGAGTGAAATCAACTTTGATGCCTCTAAATTTTCCCCTGTGTCCTCCTCCAGGGCATGAGGCCTCTGTGTGCTTTGACCATGAGCAGAGGGAAGTTGTTGGGATACTAAGCAACTAAATCTTGCTTAATCAAAGAAATGAGAAGATTGAGAGTAAACCTCTGCTTGCAGAGGAGCTCTGGATTTTGCACTGCCTTAGGTGCAGGAGGAAACAGCCCTCCTGTTAGACCCCAGGACACAGCTCAGGCAGGCACAGGAGGCAGTTACAGTCTTTTCCTTTGATCCTTATTTTGGCCCTCAGCTGGTCTTCAGGAGAAAATAAAATCATAACTTTGTTTCTTGTGTGAAGTTTTCCCCACCTGCACTGACATGCAGAATTATAACAGGAGGGCAGGTGATCACAATACATATATTATCATTGTGCAGAGTGTTCTCAGCTAAGTGTATGTCAAGAGCAGACCCAGCTTGTGGAGTCTGCAGCTCTGTGCCCTGCCCCTTCTGTGGCTTTGTTATGAGTAGCCAAGTGCTCATGCTACATTTTTGTGTCTGTATTTACACAGTAGAGCCCTGAGTCAAAACATTTCCTGCAATATGGGTTCTGTATTATTACTGTAATGCTAGAACAAAGCAACACGTGGTTGATGTTGGTATTAGTCAGTCGAGGAAGTGACATCTTCACCTGCAAGGTTAATGTGATGGGTTTTGAAGTCATGTGGTGGTGCCAACAGCAAGCTCCAGGCATGAGGCTACAGGGCAGAATGGCTTAGAAGAGGGGTTGTATCCTCAGGATGATCTGCTACTGGCTAAGCATGAGGATTTGTGAAAATGGAAGGGAGGATTTGCACTTTTACTGTTTTGTTTGCTGCTGAGATATATCTGGGGGTGCAGTATTTTCACAGCCCCAGGAAAGGTGTATAAAAGGGCTTAGTCTAAACACAAGGTAGGTGGCAGAGGAGTTTGACTGATGGCCTAAATGTTTTCAGTAGAACAAAATAAAGAGAAAAGGTTTCTAAAACTTCCTCCAAATCCACCACCCAAACCCCACCCTGCTAGCCAAGAAGTGTTTTCAGCAGAGACAGTCACAAAGGTCTAGACTGAGGATCTTGTTCAAGTCCAGCCAGCATTTCTCAGGGTAGAAACGCTGCTAGCTGACAGTATACATGAAAGAGCAGCTTTCAAAAGGAAGAAGACAGTTCTGTTATGAAGTTTATTCCACTGATGCTTCTGATGACCCTATTAATTTATCTTTTTTAATGTTTGTTTTCTTTAGGTGAAGAGCGAAGGTCCCAAACTGGTGCCCTTCTTTAAAGCCACCTGTGTCTATTTTGTTCTCTGGCTGCCAACTTCCAGCCCCTCCTGGTTCAGTGCTCTCATTAAATGTCTGCCCATCTTCTGTCTGTGGGTTTTCCTTCTGGCCCATGGAATTAACTTCTTAGTGTCACACCGGAGTGCCAGCCGCATCCTAGCGGGACTCATATTCTCGGCAGTGGGAGATGCCTTTCTCATCTGGCAGGAGCAGGGCTACTTCATTCATGGTGAGTATGTTGTCAGTCCTAAAGGGATGCCACAGTGTCCAGCTGTTATCCTCTTAATTAGTAATGAGTTGCTGGGGCACATGTTTTGTTTATTCATATAGAGCTTAAGCCCCATGCACTGGGAAGCACTCATTCCTTGACTAAAATCCATCATGGTTAGAAGAGTCACACCATGGATGAGTCTTTCTCTTGAGCTTCTCTTGAGATTAGAGAGGTAACTGGGTCAGTTTTGGTTTCCTGGCATGTGTCACAGCATCTTGGCTGGCTGAAGCTGAGAAGGTGGCATAACAGAATCCCTGGGGAAGAGAAGGAAATGCTCATGGCACTCCTGAGCTCCCATGAAGCTACGGGAAGTATCTACTTGCTATCTCTCTGCAGGGAGATCTGTCAGCCCTTTGTTACAAGGATCGGGGTAGGACATATTGTGCAAAAGTCCTCAGTGAAGAACAAGTGGAGAGGCCCTTTTTGTTTTGATAGACAAGCCCATAGCCTGGGGGAGGTTTTTAAGTGGATGCTAGAAACGAAAGCATCAGAAATCTTGTCCTACTTGCAGGTTCATCAGTGTGAATCATGCAGCCTGTTGTACAAGACATGTCTGTTTTGCAAGACGTAAATGATGGTCAATCAAGGACAAACCTTACCACAGTGGTCTGTCTTCTCTACAGAAAGATCCACAACCCTCAGAGCAAAATGAGCTTGGTTTATTTTGCTAGTTTGCAGATTGGAACAGAATGATTTAGATTAATCATTTAAAGCCGCGTCAAACCTGCCTGAAGCAACACTCTCCGTGGCCTTTGACTGTCACAAGAAATAAGCAGCAGTTGAGTCTTTCGCTAAACTGACTGGTGGGCTTTCTGAAGTTAATTTAACCAGCACAGGTATCTCACATAACATCCACCATTAACTGGCTGCTGTGACTGTCCCACTGGAAAATGTGATAAGATGACACAACTTTTCTGACTTGTGCTGTTGTTAGCTCTGAAAGTCAAAGGCTTATTTTTTGCCTCTCTCATGAGGTTAATATTTAGTTTTATTCTGGGATTCCCACAAGCTCTTGCTTTATGAGAGGAAAGTGTGTGCAGTGCCAGATATGAAAGGCCAAATACTCTGAATCTGGTTTTAATCCTGCTTCCCAAGGGCTTATCCCAATCTCATTAAAAGTTCATGTAAAAATTTTTACTGATTTTGGTGGGGTGTAGATTAGGCCCTAAGGATTGGATCTATCTGGCTGAACCTTGGGCACGTTGCTGAGGAGCTTCAGCATTCTCTTGGGGTGCCATCCCCTCTGTGCTGAGTGTTGGCATTCCCACTGATGGGCCTCCTCCTAACAGGAGTTAAGAGCAGGTTGCCTCAGGCTCAGAGCAGGTTGCCTCAGCCTGACTGGCTGTGCTTCTGTTTTGCCTCCTGGAATTGCTCCTTGAGCTGTGGCTTGGGAAACATTCGAGGCACAATTCTCCCCATTTTTCTATACGGACTGCTCCACGCTTCTCCATTCCACATAGCCAGTATATCTCCAAGTTCCCTCTCCAATATAGTGCTAGAGGAAGGGTTAACCAGTCATAGCAATTCAGTATCTGGTTGATTGTTTTAATCTGCAGATAAATTGGATTATCAACCCTAGTCTCACAACTGATAAGTTTTGCTTTGTGGCTTTAGACACATTTTGCTTCTTAAGGAGGAGAAAAGCTCTACTGGAGCATTTTGAAAATCTCAGCCCACTGAGCTACTATCTTCTGTAATGAAATGTTAATATTTGCATTTCAGCTGTAAGCAGATAAAGCACACTGCTCCATTTCATCCTTCACCTTGCCTGCAAAATTTATTTCCTCCTATCTGAAACTCACCAGGTTGCTGTAGCCGACAACTGACAATATTTAACCTTTTGACATCATCAGTTGTGGGAATTTGAAGTTTCAGGACAGTAAGAGGAAATACTGGATAAAAATGTACTTTCTGTTCAATTTCTCTAGCTTTTGGACTGAAAAGGGTTGGAAACTGGGCTGATTTGAATAGCTTTTGAGACAACGAGTTTATAAAAGGACGTTTGTTCATTACTTTATAGGGAAGCGAGAGCCTGGGAACCTACTCTTGGCACACTTGACATTTTTCATTTTTGCTGCTTCAGTCCACTTATAACGTGCTATTTTCTGACTAGTGTCTTACTGCACGTAGAAGATACTTTACAGTGTTAATATCCACCTCCTTAGAGGGCAGGTACTTAGAAACAATTTATGAATTTGGTGAAGAAGACAGGGACTAGCAAAAAAGCCTTATTGCCAGCCTGAGGAAACCTGGGGCAAGAAAGCGGACAGAGAGAAGGGCTGATCTGCCTGATGTGGCAGGACCAAGCTAAAGGCTGAGAAATACAAGAGAAATGCACCCCCTCCCTGTGCAGCCGTCACAGGTTTCCCCAGTTCCTGGCTTGATTTGTGGGTGTTGAATGAGTAAACACAGGACCTGACTGCCTTGTTTGTGACCGGCCTCACCACATATCACAAAACTCCTACTGCCTTTCCAGGCCTCTGTTTCGCTGCTGTCCTCTCCTCCTCCTCCTCCTTGCTGCCAGATGCCTGCATGAAGGACAACACATTCTTCAGTTCCCTGTCCCAGAATACTCCCTATAATGCCACTGAAGGAAAAAACACTCATCACAGCTAGGAGGATGTATCCTTCTTCTCCTTACCTCCTCCCTGGCCTCTAACCTTTCCTGCTCTATAACACTATAAACAGCTCATGTCCTAAATCCCTTCTCAGTTTCCTCAGTGCTGTGCCCATGATGTGCAGTAGCTCTGTGAAACATCAGCTTCTCGTTGCCCTCCTTTGTGCTTCTCTTCCTTCCCCTTCATACTGTCCATTTTCTCTAGACTCATCCTGCAGACCAGATCCCCACCAATCCCTCCCTCCCATGGGTTCCCTTCTCATCCCATCATGGCTGAGCTTTCAGTGTATGTCCAATCTGGTCCTCTCCAAAGGCAAGGAGACACTTCCCCTTCTTTGCGCGGTCTCAACACAGGAGTATTAGGATGAAGCAATGTCTGCCAGCAGCAGGTTTTAGTGACTCCCTTTACACCATGGCATCACACATTAAATGCGAACAAGTGTCCTGCTGGAGGACTCAGCTTCCCAGATCCTTTTCTCTATTTCATGCTTTAGAGCCGCATAAAAACTTCCAGCTCCACTAATAACCCTGACAGGATAAAGTGGGACAGCCTGCAGCTGCACCATGTGTGGGCCTGGGAACCAGAGGATCCAAGGAGCTGGACTCAGTTTGGAGCCCATTATCTACAATTGTCGTGACAGTTAGGAGTCAGCAGCTGTGCATTGGGACACTGGGACATGTTTTTGTCAAATGGATTAGTGGCAAGTGAATAACAACATGTGGGCAGTACCTTCCAACACCCACATCTGGCATTTCTCAGGGCTGTTGCACTTCAAAGGGACGCCGGCATTTTATTTTCTCTGATTGATTCCTGCTAAGGTTCATCTGAATCTTGAAAATAGCCATAAAATTGTTGGCAGATCACACTGGTGCAGTCTCTGAAATATGCCAGATGCTGCTTCTTTCCAGCTTAGGCTTCTCCCAGCTATGGGCAGAGATGGAGTAGAAACCAGATTTAGTCCCCGAGTGCCTTTGGGTTTCTGGCTAAATATGGTCAGGCTTCATATCTGGGTTCAGAGGGATTGGTAACTTCTGTCATGTTTTGTTCCTATCCTGCTCTGATTCCAACCTTCCTGTTCCACACGTGACCTATGTTTTACACTTTGGATAGTTGGAGGGGATGATCTTTGGTCTGCTTTGCTCCCACCCTTCCGTCCAAAGCAGGGGAAGAGGAACACCTGAAAAACAAGCTCAGTTCCTCCTGCAGAAGCTTAGTTCACCTGGCCTCCCAGCAGAAAGGCTTTTGTCATAGCAGAGCTGTACTTGGCTGCAGCCGTAGGCGTGCTGGGGCTTTTTCTTAGGCCGGGGGCTTGGTGTTAAGGCTGATCTATGCACATATTTTTATATTTAAATGGTCTTAAGTGGTCAGTATGGTTCTCACTGATAGTGTTAAGGGTTATAACACTGCAAAGAAGATCTAAGCCTGTGCTTGTTGTGGTGTATTTAAAATCCAGTATAGCCACATTTTTTTCAGCTCTTGACTGCCAGTCACTGATGATCTGTGTCAATGTCTCTTTCCAGGTCTGCTGATGTTCGCCATCACACACATCCTGTACTCCTCAGCCTTTGGCATGAAGCCTTTGGACCTCAAAGCCGGCTTGTTGATGGGCCTGGTTTCTGGTTCCTGTTATGCCTTCCTGTACTCCTACCTCTCAGGCCCATTCACCTACCTGGTAGCTGTCTACATCGCCTTGATTGGCTTCATGGGCTGGCGGGCAGTGGCCGGCATGCAGCTGTGCAACGATCTCTGGACGTGGACCAAGCTCTCCGCCTGCATCGGTGCGATGCTGTTCATGGTGTCCGATCTAACCATTGCACTTAACGAGTTCTGCTTCCCCGTGCCCTACTCGCGCTTCATCATCATGGCTACTTACTATGCAGCCCAAATGCTTATTGCACTGTCAGCTGTAGAGACCAGAGATGAAGAGGACTTCAGAAAGAGGAGCTAGGTGGAGTGCCAATAGTCTGTGAACACGTGGGTTATATCTCAGGTGCTGTAGCTGCATTCACCCCTGAGAGAGATCTCCATTTCTCTAGGCACACTGGTGATGTTGATTTTGCTTCTTTGAAGCATTACCTTTGGGAATTACTTTTTTTTCAATGGCTTTTTCTGAATAAAGCTTACTTCAGTGTGGAGTCCACATCAGAAACCTTAGACTGTCCCTGCAGTAGTTACTCATTCAAGTTTTCCTTTTTGGAAGTGCTGTACTACTGCATTTTACTTGTTAGTCTTGAAATTGATGCTAAATGTCTGGGACGTGGACAGCTGATGGAAAGGAAGTTTAGCCATGCACTGTGCTAAAAGGCTTGCTCTCAATTGAAGGCAGACAGGCACAGATCTCTGCTGAAGTCTTAGGTAAAAATTAATTTAACTGATGTTTGTCTCTGTGCATTACAAACTCAGTATGCAAACTGGAGCTATTGCCTCTGCTGAAAGGAAACTTGGAGGGAGAGTAAAAACAGCATATCCAGATAGGAACTAACTGAGCTTTAGAGTCATGGGCAGCATGTGGGGCAGCACCCAGCAAAACTAGCATGACAGCAGAACCCCAGGCTGAGAGCACAGAGCAAGAGGTGTGCTGACATGCAGTGCTGTGTGCTTTGATCATGGTGATCACTGCTCCAGGACAAATCTGTAGGTGTAAGCCAGCATTGCCACACGTGGCAGAACTAGGAGTTTGGTGGGATTTCAGGGACATCTCGGTAGCCAGGCCAACGTGTTCTCCCTCGCCGTGTGTGTGCAGTTACACAGCGCCTGCAGCCAGCAGTGACAGCTGGGATGTACTGGGCACACAAGGAACTTTGATTTTTACAGCAGAACTTTGAGCACGTGTCTTACTAGTGTATACCCTAATTGTCCTTAGTACAGGAGACAGGAATCCAACCTTTATGCCTTTCTTCCCCACTGTCCTAACAAGTAATATTCCATATACCCATTAAGCTTTTTAGTACTGCTGCCTGCAGTATTTGAATCTTCATCTAAGCATTTCCTGTGGTCAGGACCTTGATTTTGGATGTAGATTGTTATTGGGCTTTGCCAGCTGGTGGTAAACAATCATCTTTGCACCACTTCTTTTTTTTTTTTCTTTAAGAAAGCCCCTTTTCAGCAGAGCTTCCTGAAACGCACTGTCCTGTGTGTTCAAAATGCCTGGTGCTTCCTTCTTGAACTCACAGGGACACAGTGAGAATGCACAGACGAGGCTGGGAAAGCCTATTTAATTCTGATCCAAATTCTTTGGTTGGTTTGTCTGCCCATCTGTTGAAGCAAGATTATTTTCTGACTTCAGACTTTCTTAAAAAGATGTAGGAAGAGGTTGCCTTGATTTTTAATCCAAGTTCATTTGTGATTATATGTATATTTTTTCCTCTTATTTAAGATACGTATCAGCAAGCTCTGTTTCTATATGAAACTATATTACTATCTTGAATGTGCTTCTTCCTTTTGTCCATCCTCAGGCCACTCCCATGGACTGAGGTGCTTCCCCAGTGGCTTGTTTTAAGACACAAGTGCACTCAGGTGTGCAGAGGAAGCTTGCTGAGGGCTCCTGCCCGTCTTCAAACTGCAGCCAAGCAGGGACAACCAGAACAGACTGCACAACTTGAATCCATTGAATCCTCAACAGCCCCTTTGCACATGCTCACATGGGCAGAGGGAGCAAGAGGGGCAGCCCTCCAGACCAGCCTTGTGGGCTGAAAAATCATCACCGTCTCCATACCTAGCATGCTCAGACCATTCCAGGCAAAAGCCTGGCATCGAGTCACTGGCCCAGTCTGCAAATAGGAATTCCTCTTTGCAAGGAGTCTGGCAAGTTCAGGGGCAGCTGAGGAACCCCTACCAGCCCTGCTAGCTTTCCCCTTGGTGCTGAGAGGTGCTGAGTGGGTCTCCTGCTCCTCGCTGGCCTCGCATGTTGTGTCTGGGTGAGGAACAGGCATTGCCTTCCTGTGACTTCTGCATCTGTGCAAATGCAGCCAGTATTACAAAAATCTAGGTTAACCATCCTGACCCCATGGAGGCATCTGCTGCTTTTCAGACAGAGATCAGAAAGGTTAGCTGCATTATTGAGAGGGAAAGCATGGTAGGTAGCACAGCCCTGTGTAATCCCTTCCCTTTAATGCTGTTGTGTAATACTGTCAGTATTCATTCACTGGTGCACTGGGGCCTGCCTGGAGTAAACAGCTAAGGGAATTTAGAGCCATAAACCACCTTCATTCATCAGCATTGCTTATCTCCTGGCCACAGATTGAACCCTGCAGTGTAGCTCTCTGCAGATATCACCTGCTGTTACTCCACTTGGCTGTTTGCAATTCTCTTCCTGCAACAGACTGACCCAGCTAAGAGGAAATCTAAGCATTTGGGGTGAACCCCCCCATCCTCCCAGCACGTGAGCAAACAGCACATCAGTCCGGCACACTCAGTCCTTAGCTGGCAGTTCTTCAGAGGAGCCCCCTGCATCCTGAGCTTCCCTTTGCTTGGAGGGAAATGCATGTGTGATAAAATAAGCTCTGTTTAAAAGTCTCAGTTTGATTCTCTCTTTCTTCCTCTCTAGAAATGAGTAGTCCTCAACTTCCTGAAGACAGCTGAGTTGCTTTTCTCTGTGCTTTTTCATCTTGCTTTGCTGTCCTCCTCCACCATCAGCCACTGGATACTTGCAGAAAAGAGTCTTTAAGTGTGCCTCTCCTCTCTACTGGCTGTCAGAGGTGCAGTTTCTGGTGGCAGAGATCTCTGGGTGGGACGGCAGAAACATGTGCAGCCCAAGTGGGCTGTTGTTCCCTTGCTGTCCCCTCACCTGGAGTGACCTGGCTGGGACGCATTCTGGACAGTCACACTGGCTCTGTCCCAGTGCTGCAACAGCTTCAGCCTTCCCAGGAACATGAGGCAGAGCCCTCAGCATATAAAGAAGGAGAGTCTTGGCTGGCTCAGAGGTTTGTCAGCAAAGGCTCTCAATCTTCAAAATCTCTCTCCTGCTCGGCATTCCTCCTTCTAATCTGTATTACTTGAATGAGACCATTTTCCTGGAGGCTCTTTTCTGCTAGGAAGGGACCAGCTGCTGTGGATGGTGATTTGACACAATTTTGAGATTCCTAAACCCTGAGAAACACTAATCAGTTGCTTGGCAGTCTGTTAAATACCTTTTCTTGGTATTAAAACTGTTTCCTCCACCCCAGTGAGGTCAATCTCCACTTTGAAATGGAGCAAACAAAATGGGAATGGTGTGACTTTCTGTGGCACTGCCTTTGTGGACCTTCCTGTTGTCTCTTTGAAACGTAAAACTGTGAGGTTTGATCCATTCTTGTCCTTGTAAGGGGTACATTCTTTGAGAAGCACCTGGTCTTTGGCCCGGGGAATGAAACAACCCAAGTAGTGTAGTGTGCCTGGTCCCAGCAGTAGCAGCTCCTTTCCTTGCTAAGTACACTTTTCTCACTGCTGTATCCAAGCACCCCTTTGCCGTTCCTGTCTGTGGTCACTTCAGGTTACACACATGATCCGATTACTTGCGCTCACTTTCCTTTCTGTGGTTACCACCCTCTTGGAGATCCTTTTGCTCCTTATTTGGCCATATAATAGACTTGGCAGGTTTATTTCAGCCTCTTTCTGTAGACAGATCCTTGCACAGAACCCCCAGTGAATTCAAAGATGCAGTGGTAATTGCAACTGGTTTTTAAATGCTAGTGATGCTTCTGGACTGTGCCAGGCACACTGATGTCAGCAGGGTGATGCTCATGTAGAAATTGCAGCCCAAGAAGAACAAAGCCAGAGGATTTTAACAGCTTTTACTCCTACTCGACCAAGGAAATGGTATGCACACTGAATACCTGGCTTACTACTCCATATTGAGGCAATTGTAAGACTGGTTGGTTTAAGAATTACTCTAACATGTCTTTTATGTAGATTGCTGAAGGTTTCATGTTGTAATCAGTGTAGGTAATTTATATATTTTTACAGAAGTATATGAAATTCCCAGGACTAACTTTGCAGAATGTTTAGTGGCTCTTCAAGGTTTTCCAGTCCCATAGTTTGACACTAACACCTGTATCGTGGTAATTTTGGGAGCTGTTCTGGAAGAAGCAGATCAAAGCAAACAGCAACTGTAAAGTTCAGGCAGGTGCCTCTTTCCTTTTGCTTAGTTTCTGGATACAGACAGGGGCTCTTTTAAGCAGAAATATCATAACTGTGTTCTTGGAAGAAGATGGGAAGTTGCTGACTTCTCTTGACAGAAGTCCTCCTGGGTAATTCTCCTACCTTATATCCATGTTCGCTCCTTCTGTGGCCTTGGGTAAGTCACATTTTCTGTGTCCAGGTCCTCATCTGGTGTAAGAAGGCAAAAGCTTATGAGAGCCAGTGCTATGCCAAGTTACCACAGCAGGGGACCAGGCCCTCACCCCATTTCTAAAATAGGGTTATTAGCACTTACCTACCTCACAAGGATGCTGTGAGGATTAATACTCATACAGCACTTCAAAGATGTAAAGTGCTATATAAGTCCCAAGTATTATCCAATTTTAATGTTAAAAATGCTTTTAGGGATCTGCAGGACTTCTCTTAAAGCATGGAATGTGTGATTACCTTTTCAGTTTGCATCAGATGCAAATGCAAAATATTTTTTCATACAGGTTAACAGGATGGGCTCAGCTGCACTTGAACATGAGGAAGGTTTAGCTTAAAAATCTGAACTCTAATTTCAGTTTTGCAAATGCTTTTTAGTTCTTCTAGAAGCCTCAACCAAATTCTTAGATGTGAACCTTGTATCCAAATCTCACAGTCTGGTCTTATCCCTGACTTAACCAGAATAAATCTAATCCAGCCAAAACACAGTGCACTCACAGTCTGCTATGGCTTTTGAAAAGACTAGAACAGAAAATAAAGTCATTCTGTTCAGCCTTTATTCTGCAGAAGGTCAGCTAGGTTTCATGGGACAAACTGCAAAGGGGTGTTTAATTTCTATGATTGTAGGTTTTACTGCTTTAAAATCATCAGAGAGGGAATCAATAAGGTCGGCGCATCCTTCTTGAATTACTTTCTTTTCACCTGAATCAAAGAAATAGCAGGTTCTGTAGCAAAGGAGATGCTTGTACCACTAGTCCTACAGCCTGGAAAAAAAATGGATCTAGAAATACAGCTCTGAACCATCACCACGTTCTCAGGTAGGATAAAAAATGCCACTATTCACTGATTTCAAATCTAGACCACAGCTAGAAACTACTTAGTTCTAGTAGCACTAACTGCTGTACAAACACAAACGAAGGCCAGGAATTACACAAGGACCATGAGCTGTGTACATGTGAAATGGACCATAATTTTGAAGCAGCTGCAGTTAAATCTTATCTTAATATGAACTCAGAAGCAAACACAATGCAAATTTTTATGGTTTCTTTAAAATATATGGTGGGTTTTAGCTTTCTTAGTTTTGAGAGAATTTTCTTAATGTTATTTTAATTTTGCTCTTATTGTAAAGAATAAAAATATACAACTCTAGATAGGCTACAAATGAAAAAAAGGTGGCCAGTTGGGAGGAATGCCAAAACTTCTGTGGTTTGTATTGTTTCTGTGGTGACACTATGCTGCTGTAGGATGAGCTACTGGAATTGTGTCATGGCTTAACAGTGAGGCTGAAGCACAGGGCCAGATGGGTGCAGGGGTTGAGCCACCAAGACACTTCAGCAGGAGCATGACTGAGCCGATTTGGGTTGGTCAAAATGCAGAGTATCCTGGAAATAAAAGACAATATTTCCTGACAGAAGAAAAACAAGAAACCAAAACCAGCCTGTAGGGCGATGGTTCTGATTCACTACAGACATACTTGTCTAGACCTTGCTGGTACAGGCTCCTGCTGCACCAAGCCTTGCTCCTAATTCACCTGGAGAGGCTTGTTCCATGTCTATGGTGCTGGCATGGTCAGGCCAGAACCTTACCCTTTGTTAAATAAAACTCAAAAACTAGAAAACAACAACAAAACCAATAACAAAAAAACCCCAAAACCCACAAAACAAACAAACAAAACCCCACCAAAAACAAACAAACAAACAAACAAAAACAAAAACAAGGAAGGAAAAAGCAAATGCTGTTGGGTAAGTGTCAATTCTGCCTGGCTGAGAATGCAGAGTGGCTGGTCTGTCCTGAACACTAATCTCCATGTCTTGGACCCATTCAAGCCTCTTGCTCCAGCCCCTCTCCCACGAGCTCCAGGCAGAGTGCACTGAAAGATGTGACTGAAGCAGCTGCTCTGCTTTGGGGAGTCAAGCATTTGCCATGTCTGAAAGTCTTTAGCACTTGATTGTAAAGGTCACCACATACAGTACAGCCACTTGATCTGGGATCTTTTCTTAACACATTTTTATGCCGATTTTACTGTTTTAATTCTCTGTTCAGAATGTATTTTTTTCTCATTTCTTCTGTGTGTAACAGCAATTAAAATTATTAATTTACTGTGTATTTTTACTGTGCAGATACAATGTCTCCTTGCTAATTTTCTGTTCCTGTAACTGTTTCAGCACAGAGTATGAGGCCAAAAGAACCTCTGTGGTGGGCAGTTTTGTTCCACTGTTATGCCCATCAGCATATGTTATGCTGGATCCACTCAGCATCCCACTGAAACCCTGTCACAGTCAGCTGCAGTATTCCTGTCTGGGGAACCCAGAAACACAGCCACATGCACAGGATTGCTCTGGGAAGGCTCTTTGCTGCCAAGGAGTCTCAGACAAATGGCCAAATCTCTCTCCCTGCCCTGCCCCAGAAAAATTTCCGGGACGAAAAAGGTAGGGTAGTCTGCACATTTTATTCTGGTTGGGGATCTGATGCCAGATTCTTCAGCTGTTTGATGCAATGGCACAGATATTTTTTTTATCATTAATCCTGAACCAGGCCATCTGTCACCAGTAGAACAGGTTTCAAGGATTTATAGCACAGAAACACAGTGTGTGTAACTGCTCCCAGTAAGTTAAATGGATCTGCTTCCAGGCTTAATGGAGACTCCTTAATACTCCCCTTCTGAAGTGAAGTGATTCCTTATGTGAGAATTAATCAGTACCAGGCAGAAATATGACCAAATTATTTTCAAAGCAGCCTGAAGGTGCCAACAGCAGGCAAAAGTGGGTGAGTCTTTCCTCTTTCTTTGATTTGATCTTTTACAATTCCTTTCAAGAACTTAGAGGCCTGCTGGGAGGAGCATCCTGTTTCCTCATACCTCCTTCCTAGCTCCAGATGGAACAAAAGTGACAAATTACTCTCAGACTGAGTGTATGTCTGTGGCTGGCCACTGCTATGCTTTTATTCCACAACTGGCTTCTGAAAGATTTCAGTCTAAATTAAAAGAACCAGCACCAATGTATAAATATATTTGTATTAATCTACCTGTCAGTCTGCTGATTGTTCAGTGGTTCAGATAGTCTAGTCTTGGCCACTGGCAGTGAACAGTTCCTGGACCTTCTGTGGCCAGCTCTTTCACAAAGTGACTCCCTCATTTGCAAAGCTGTATTTACTTTCTCGGTATTGCGAGGACTCTACTCTTTGTTTATATACAATCTGACATAAGGAAGCCTAAAACATCACGGAGGTCCTACTAGGCTATCCGGGGATATGGAGACAGAAGCCAAGTCTCCTCCTGAACTCAAAAGCAGGATTCTCACTGACCAGCGTGGAAGCAAACATATATAGAAGAGAGAACTGCAATCCTTGGCTCCTTTTATTACCATTAAGGTACATTAGCAGGTGGTGTTAGAAATATCACATTTAACATGTACCCTAATGCTGTCTGAAACCATTTAGAGGGAAGGAAGATGGAAACATGGGAAGTGTCCCTGCTGAGCAGAAACCCCACTCCACCACCTGGTTTAACTGACCATTACAGAAGCCAAGGGCAGCTGTGTTTTGAGCCACATGAAGACAAACTGCGCAGCCACAGCAATGCTGTTCTGCATGCTGGACTAGGCACAGCTAGTTCCACTAATTAACTCTTGTGTTTTGACTTCTGCAAACTTCCTGTCACTGTGTCCATCTTTTTCTTAAAGAAAAGAAAATGACTAAGTGCCATAATTAGTGTAATCAACCCTATGTTTTGAGAGCAAGTTTCACAAAGTTATGGATTAAAAGCTTTATAGAAATTTTAAATCGAATAAAGCTCTGTAAGGCTTTCCACTGTATAAAGGAAAAAATTGTCTGGTCACAGTTTTCATAGGAAGTGATAGTTCAAATTTAGGGAGTTCTCATTTTCACTCCCATTTCCCCTTGTTCAGTTCAGCAGTATTATGAATAACTTGCTTTGGGTCTAACAGGCTTTGTGTTCTCTGCAACCTTCCACCTCCCAGCCTCAGGAAACTTATATTAACCCCTTCTGAGCTACAACAGCAGCAAAGCTGCTGCTGTGTTTCACAGAAGTGGTGCAATGCCCTGTTTGTTTTTGCAAATATTAAGAAAGGGGCTAAAACTGAAAAACATGGATAAGCAGAAGAATGCAGGTGTCCTTCCTTAAAGGAGAGAAACAGAAGAATGCATGTGTATTGGGTTTGCATGGCAAGCTTTTGGTCCTGCAGGGGCTGCAGGGGTGGCTTCTGTGAGAAGCTGCAAGAAGCTTCCCCTGTGCCCAGCAGAGCCAATGGGCCCAAGATGGACCCACTGGTGGCCAAGGCTGAGCCCAAAAACAATGGTGGCAGCGCCTCTGCATTGACACATTTAAGAAGGGGAAAAAGAAACTGTGCAACAGCAACTGCAGCCAAAGAGGGGTGTGAGAACACGTCAGAGCGGAGGAAGGAGGCACAAGGACAACGTGTGATGAACTGACCACAGCCCACATTCCCTAACCACCTGAGCCACTGGGAGAAGGAGGTAAAGAATTCTGGAGTAAAGTTAAACCCAGGAAGAAGGGAAGGGTGGGGGAAAGGTATTTTAAGATTTAGTTTTTATTTCTCGTTAACGTACTCTTGATTTTAAATTAAATAAATTAAATTTCCCTAAGTTGGGTGTGTTTTGCCTGTGATAGTAATTAGTGAACGATCTCCCTGTCCCCATTAGCCTTTTGTTAAATTTTCTCTTTCCTGTGCAGCTGTGGAGGGTAGTGATAGAGTGGCTTTGGTGCGCACTTGGTGTCCAGCCAGGGTCAACCCACCACAACAGAACAAGAGGAATTGAGACAGAAGTTTACCCTCCATGGAATCGGCATAGAAACCAGCAACTCCTACAGAGCTATTCAAATCAGCAGATTTGCTCAGCCCTTAGATCCCTCCTTACTCCTTTCCCTTAGGATGGCCTGTCATCAGGTAAAGACCTTGAAAGAATCCCTAAAGAAAGTCTTTCAGGTCCTGCTCTGAAAGGGCTTCTGGCCTAATGAGGAAGGCTTGCTTTTACAGGAGGCATGATGCCCTCCAGCCTACTCCAGGCAGTAACTACCTCTCTAAGCAGTAACTACCACTCTTCCAGAACTAAAACTCATCAAGTATATAGTTCCTGAGAGTTAAAATAAACCTGCAGTTAAGCTCAATTTGAGCTTTGTAAATATCTTATCTGCTAAAGTCAGTTTTACAGTCTCTTATTCTGACTCCTGCTTTCCCACCTCTCTCAGCTGCAAACAGATGCCAGGAGAGAAATTCCCCCCAGAGAATGCCCAGGTCAAGGTAAGGAGGAGCCCTTTGATCCCTCAGACACAGGCTCCCATTAAGGTATCTGAGTATAAATCAGCACCTCACCCATACAGTGCTTTTGCAAGCCTCAATCCTTAGCCAGCTCTGCTGTAAACAGGCTGATCTGAATAATTTTGAAGAGGTGTGTTCCTTTTGTAGCAGTCCTCACCTCAACAAGCTCTGTGTGAGAAGGCAGCAGGTACTTGCTACCCAGCAATCAGATCTCTGAGGGGATAAAGAGCTGCTCTCATGCCCCACAGGCCTGCCTGCCCTCCCCGAAGAGGGTGAGCAGTGCTGCCAGAGTTCCTTGCATTAGCCTGGCTGGCAGCCTGAGAAGGCTCCCACTGATTAGAGGAACAAGGAAACTGGCTTCAGGGAGCATGGGAAGCAGGAGACATGGTAACACTAGGAATTCTTAAAAAAATGGTTAAGAATTGCTTTCAGTCTTTCGGGTGAGCAGTGTCTGGCTTCAGTGAAGAAGTATTGCATGTATTCTATGCATAAAGACAGATCAGTTTGCTTGAAAATCAGAGCAGAACACCCAGTGTGTACATCCTTTCCCTCTGCTGACCCCCTGCGAGCTACTTCCACATTGGCAGAGAGAACCTAATCCTGGGTGGGGTGTGTGTGTGTGCTCAGCAGTTGCCAGCAGGCTGTCCAGAAGCAATGATCTCAGGCAAAAATAACTCCGAAAGATCTTTCCAAATATAGTCCCTCATTATTGGTGCTGTATCAGTTTCATTTCAAGCTGTGCCTGGCAGCCTCTCTCTTGTTCCCTTTCAGAGGACACTAGCAGGCCTGAGGCACCAGGGCCTTTCTCTAGAAAGAAAGAACAGAGGAAACATACTTCAGTGATGTCAGATAAAAGAATCCTTGCTCTCAAATGTTTAACCTCAAAGGCTCTATAGTTAATCAGCCCTAAGCAGGGTGAGCTTGCCAGGGGCTGATGACACTCACAGGACACAGCTGTTTCCAGGCACTGCTGCACACACTGTAAGACCACTCTGCAAACTCTAAGTTTGGGCATGGTGACACGAGGAAGCCATGTGTGGGTCATGGGTTAGTATTGGTAAAACCTCACCCCATGCACCTGGAAGTGTTCAGGCTCACACAATCAATTTGAGCCAGCTGGAACAAAGCTCTGTGTTACAACTGGATTTAAGCTTCACTGGGCGGGAGCTTTAACAAAACAGGAAAAAGAGAAGTGGTCTGTTTTTCTTCCATTTTGTGTCTTGGAAATTTAACTAGCTGTCATACGATGTTGGCAAAATCCTGCCATTTTACAAAGGAAGAGAACAAATTATCCAGTGTGGTGTCTGTAGCATCCACAAAAGAAGCATAAAGCTGTTGTCAGAGTGCATCAGTAGACTGCTTGCAAGTGCTAAGTATGCCACAGGTGCAGGGCAAGCCTGGTTAGGGACTGAGAAATAGCCATATTTACCTTTGAGTCATCTAGGGAATTCATGAGGCCTGACAGCCAAAATATTACATTTTAAGGGATGTGATACTGCCTTCAAGCAACTGAAGACAAATTTCAGTGACCTCAGAGGAAGACAAAGTCAGAGAGCAAGGCTGGTTTTTTTGGATACAAAGGTAAGTTCTTACAATGTGATCTTGCAGCTGCAGCTCCAAGACCTACAGATCAAGCAATCTCTTCCTCTGTGGGCAAGGATGAGAGCCACACTGGCCCAGAGCAGTGTGATCCACAGCGCCAGTCCCAATAAGCACACTTGCCCTCATAAAATAGCAGGGTGTAAACTATATTCAGACACAAAATCTATGGTTACTCAGCCTGGAGGGAACCAACCCAAATAAATCACAGTGGTTGCATATCTGACCTACCACAGATGATCAGCTTGCAGCTGCAAGTTGTAGGGATCATAAGCAGAAAGATGCTACATGTTGAGGTGAACCACAACTTAGACTTGGATGTGATGCTAATGCTGCCCTTGTAGAGGGTCACTGTTAGATGGGGGTTGCTGATGAAAACACAGCTCAGGGTGCAGTTGCTGCTATGACTCATGTTGTGGTTCTTCAGTGGGGCAATGAAACAGGAAGCACAGTCCTTCCCAGGATACTCCGTCTTGAGGTCAAAACTTTGCTAAGGATGGTGTCACTATGGGTTCCTCTGCACTGCACTTTCTGTTGCACACACAGACATGCAAACACAGAGCCAACACCATCAAGACAGTCTTCTCTTGCACGAGCACAAACCTTAAAAAGCTTGGGTATGACACTTCACGACAAGGATCTTCTTTGCCATCAAGGAAAACCCAGGGAGGAGGAAGAATGAACAACACACAACATTTACTGTTGGCATCTGACCAGCATACCCATCTCAGTATGCAAACAAACACAAACTGCAAAGCAACAGAGGAAGGAATCAGAAATCTCATTCTCCCATTAATCTGCTATGCAAGTGTAAGCAAGCAATTAATTTCTTTGTTTCTTTGTCTGTAACTAAGGTGTCAGATTTTTGCTCCACAGGGATATATCAATGCCTTCTCTCACTAATGCCATTAAATTGTAAAGTGCTTTTTGGATATTCGGCTCCCAAGGCACTTTAGAAATGCATGATTAAATTACACCCAATTATAAACCAAAGCAGGTGATCTTGTAAAGGAAGGGATATTGCTCTGCTGGTGTTGCTCTGAGTCATTAATAGCCTACAGAATGCTCTGGGGAAATCAAGGGGAACTGCATGTACAATTTAATTTCCAGTGTCCACTGCAAATCTCACATTTTCAGCCTATATTTAAACACATTTCTTGAAGTCTTTATTACTGCCTTTTGCATTGGCATGGGATCCCATCAGGTAGGTCCCTTGTATCTAAATGTATCACTGTACAGCAAAATTCTTTTATGAGAGAAAACAGCTTATTTCCTCCTTTTCTTTCAGAGTTTTTCTTCCATCTCATGTTTGTGCAAATAAACCTTATGACTTGCCATTTTTAATGAAGAAAGGAAATTAGTTCACATCTGCTTGTGTCCTGCTGGTGCTGCCTGAAGATAGGTAGGCTGTTATCAAAGGAATGTTGAGGGAATGGACTACAAGGCACAGCCAACCTAACTTTCCTCCATTCACTGCTCTTCTACACTTGCCTTCATGCACAGAAATTACTGAGGTTATATTAGACTCTGTAAAATCCAGGCCTAGAGCACTTCCACACAAGAACACAAATATGGCCACATAACCGGAACTGCTCTTTCTCAGCTGCACACATAGCCCGAGTAACATACCTATGGCCTAGTGATGTCAATCAGGAAAGGCTGACTGCTAAATACAAATTCACAATTTGACATCTCATTACTCCTTTTAGTGTACTACTCATCGTGTTATTTTAATTTATTGCCCATTACTCTTAGTGGGATTAGAAGACTTGTAGCAGCACATTGATAGGCTTCTGAAGAAATACGTGCTTAATTTAGTAATGTATATTAATATATCTGTTTGATATTACTATATTATTACACTATGAATAGGCCAAGCAAAAAAATTTGCCTTGGATCACACCATTTAAAGTCTGCATTCTGCATTGCTCCAGAGTGGGCAGAAGGATGACTTACCATTTTGACTTGAGCTGGGCCACATTCTGTTTTGTTTGGGAACAGTGTTGATGAGATATCTTTATAACTGATCAGGCATGAGCAGGGAGCAACAGAACAATGGAGAAGGCACCTGACAGGATGAGCTCTGAATGTTTAATTTAATGTTCTTTTAGAGACTTTTCTTATCGTTTCTGGCCCTGAAGGACTGTCACACAGTCTCCTGCATGTAACAGGTTTGTTTGCTTTTTATTTAGTGAACAAATCCTAGTCAGACTGGAAATATGCTACAAGACAAGTGACTTGTAACACCAATCTTCTGTTATGTCAAGACATGGTAGTATCACCCTCCCCGCACATGGATGGCCTCGGCTGTGCTGAATTTTCATTTAAACACCACCTCTATGAACTGCTATGTAATGTGTTATACACACATGTAGCAAAAGGAAGCCTAATCCTGAAGGATTGCCAACAAATGGATGGGATAGGACAGGAAGTATTCATGTGTCTAATCTCCAGGTGGGCACCTGAGGTGCAAACCAAGTTAGTGATACACCCAAGGCCACACAGAGCACCCATGTTCCTCCAGTGCTGTCATGAATTTTTATGCTTACCTCTGTCTGTGGAGATGTGCCATTGCTCCTGTGAATCCAGAGGGAAAGTATCCCTGCTGCAAATTCTGCAGACAAGGACTCAGAAGAAGTATTTCATCCCTGGGAGCAGGCTTGTGACGCACTTATTGCTGTAGACCTTCTCTGTGTCTGTGAACCACGTGGCAGTACTGACATCACATTGCAGGACACCATAGGTCTGCTGGTTGTCTTCTACATCTGAGCTGTGATCTAGGGTCATGGTGTTTGGGACTTCTTCAACCAGCTGCAGATTAGTGGATGGTCAGGGGAAAGCTAGGAATTAATGAGCCCATTTAAGTGTTATTCTGTTTGGCACCCTCCTTTTGTCCTTTTCTGGGTAAAAAAAAATTCACTTAAGCATGTCCCTTCCAAAGTCCCTGTGTGTCTAGGAAAGTACTTCTACCCTGAGCAACCTGAGGACCAATTTGCCCTGTGCATGTAGTTACCTTCTGGTGAAGAAATAAGGCTGTTAGTTTTACAAAGCACTCTGAAGAGATGACAAGTACAAAATATGCTGCAAAGGTCCGTAATCCCCAACAGTGTGTCTCAGCAGCCAAGCCAGCCTGCCTCCACTTGGCTGGCACAGACCCACTTGCAATGGAAATGATGTCACCAAGCTGCTGAGGGGACAGAAGACACTGTTGTGTTAGTGCTGTTATGGGAATTTGCCTACTCAAATAATGGCATGAAAAACAAGGTAGCATTTGGGGTTGTCTGAAGTAGTAACTGCTTCCCTCTTTCCCTCCACTTTGGACACAGTGAGCAAAGCCCCAGCAGTACCATCCTTATTCCTGGGCCCTGAACCAGTTTGCTTCCAGGTTTGGCTAACCTAACAGGCTCTGAGCTAGTGTGAAGGAAGGACTTGGGAAACACAATGACAAGAGGTAGGAAAATCCTCACTGGGCAGGGAGTCCTTCTCCCCTTGACTGGAAACAAAATTTGGATTGTTCCTGTGGCTTTTTTTTTTTTTTATAAAGGGCTGTATCATTGGAAGCATTCAGTTTGTGTTTTTTTTTTAAGAAAAAGCAACCTTCCCAACCCTATTATTGGTGCAGAAATTGTGTGAAATTTTCATAAGCAGAAAAATACCTCCTTGTCATGACCCAGAGGTGATGGAGGTGCCCAAGTTTTCTCTGTACTGTACTTGCAACTTGCATTTGAATGCTGTAAAGGATGTCTCAGTAACTCTTCTTGAGGATAACCTGGTACAGGTCAGAAACAAATCACTGGTGCTGTGGACAAGGACTGGGTATGGTTCTTGTCCTCCCTCTTATTGATATGCCTTCTTTTTGCCACATCAGTGGTGGTGGTGAGCACTGGCCAAGACAACTGCAACTGTAATGTTCTGCTTCCTGGCTTGGGCAGCAAAAGAAACAAACAGCACAGGGATATCTGTGCCTACAAAAGCTACTTGTACATAATCAGCCTAATAGAGAAATGTTTCAAGGACACCAGTCTGGGAGATTTTTTCAAGTTGTAAAGGCAACGGCAGGCTTTGTCTCCAGAAAAGTGCACAAAGCCGGCTTGGCTTGGGAGATGCCACAAAACCTTATGCTACAGTTCATTAGCTCGATCAAACTGAAAGATGAGGGTGGTGTGATTCAGATCAACTTGTACAGTTTGGCCTGATACTTTCTTACAGTGGGGCTGATTCTGCAGGGTCCTGTGGAGCTTCAGCTCATGCAGTAGTCCAGGCTTAAAAAAAAAGGAAAGCACATAAACTGCCATTAGACTCTACAGAAATGAGCCCAACATCCATGTAATAGAACTTGTACCTCAGACAGGACATTTTTGGGACTTCAGCATTGTCTTTACAACCCAGTGACTCCTAAGCTTAAGTCACTCAAGGTTTAATCAAGAATGATTTCACCTCAGTTAACATGAAGTGTAGTTGTATGCTTGAAAAGTTCTGCTTCTCATGATGAATCAGAGAGCTTCCCCAATGATAAAGGCTAAAGGACAACTACAGCCTCCATAGCCCTGCAGATATTGTATTTCACCAGATGCCCAAGAAAACACTAATTGCAGGATTTCTCCTCTGGCAGGACACAACCCAGAATCTTACAGAAAGGATGTACAAATGTGTGGGGCTGTCCCAGCACAAACCACCATGTGGCTCTTCAGCCTCAGAATGAGATCAAACCTGGGGAGGTGGGAATAAAAGAAAAACAGACCAAGAGAGAAAAAAAATAAATTAAGAGAGTGGATATTGCACAGAAAAGCAAAGCCATTCTTCAGTCTGTTGAGTCATGCCTGAAGACTGGAAGAAGAAACCTTCAGACTGTTTCAGCAGAAGGCAGTTAGTGTAAGGGCTGCTATGTTGCCAGCTCTTCCCTTAATATCTGTGCAACCAGAAGAAAAACATCAATGCCTTGGCAATCAACTGCTTACTGATGAACACTTATTCAGGATAGTTTCAGGTGAGGCTGGTGGAACAGGAATATTTAAAAATAATGTAAAAAATGCAGAATAAAAAAGTGTAATTTACATGTAAAATGTGAATGAGAACAAAATAAAAGAAGAGGCAACTTTAATGCCTTATTTGATGATTTTACTGTCCAACTTCTGCCACAAGCAGTGTTGTATAATGTCAAATTTAAGACCTAAACAATAAAGATTTAAATACTTTGCTGCCTCAAATAGTAAGCTATCTAGGGATTTCATGGCGGGTCATGATATCTTCATTCTCAAGACATAATTAGGGTACTTGAAGCATGAACTCTGATAATGTTATTTCAACTTTTGCATTCTGGCACCTGACTGCTCATCCCATTCCAACTGAGGCCTGAAAAAATTATAATCCTTCTCCATACCACTGTATTTACAGCAAATGGCTGTTTCAAACATGATGGTTTACTTGCTGTAGTACCTGCTGTCCTAACCCACTTTCAGATTATAGAATCCATGTCAGGAATCAGAGAATCTTCCAAAAGTGACCTCTGTAACAACATGTGAGGTGTCATGTGAGAAGTTATATAGTGGAAAAAACAACTGCCATTACACCTGACACACTAATTCAGGGGACAGCTAAACAAGAAGGATGACAGAATGATTTCAGTTTGGCTCAAGGACTGCACAGCTTGGGCTGCTCTCCATCTCCTCTCAGCACCTTTGAAAACTGAACAAAATCCAGCAGAGCTGTGATGCTAAATGTTCTTCTGTGCAAGATGAAACTTTACAAAATGTGGTATATGTTAAAAACAAAAGAAAGTAACAGCTGACAGATAGGAGTTCCAGCTGGATGAATACTGCAGTTCTTACCTGAAGGTGGCATTGCTAGAATTCCTTCCTGTAACTCCACTGCTTCTCCCACACCAGCTCCATTTCACGCCTTGGGTTCAGAAGTAGTATTTGTCTCTCCTGCAAGCTTCCCATCCTGTAAGGGGTACTAGAGATAGGTATCTTCGTTCATTTTCTCCACTTTCGGGTGTCCTCAGCTCATGTCTCCAGTATGTGTCCTGACAGCAGATCTCCCTTGGTCTGGTTCCTGCCAGGCTAAACAAATGCTGGAGTTGAAAAATTTACTTCCAGTCCTGGAGTCTCTGTGACAGCAGGAGAACTGACACACTACTGTACTCACAGGCCTTTGCTTGCAGATGTGAAAACAGAACGGGTCCCATTTCAAGATGCTGAACCTGCAGTGGTTTGGGGTAAAAGGAACCTTAATAAACAGAGAGCAAATTCTGTCCAACAAAAGAATGCAGTTCCTAACATATCACACACATGCAGACCCTGTTTCAAGGTTGGCCATTTAAGGAAAAAACATCATTTAGCATGGAACCGTCTGGATTCAGCTTGGAAAGGGAACCTTCTACGAGCACTGCCCACCACTCATTTTCCACGTGTTTGGAAGAGGTGTCTAGCATTAAAGCATAAATTTTTTTCTGTCTCTTTCTAGATGGCTGGTGAGCTCTGCAGTATATTTCCTATAACCTGTTTTCTATGACTTTGAGTGCCTTGTGTCTCTTCTTGTTTAATAAATCCCTCTTACAGTTCTGTGTAAAGTAGTCAGGTGCTATCTGGACTGCTTGGATTACTGAATGTCCTTGAAAGATCCTATTAATGTTCTTCAAGTTTATTTGCCAAAGATTACAGTACCCCTAATTAATAGTAACTTTAAAAAATACAAATCTTGCTTTTTGCTCTTTAGTCCACCTTGCAGCAGCCTCCATAATACACACAAAGAGCAAAAGATGGACTATTAAAAAAATCTGTATGTTTTTAATCAAATGAATAGGGAGTTGTGTGTCCAATCCATATTCTGCTCTGAAAGTCTCAGCTAAAATGCAACAACCCTCCCCTGGCACCAAAAATGCCAACCAGTGCAGCATGCCATAACAAACTTTATGCTAATGGCTTTTATACAGAACTCTCATATGAGCACACAGGGACATAAGGAATATGGTGCATATGGAAGGAATGGATTCTCCCAGGTTTAATGTGAGATAATTCAAGTCTTCAAATAGGAGAAGAATCATAGCTTCAGGCTTTAAATTGGTTTTGTGTTGTCCTCTGATGTAAAGGACCCTGAATGCTTTCCCATCTGAGTAACTATTTAACCTCAAGGCTCTCGTCTGCTCTGCAGAATTCTCTGATTTTTTAGCTGTACTGGCTTCCACTCTTGGGCAGGTTTTTTTTCTGAATTATGTGCAGCTACTGAGGCCCACTTAATTATCTATTACAGGATTCCATCAGTAGTTGAAGCTATTTATTGATGGCATCTGACAGTCTTTTGTTTGCAAAATGCTTTAGTTATATAGCCATATAGAGAAAGAATCCTTTGTAACTGGCACAAAATAATATCTGCCCATAATAACTGCCTAGCAGTTCTGAGGCTACTGTAATCCTTTGGAGTTTGTCTGTGATTTTGGTCAGTTCAGAACTAGGCACAGATTCTTTACAACTAAAAATCCAGTATTAAAATAAAATAATGTAAGCAACTTCCACAAATCCCTCAGGAGTTTTCTCTTCTTTGAAAAAGGTTGATGGGAGACAGAAGAGCATAGTAATATTCATGAAAAATTATATTCTTTGTCATTAATTAGGGCCTTGCAACCAGTATGTTGGCATTAAGTACTAAAGCTATGTACACCTCAGAACACCTTCATCATGCTGATGTATGCTGTTAGCATATACTCAATTGCCCCCAGGTGAGAATCTCTGACCGTGTCCTTGTTTTAATAGTTAAATATTTTAAGTAAATAATACTACAGTTTCAGGCACTTAAAATTACATGTTACATTTACACGATACATTTACAGCCAGCAGTACTAAGGTCTTCCTTAGCCTTTAGTTGAGCTATTAATACAATGCAGTCCATTGCACTGAGCTCACATTCCCTCAGACTTCAGTCCTAAATGCACAGATCTAGACACTGCATACATGGAAAGCTAGGCATTTAACACTGAAATAAACATACTGATGGGAACCTTTGCAACAAGAGGTCTAGGGCATGCTAGGAAGTCCAGGGTCTGCAGGGTTCACAGCTATCACACAGAACTCGTTCTGTATCCTGCAGAAAATCATCCACTTGGAATCTGGTACCTAGAGACACACGTTGCAATTACACAACTCTCTAATCACTCATGAAAGTGTTCCCAAGTGGTCACTAATGTGATTTTTTTTTAATTGCTTTTGGACTGAGATAAACCAAGAAGAAATTCAGCTCACAGACTGCTGGAGAAAAATATAAATTTCAAGGGTTCAGAAATCCACTTCATTAGGTCTACTGTACGTCTCTGGTGGTCTGCTCCATTTTCATCTCTCTCTCCCTAAGGACAAGATGGAACTTTGATACATATAATAATAAGAAAAATGCATAATTTGCTTTCCACTAGATTATGGTCCATGGCCTGGTTTAGTCATTCATGCCAGGGAAAAATATCTTCATGTCTTGCTCCACTGACTACAGTGGGATTTTCCACGATGTAATGAACTCAACAGAGTGGCCAGGCCTTCCTCAATCTAAGCTTCAAGCAAGTTTAAAGTTCCTGGCCTGGACTGAGGCCCAGCCTGTCCCTGAGCAGTGATGGGTAGCCCCCCCTTGGCAACTTCCCCCAGTCTGCACACTGAGCGTGATGGTCTGTGGTAGAAGAATATCCTTTTGGCCAGTTCAGGTCAGCTGTCCTGGCCATGCTCCTTTCAGTTTCTTGTGCACCTCCTTGCTGGCAGAGCATGGGAAACTCAAAAGTCCTTTAGTAAGAGAAAGCACTACTTAGCAACAACTAAATCATCAGTGTGCTGTCAACATCATTCTACAAAATCCAAACCACAGCATTGTACTAACTACTAAGAAGAAAATTAACTCCATCCCAGCTGAAATCAGGACAATACTGTGACTGATTGCAACTTAATTAATATGAAATGCCAACATTTTGAATGAGACAGAGGAAAGCACCCAAGACAGAACCCAAATATTAACAGAAAAAGAAAAGCAATAGTCTTGTTAGTCAGATGCTGCTGCTGACAGGAACACTCCCATGTGTCATACAAGCTGTGCTAACCATGGATCATATGGCTGCTATCTGATGGATACAACAAAATCAGTCACTTGTTTAATTCAGTTCTAGTCTAAGTCAGGAAAGAGCAGTCAAATCTAGGTAGGGAGAAATGTAAAATATAGGTTCTTGAAATTAGGCACCCAAATCCATAGGTGTGACTTTCAGAGGTGCTGAGTGTTCTGGCCTCTCGTTGTTGCTTGTGGGTAACAAGCCCCTTAAGCAACTTATGAGACACCAGTCTCAGAGGCTCTACACAGAAAAATAAAATTAGCACAGTACAATCATAATTCATTGCCTCCAAGTTGTGTGCATGTGTTATATTTGTGTGAGTAAATATATAGAGTCTTTTTCTAAAGACTCTTCTTTGCCATACAAAAGTGATACAAAATCCGCTTCATTGGGGATTCCAGTCCATAAAGCGAACAAGAGGTATCATAGAATAATTTGGGTTGGGACTTTTAAAGGTAATCTAGTTCAATCCCCCTGCAATAAGCAGGGACAGTTTCAACTAGATCAAGTATCTGAACTGTAACTCTAAAAGATAGTTCAGCAGTATTTTCTAACCCAGTTAGTTTTCCATAAATGGTTTGGGTTGGAAGGAACCTTAAAGATCATCTAGTTCCAAGCTCTGTGCTATGGGCAGGGAAAGTTTTCACTAGACTAGTTTGCTGAGGGCCCCATCCAACCTGGCCTTGAACAATTCCAGGGATGGGGTACCCATAATTTCTCTGGGCAACCTGTTCCACTGCCTCACCACCCTTACAGTAAGGAAGTTCATTCTAACACCTAATCTAAACCCCACCCTCCTTCAGTTTGAAGCCATTGCCCCTTGTCCTGTCACTACATCCCTCTTTTTCAGATTCAGCGTAATGGCTCCACTGTCTCCTCTCACCAAGGTTTTGATTGGGAGTCATGCAGTCACTGGCTCTCTCCATCACCACGTTCTCTTCCTCTGTCTCCTCAATACCATCCTTGATGTGACTTTGGGCATTGTTTTTGCCCTGACAGGCACCTTGATGCTTACAGTGCACTTGGTCTTCACAGTAATGCTGTATGCAGCAAAAAGCTCAAGGACAGGTTCTTCAATAACTGGAGAATCTGGAAAAAATAGGAGACATTTGAATGCTGTAGGTGCAAATATACCCTGACATCTTTCCTGTGTCTGTGAGTTGCCAGAAAAGATGGTCCAAAACAGGGCCCCTCACACACTCCTTCATAATTTTACTGTAAGAATTCTGTATTTTGTGAAGGTCTTCACAGACACTTAAAATTTTCAACGTGTTTTGATTCAGTAAATTTATTTCTCTTTCTTGTACAGTGAGTCAGTTGCCCTCCTTTAGTTGTTCACCTCAGCAGAAAAAGAGAGAGCTCTGGGAAACAGGAAGCCCCAAGGACTAACCCAGGACCTGGAGATTTGATTCCAGGCAGTTTCTCAGTTTTCTAAAGCAAAAGAAGAAGCCCTTTTTGCTGTTCTTCCTTAAAGTCCCACTGGGATACTTATAATGGTAAAGATAGTAGAATTAAAGTTAGATATTAGTTAGGTACTTCTTTACTTGCTTGTAAAGAAAATGCTCCCTCTTTCATTACAAAGTAATATGGGAAAATGATAAGGGTGTCCTGCGCACAATAAAAACCCCAAACCCAACCTGAAGGGAGCCTACGACAGAGATGGAGAGAGACTATTTACAAGTGCCTGTAGTGATAGGACAAAGGGGAACAGCTTCCAACTGAAAAAGGGTAGGTTTAAATTAGATATTGGGAAGAAATTCTTTACTGTGAGGATGGTGAGCCACTGGAACAAGTTGCCCAGAGAAGCTGTGGATGCCCAATCCCTGAAAGTGTTCAGGTTCAGGTTGGATGGGGCTCTGAGCAACCTGGTCTAGTGAAAGTTGGAACTGGATGATCTTTAAGGTCCCTTCCAACTCAAGCCACTCTATGATTGCAAACATCTTTGTTGTTTTTTCTTTTACTTCTGTCACACAACATGTATTTTTAGAAATTGCAATTCGCTGCTGAAAGTCATAAAAAGGCTTTCAAAAATAGTTTTGAATGCATGAAAATCAACCCTTCCTATACCAAAGCTTTACTGTGGGTATATTTTTATGCAATATAAGTATGATAAATATTCAGTGTTGCAGACACAGCACCCTCACTGCAGTTTGTCCTGCTGCCAGGGCAGCGGTCTCCATCCCCGCTGCCTTGATCCAGCAGGCAGGAAGAGGCTCATTGTCACTCCGAAAGCCCATCTGGCGCCATCTGCCTGCCAAGAGCTGAGCAATATGCACATTTATCTGTTTCTATTTATAATTTCAGAAAAGGTGGTTTTTCTTGTTGCTCATGACAACAACATATGAAGTAAAAGCTCAGCCCAAAATTCTTGATTATTGATTTATAAACACAGAGTCGATGTTAGTGACTTAAAATCAACCAGTGCGACTGTTCAATTTTCTCTCCTCAGGGAACAAAGAGGCAGAAAGAGAGGTTTTGCTCACGCACACAGATAAGTCTATAAAAAATGTTACTGGCCCAGGTATGGAGAGCTGGTGAAGCACTGATTCTGCAGCATTTGTGTACACCTGGTTAAGATCAGTAAGGAGATGTTCTACCTCCATTGGCAACTCTGCCCCCATGGCTTTGAATGTCTACCTCCCTTCATGCTTCTTTCCCAGTTTGTCAGTGATGAATTTGTGGATGGCTCCCTGCTCCACTATCCAAATCCTTTTCTAGTATGTAATATGACAAAAAGATCAAGGCAGGAAACAACCCACATTGCAACAAACATAATTTCCAATACTGTCCCTGAACCCTCTGATCAGAGTTCCCTGCTCTAAGATGTCTAAGTGGTTAGGATTTCTGTCTTGCACTCTGGTAAAATGCTCTGTGATCTATGGACAAAATGAATTGAGCATTACATGGATCTGTGCATCTGCCTAGATGAGCCTCATGGCACCTCCCAAAGGGTGTGCTTTAGTATGCAGAGGATACATCTACTAATTACTCGGATAATCAGAGACTGGGAGAGGGAGAAGGGTGGGTCATGAGAAGCCAACCTTGTGGGAAACAGTGAGAGCCTATAGGCTGAGAAAATGGGTTAGCAAAAATGAAAGCATCTCTGCAGGAAAATTTTGAAAAAGCCAAGATCCAGAGCTAAAACTTAGAGTGAGACTGGAGTAGACTGGGAAAGATTAGATCTGTTCTTGTCTCATCTATCCCTCTCTTTGTCCTTACTTAAGAAGCTCTTTATTAATACCAGGCAAAGTCCCACTAGGGTTTGCAGCCTTTCGTTATACTGATGATCCCATGGGCATTTTTACCTATTTGTCTTCTTGATCTATATTCCTTCCACCTTCTCATCATTCAGGACAACACAGACCTTGTCAGGATCCCAATTAAGAGTATGAATGTCACACACTTCATGGTTGAAAATGTCATAGAATATCTCAAGTTGGAAAGGATCCATAAGGATCATTGAGTTCAATTGTCTGCTTCTCACAGGACTACCCAAAACTAAATCACATGACTAAGCACTGGCCTTAAACAGCAGGGAGATCAAACAAGGATCAAAATGGACAGGTTCTCAGGATGAAAAAAGTTTAGTAAATTGGAAGAAATCCTAGGAAGAAAGGGGGATGGAGAAATGCTGCTCCTACATAGTTTTTTACCCTCCTTCGTGCGTGTTTCCTGAAGGGAATGCAGCTATAGGAACCCAAAAGCTGAAGCAGAAGAGTGCCCCTTGGCACTGCTCCATTCCCTTAACTGGGTACAGAGGAGCTGTCAAAACAGAGGAACAGTTCCTCTACTGCCTACACAGTATTTGTATCTGAACCTGAACTCCATAGAGGGAAAGGTGAATCTATAACTAAGACAACAGACTGCAATTCCAGTGTGCACAGGAGTCAGAGCCAGTTCAGACAAGCTTCCAGGTTAGCTGTGCCACAAAGGGGTTTCTGCCCTAGAGGAGTGGCCAGGGTTGGCCCCCACTCCACACTGTCCCTTCAGGCCACCCTGGCCATGTCCTACAGAGGGCACTCAGACACCAGGTCTGGAGCCCATTCTCCAAGAGCCAGGACTTGCACAACACCAGTCACATTCAACCCTGATAACAAAGTCAAGCCTCACCAGGCTGTGCACCGGGAAAACCCACGTTTCCAGCCAAATGCAAGTAATAGAGTGACCTGGAGAGGCCTGTGACTAGAGGAGCTCCCCTGGGGTCAGTACTGTTTAATTTACTCATCAATGACCTGGATGAAGGGACAGAGTGTACCCTCAGCACGTTTGCTGATGATACAAAACCAAGAGGAGTGGCTGATACACCAGAAGGCTGTGCTGCCATTCTGGGATACCCGGACAG
>JAWWLV010000179.1:14238180-14260436 GCA_035041135.1 Platyrinchus mystaceus
AAACTGAAGCACAGGCAGTTCCATCTGAACATGAGGAAGCCCTTTTTTACTTTGAGGGTGACAGAGCACTGGAACAGGTTGTTCAGAGAGGTTGTGGAGTCACTTTCTCAGGAGATACTCAAAACTTGCCTGGACACAATCTCCTACAACCTGCTCTAGGTGAACCTTCTTTAGCAGGGGGCTTGAACCAGATCACTTACCATGTTACCAACAGAATATTCAGTTGTTACTGTACCTGTGAAGGATACACTATAATCATTTTATCCTCCTTCTATGTAGTTCATTTCAAAATGGTGTTAAAATGCTGTGCTTTTCATGGAAGGCACTTGGGCATAGTTGAAAGCCGGTCCATATCTAACAGAAGTCATCTCAAAGACTAACAGCCACTAAAATCCACACCCTTACTTTGAAATTCTCCTCTGGCCTTTGCTGCCAGCATGAAGCTAAGTTTTACAACTTCCTGCGTTTCTTAACAGCCTTGTGTATTTCTGTAAAAATCTTAGACTTAAGTGTACAGCATCACATCAACAATGCTACTGCAAAATTAATTCACAAAAGAAATGTGATATTAAATATTTACCAGTCTCGTGTTTTGCTCCTGGTCCTCAGCAGACTGCAGTCAAATGTCCCATGGGTCACTTTAAAGAACCAAGATAAGAATACATTAGAGAAACAATGATTAAAATGAAAAACATGATACACTTTACTAGGCTGGTTTAGGTGACAGGTGTAAGGACTTAAATGGAAGATTTAATGCTTTATGCTTCTACCACTGCATACAGCAAAGGGAAGTCCCCCATTATTACCTTCATATTACCAAGAGGAGGTACAGACTAGTGTCTTATTCCATGTTAAACAATAAAAAGACTGCAGAGCAGTGCAATTTTACATTAGTTTCCTATCTGTTACAGCAAAGCAGCACTGCTCCACCGCAGAGTTCACTGAACAACAGTGTAAAGACAACTATTCCTCCTCCTCTTCCTCTCCTGAGTCATTCATGCTTACCTTCCACAGTTACACTGGCACTTCTCTACTGTCATTGTGTTGCATATCCTATGGTCACTATGCAATCTCCTGAGTCACTCAGCTCAGCAGCATTAAAAATAAACTCTTCTCTCTTCCCTTCTTGCCTCATGGTGCACTTAGGAGACCTCTCAATCACTCAATGACACATACCAGCGAGCACCTCATAAATTGAAACAGGTGGCTTTGCCTTTGCAGGATATAACATGGTGTATTGTGCAGGAGAGACACTAGGCTTGGGACTTTAAGCAGGAAAAGGAAGTCTTTTTGCTTGCTCTCCACAGACAGGCTTTACAGGACTGCGGCTTTCAATTTTGTCAGCCCAAGCTCTGGGGTTTTGTCTTTTTGCTTTACGGATTTCACAGCTCAGACCCTGCTATCTTGCATTTGATCCACCCACTGTTCAAAGATGCTTATTTTGCATCACTTATGATCAATGAAGAGCAGAGCATTCTGCACTAGATCTCCAGTATGAAAACGTGAGTTCTTTAAAGTCATTGGACTGAACACCCTTAATTTTCACAGTGTGGGACAATTCACTGTCAGTTGTAGTAATTTCAGACTTATCATCCCACTTCAACTATTTCCCATTGAACTTCTAGGTGAAGCTTTACACTTTTTTTTTTACCAGGTGAATTTCACGCACTGCTGTCTGTCTTTCAGTCACTTTCAGTGGTTCCAGTTTTGTCAGGAGTTTGGACCCTACTTGTTAAAATACCAAAAAGACAAACATTCATTCTATTATTTTCAGTTCTTGATATCCAGATTTCTACACTAAATAGCAAGATGTCAGTGGAGTACTTTTGATCTCTTGAGTAGCAGCATAAATATCAATTCATTCCTTTAGTTTCAGTGCAAATTAAGTTAACTGCAGGTCAAAGTGTTCAGTAAAAGTTGCACATAACCCTATAAAGCTGGTTACCAACAGACACACCACTTTACTGTTCAGTTCATCTGTCTTAGCTCTGCTCTTTTTTCTCTCCTTTACTGTAGGTCTTTGTAAAATAAATGGTGTCAGACAACTGCAGATGACATCTGCAAACACACCTGCAACCATTTGAGAAGTTGAAGGATGACTGCCATATTACTGCTTTACCTGTCAAGAAAGCTGCAGTGCCTGGCATAGGATTACTATTTGGTTAAGTAAGGTAATCAACCACACTACCAAACAGCCAGTGCCTAAGCCCTGCCTAGGGCTTAACCAAAAAGATAATTATTATAATTAAAAAACAGTACTTATGGCAAAGCTCATCTTTAGGAGATGGTCCTGCTGCTATAACAGACAAGGCAGGTAGGCAGCATCAATTCTAATGAACACTGATTAAAAACAAGTCTGCTGTATATAATATGGTTGGTTTTCCTTCAAACAACAGAAACACTTTTGGTTGGTCATAGGAAGAACATGCAGATGAAAAGAGATCATTCTTATTATGCTCAGGCTTGTCCACTCACTCCAAAGTGTTATAACTCCAAAGTGTTTGCTTGAACAAAGTTCACTTTCACTAAAAGGACAGTGCCAAGGTGCATTTTATCATTCCCATCTTTTCTGCTAAAACTACTCCAAATTCAGTAGTGACTCACACCCCTGCCACACTGACGTCAGTGGAGAATTTGGCTTATTATGTGTAATAACTAGGCTTCAAACTGAAATCTGCTATCTCTTGAAAGGTGTTTTCACATGGGTGCTCTGGTAATTGTGGGTTGGTTTTTGACTTGTACAAGTTAGATTTCTGTTTGAGCCTAAAAAGACCAGTGAATCACAAATGTTGCAAAGATATGTTAGAAGAGAAAGTAAGTCAATTTGGCCCACCTATTTTGACCCTCATATTTTGTCTGCAGATGTTAACATTGTACACAGAACCTGTGTACAGGATTTGAGAACAAACATCTATTATTCTCTGCACAGCAGTTTCCTGTCAGCCACAGAGGACTGTGGGTGCCTGATCTGCCCCCTTCACAGTGGAGATGCAGAGCATGTATTTCAAATCTATGCGCTTCATATTATTTTTTCTGAGGGAATACATAGGACACAAAGGATCTTCCCCATAATAAGCACAATGCTTGCACCTTTGAAAACAAATTCTTTTTGTGCAGTGAACTCAGAGAGCAAGAACCACAGAGCTCAAATTCAGCAGGGGGTAGATTCTTCAGGGGGTAGATCCTGCTTCACCCCACTCTACTTTCAGCAAATGTGCCCTGCAAAGACTCTCCGCTCCGTCTAACTTCAAAATTCTTACAAGCACGGTTGTTAGAAACTGGTCTAGCAGTAGCCAAGCCAGTCCTGCAGAGCTTACCTTTAGCCATGATCGAGGATACTGTGTAGATGGCATCAGTGTAGGTACTGGACACTACAGAACTGTAGTTATCTGTAGCATCTCAGGAGAAGCATTCTGACTGAAAAGAAAAAAAAACAAACAAAGAGAGCAGTAACCAAAACCTCTAAGTAGGTTGGGGTTGTAGGGAATGGATATGGTTAAGGTATTAGTGAATTCCCCTTTTTATTTGTGTTTACATTAGTGGCTTTTTAATCACTAATAAAACTGACCTGTTGAAAATCCAGAATCTCTGAGAGCAGAAATTCTGGGACCAAATCCAATTCTCCCTCCTCCCTAAAGATCCTTCAGAGCCCTTCCAAAGCCCCAGAAACAGACATAAGTCTTCCCATTGATAGTGATATATTTTGGATCAGGTACCTTCCTAAAAAATCCATTGCGCAGGCTTGAAAGGTAAAAAGACCTTTCCCAAATCTTCGTTCGCGAAGACTGGCCACGTACCTTCCTGGCCTAAGGCAGCAAAAGAAAGCCATCCTTCTTCTCAGAGACATCCTTTTATTCTCATGCTCTGCACTGGAAGCGAGTATTCCCCCTTATTCCTTAGGCTCTGCATAAGGAATACAGAGATCAGAGGAGAGTGAATGGAAGCTGTTGGACTTAGAAGTCCAGACTACTGTAGGAAAAGAAAAAGAGAGTTTGATCTGCCCTAGCTGGCAGATTTGTTAACAAAGGACTGCCTGAGAGAAGAGGTGAATTAGGGTGAACTAAGAATTAAGGAAAGAGGAGGAAAAGGGACAGAGAAAGGGAAGAAAAAGAACAGAAGGACAGAATTTTTTAAGCCACCAGACAACACAAATTAAACATGGCTGAACTGGGACACGTGCGCTGACTAATATTTAGCACTGGTTTTGCCTGAATGGCACTTGAAGGAAGGGCATTGACCTGTTGGAGTGAGTCCAGAGGAGGGCCACTAAACTGATCAGAGGGATGGAGCACCTCTCCTAGGAGGAAAGTCTGAGAGAATTGGAATTGTTTAGGCTGGGGAAGACACGGCTTCAGGGTGACCTAATCACAGCCTTCCAGTATCTGAAAGGAACTTACAGGAAAGATGGAGAGAGACTATTTACAAGGGCATGTAGTGACAGGAAAAGGGGCAATGGCTTCAAACTGAGAGTAGATTTAGATTAGGTATTAGGAAATAATTCTTTACTGTGAGGGTGGTGAGCCACTGGAACAGGTTGCCCAAAGAAGCTGTGGCTGCCCCATCCGTGGAAGTGTTCAAGGCCAGGTTGGATGGGGCTCTGAGCAATCTAGTCTAGTGAAAGGTGTTTCTGTCCACAGCAGGGGGGTTGGAATTAAATGATTTTTCAAGATCCCTTCCAACCCAAACCATTCTATGACTCTATAACACACAAGCTGCATCAGGGCCTCACTATGCTCAGCACAAAACTAAGTAACAAAAATAATGATTCCAGCTCTGATGCCCTTTTTCTGTTGATCAGAAACACCACCCTATACACACACAGCAGTATTTGAAAGTGGCACTTCTGCAGGAGGCTGACTGTGAACAGGGACCTTTTTATTTTTGCTGAGGAATACCGAAGTGCCTAAAGTTTTCTTTTTTTTTTATGGTTTTAATGTGGGAATAAAAAAATAATGAGCTAATGGCACATGCTTCTTAAAAATACTGTCAAAAACATTCTGGATCCTTCTTCTATTGGTACCCACTCTCTCTACTCCATATTATATTAGGGTTTGGTTTACTTTTAGCTCAGAATATTGCTTTGTCTCCTAAAATTAAAGAAGAAACATTGGAATTAATGAATGAATGAGGGAAACGGAACAGGGGCATGTTACCTACTTTCTCTGTTTGAGTTTATTTTAAATCATGTTTTCCTTTCCTGTCTGCTTTATAGAAGAGATTAGATTAACCTTGCTTTATTTTACTTACTGTACTTCTTACAACTTTACATCCATCACAGATACCACTTTGGAATGAAATTTTTTCATTAGCAGCTCTCTGCACACTGACAGGAATGATTTGTGACTTTTTCTGATAATATACCACAAAAAATAAAGTCATATGATCTTTCTGTCACTTCAGACAGTCACAGATCTGTCATATGGGAGAGATTATACATGACAGAAAGGCTTATTTACTTATGCATTAAAGGTCACATTCTTCCAGCCCCAGCCAAATAATTTGATCATGAGTTCTGCATAAATAAGAACCGCTGTATTAATACAATAAGGACAAGTTTCCAGCAGCTAAAAATGAACAACAGCATTCATACTGATCCATGAAAAATCTCTAAAAACAGTGAGGATGGGGATAGGTAACTGCAGTTTGCACCTGGTTCTGTTTACCACTCTTCTGTTACAAAGGATGACAGATTGTATTTCCTTGCATGAGATGAAGAGTACCTGAAAATACAGTCAGTTATTGGCATATGCTAGCTAAAGGTCTTTCCCCAGAAATAATTGTTACTCACCCTTGAGTGTTGTCTATGGACAAGGCTTTCCCACAAATTCAGGAATGCTTTCTCCAGCAAGAATCTCCAAGGAGCACGTCAGCGTGCTGAAAGACTCCAAAAAGGCAGAAGATTTCCTAGAAACAACTTCTTTCGTTGGGAAAAAATTATGTTACTTAAGCAGAACAGTGAGGTACTGTTTGCAGGATTTATTTACCAGGAGTGGGAAAGAGTGGATACATTAAGAAGTCCCAAAACATAAAGTTACACAAAGAACTGCTCGTCACCTAAAACTCTTGAGAGAGAAAGCTTTGTGCAGCAGGAATAGTGTCTGTAGGAGGCTGCTGATCAACTCCCTGCTTTTTTTCCCCTGACTTTCTGCAGGATTTTGGGCAAGTAACTTGCTCTCTCTGTACCTACCTTGTCATCTACACAATGAGAAAACTGGGCTGCCTTGCTGCGCAGGAGTGCTGCAAGGTGCTCTGATGTTAGATGTCATTCAAGAAAGGCATCAAAACTGGATGTATCCTAAGTCCCATTAGAATTTACTCTGTTCTGCACAAGCTGCACTGAGCCCTTCAGTGCTGCTCATGTCCTATGTTAGACAAATGCCCATAGTTTAAGACAAATCCTCCTGCTTGAAACTTTCATTTCAAGAGGCTTCGAAGACCTACATTTTTCTATCAGAATGAATCCGTTTAGTTTGTGTTTGTATTAACTAGTTCTTAAGTTCAGGTAAAGCTATTTTTTTTCCAGTCAGACTGACCAGCAAGGAGGTGGCCCTGAATACACTCTGCTAGGGGAGGAACCACTCACTGTATAAGAAAAATGGCCCATAAGAGTAAGCAATGGGCTTTCATAAGCCTCCTCAGATCACAAGATTTCCTGTTCCTTGATGAGACTGGAACCAACTTCCAGAGCCTGAAAGGTTGCATTTGAAGGATGTGACATTGTCTGTTACTGCTTGTCACCAAGACTCAACTTGCACATACCTTGACTGTGTGCAAGAAAGAAAACAAAATGATAATGTAGACAGGCCTCTGGTCTCAGGAACACAAGAGTCAACCCATGGGCACTCTGCAGAGAGATTAACTTCACTCATCGCATAACAGTGTGGCTGTAACATCAACATTAACAGCATCAGCAGACATTTCCCAGGAGAAACAGATCTCAAGAAAAGACCTGTCAATACCACTGAAGTACACACAGCAAAGAAATGGTACAAGCAAGTCATAATTTTAGTTTTAGTTATGGAAAACAGAGTTGAACAAGCTTGACTAACTCTTTTGTAGGTAACTGAGTCTTCCCTCCACCATACTTGTCGCAGCCCTTTTACTCCTAGTTTTAAGTGTCTCAAGGAGCTATACTCCAGAGTGGTATTTTACAAGGTTCCTTTCTCGGAAAGGGAAGGAAAGGAAAAGCAAAGCACATATGAGTCTAAAGGTATTGAACTCATATAGCCAATTTCCACTCTGCCTGCCCACAGCCAGAGAACACAAAGTATTACAATATTTTGAGAATATCTGTTTAGGTAAATTTTACCTTTTTATCCCAGCTGCTAAATTCCTGATCGTTCATCCTCAGGGAAAGGAGCTTTCAAGACCATTACTGACCCTTCTTGTGTCCCTGAGCTCATATGAAGCCCCGTACATTGTTGCATTTCTAGAAAGATGCCTGGATCCCTTTACACTGGACAAATATGGCTTTGAGTAGTTCAAAATTTAAATACATACTGGCCTCTTGTGGGCTATGTTGTTACATCCTTTACAATGCCCTCAGCAGTTTCTCAACTTTGGAATAACAGGACAATAAAACTTCAAGCATGAGGCTAAAAGGGATAAACTTTCTGTAGGTCAAAGGGATGCTTTTTATTTAAAAATAAACATTATCTCCTAGGTTTTCTTGTGATTGATTTTGACACCATTTCAAAACTTTGTTCAAAGGCAGACCATTAAACAATTTACCAGTCTTGTTTTTGTTATTAAAAATAAAACATGTGGGTCCAGGTTTCAAACAGTTAAACATTCAAGAAATCCTGCTGTGGTGTTTAAGTCATTCCCCAGTGCTCCTTTCATACCTCCAGGCTTGGGCTTTGTTTATTTTATAGCTGTACATGCAGCAGTTTCTATCATTTCCAAGTCCAGCCAGTTCATTCCATTACTGAAGCAGAGATTGGGTGTTTTAGAAAATCAGTTCACAACTTTAGATTACAGAGGTCATTTTTAATTTGTTCTCTTCCATTCCTTAATAAGTCTGAGATTCTATCACCCTTCTTCCTATGGAGAAGGATTTAATTTCCAATGAGCAAGGTACTTTCTCCAGGAGGGAATGAATTACAGATCTCAGCCTTTGTATTTAGCTCTCTTTCACTTTACTAATGTTAATCACAGCAGTGCTGACACAGGGCAGGTACAGGAGATTGTTTTACGTGTACACAGGCCTATCCATTCTGAAGGACACAAACCACATATCTTGTTTCCCACAAAGGCTTAAAAAAATATAGTAGCAATAAACTGCTTAACTGCCCACATCTGATTTCTTTTTGAAACAGAATGCTGTTATCTATCCATATTTATGTTAAATTCATTTGAAAAGGGAGTCTAATGCAGCAGGCACTTGGGTTACGCTTTGCAAAACACAGAACTTAGAAAACCAAAGAACATAAAAATCTAGCCAACTTCCACAGGCTGATGGGAATGATTATAGGGGTAAACTCTGGAAAAAGAAATGGCCAACCCACCCTTCCACCCCCTCCAGGAATTTACCACCTTTTCCTGATGATTTTAAGGTGATTTCTGCTAGTCTGCGAAAGAAAGAGGAAGGTGAAAAGTTTCACAAAAATCAAGGAAAAACATTCAGGGGTTGAAACATTGTAAACTTTTCCAGTGAGCAAAAAATACCACATACAGACAGCCAAAATAAACACATGCTGTAGTTCACAGGCTAAAGAAGGAATCCAGAAAGACGTTCTGCTCCCTTGCGTAGAAGCTTGTGTTCTTATTAACATATATCAAATCAGAAGTGCGTGGAAATGGGATTGGTCACGTTGTAAAGTGGATAAGGTATTATTAATTGCTTGTCTAATAAATGTATCAAGAAACCAACCTCCACTTACCTCTTCAATATTCTAATTCAGCCAAAAGAGCCTGACTTAGATACAGAGAAACCTAATATCTGGGGCTGGAAGTCGTATTTTCCCCAACAAAAACAAAACACTGCCAACCCAATCCAGTTCCTCCCACCTATTCAAACTGACTCAAAAACCAGGCACTGCCCTTCCATGTTCACTTCACAGTGCTCGTGAATCCTCCCTCCTTCATGCATCTGTTCTTACACCAGCTGTACGCACACACACCACTGTGGGGGAAAACCAATGCACGGGAATGAGAAGATCTTCCAGTTTTAGCCACACTGCCACACACAGGCCTCCAAAAGGGGATGAGTGACTCTCAGTGATCTCTTCATTAGCCTGACCTTTGTGTTGCTCGAGTGTTTGCTTTCTGTACTGCTCACAACAGCCTAAAGACCAAGAAGACCGGAGTGGATGCAGTGAAGTTAATTGTATCTGGTTTTCCTTCTTTTGAGATAGAAGGAGTCAAAACTAATTTACAAGAGGAGGTTTCTGTTGTGTTTTATTAGTTTGACTTAATTCCTGACCATCTTCCTTGTGTCCACTTCAGAGGCAAACAAGTTAACATGCAAAGGAGAAAGAGCGAAAGGATCTATGCAGGATTTTTCCCCTCTGATCCCTGGAGAGAAGTATTGCCTTTGCCTTTTCAGAGGAAAGCAGACACCTTGCAGCTGCAATTGGGACTAGGGGTGTTAAGGTTAGACATAATAAGAAAACTTTGACTCAGTCAAATGCTGCTGTTTCTCAAAGGAGAAACTCCTCTAGTAAGGTGCACATAAACTGCAGACTTCTGTCCCCAAAATTCTGGGATGAAAAGGTAGGCAGAACAAGCTGAGCCCTCTGAAAACAGTCTATCTAGCAAGACAGGCTCTCTCCAAGGGAAGGGATGATTTCTGGAAAACACTGGCTATCAACATATTGGATTAAAACTAGTGCAATACAGTAGCTTATTTAATTCTATTTTAAGCCTCAGCAGCAACAGGCAGATAAGAGATAAAGCAGCAGTAGGGAACACCGAAGTTGAGTAGCATGGTTCAGCAGAGAAAAAGGGTCAGGAACTGCAATACCTGAGTCCTTTGCCAGACTGTTTAAGCTTTATCTTCTCAAATGCTCTGAGCCATACTGCCAGCTCTGGTGCCAACACGGCTTTTAATTCTGAGTAAATAATTCAGTCTTTCTTTTCATTCAGCTTTGCTATCAACTGAGTAAACCTGACACTGCTGCCCTGCTGGGGACTACATGGCACACAAGCTTGGGCAGGTCTAATCATAACCCCTCCTGTGACTTTCACAGCAGGCCAAGAGAATGTAGCATCTGCTGTGTACAGGTGCTGGAGCCTGATCTGTATCAGTGCTCAAAGGAGAGTGGACTTTTCTCTTTCCTTGCATGTAACCAAAGGAATTAACCTCATTGAATACGTGAAATTCACTTTGAGACACCAGAAATTAACACTTGTGTTGCCTAGAGCATGCAGCTCTTTGACTGCCTGTACCTTATGCGCAAGGCTGCAAATGCTGCTTCCATTCACATATTTCTTCTGTGCTTTTGAATGGAGCATTTTTTTCCTTGCAGGACTCCTGAGCTGCCCTACATTATCCTAAGCTGATAGTCACTCTTGCAGACACTAGCAAATGTACATCTACAGACTTGGCAGAAGAAACAAGGTTATTCCCCACACATCTCAGAAAAAATGCTTTCTTTTTTCTCTGTAACTAATCTATAACACATACTTCATGTCAAAAATAGAGTCACATGGTTATGATTAACAAATTGTAGATTTATCATAGCCCTTTGTTTAAACTAGCTTCCAAGGAAAGAGCACATGAAAACATAATAGTTCAGGTCCACTTCTAAAACCTGCCAACTCACAACCAACACACATACACTTTCTAAGGCCACCTATGTGCAAGCTGCACGATTTCTCCACTGAAGAGACAGCAGGGAAGTGACAGGAACCAAGGTCTTGTTCAGTGATGTCATCATTCTCAAGCTCATTTTGCAACTGCAAACTCACAGGTTAAGATTTTCCAAAGTAGATTAATTATAGAGGTAAACTCCAGAATAAACAGATACTTTTGAAAATCTTGCAAGGAATGCAGTTCTCTACCCTATATGACTGCTGAGCAGTTGACATTCCAGAATAATTTGACCAAGTCATCTTTATCTTGATCCTTCAGAGAGTGAAATGTGCTTTATCTGGGGACAGCTCTTATGCTCAAGTGCATCTAAGTTTTTGTTTTTACATAACTCTGGTATCTGACGATCCCAGACTACCTACAAAAGGATGGAATGTGCCATTAGTCTGTTACCATGACAGAAGTATAAACAGGATAATAAAACTGCTTAAGTGTGAAGACCAATGACCAAACGACCAGCGAAAAAGCGGGGCATTGTTCACAAAGTGTGAAAAAGCTTATGAAACAGAAGATATCACAGTTGGTTCTAAATAAAACCATCTCATGTTTGTTATATGCTTACCCATCTGCAGAGAGGAATTCAGTTCTCTGGGAAACAACTGTGTTGTAGGTATTAGTGCTGTAGTCTTCAGTTCACAGAGGCCTGGACAGTGAGCTGGAGAGGGTGGATGAAGTATGCTTGGAATTTTCATTTAACAAAGAGTGCCCAGTAAAAAGACAAGTCTAGCAAGACACATAGCTTAGCTTAGTTCCTATTGTCAGCTTGGTTTCAAACATACTGTTTACAGAAGCAGCAGCTCCACTCATCTCAAGTGCTTGTGCACAGCCAGAGCTCCTTTCTCCTAATCTTAAGCACTTCTTAAGACTACCTCTGCTGTCAGAAGAGATCAGAACAGCTGATAAAAGGTCCTTCAGACCTCAAATTCTATTTTAAAAAGAGTAAAGAAAAAAAGAGACAGAAATACATTAATTATGGTAAGGCCAAAGAGCAAATAGGAGGATTAGCTCCAAATCTGTTAGACAAAATAACGTTTCAAGAGGCATTTGAATATTTTGATCCTGACCAAGCGGTATGCTCTTGCCTGATATGAGATGGCAGCAGTGCAGCCCTCATAACCAGACTGTGCAACTAGGCTGACACGTGCTTTGTAGCAGTGAATTGATGCAAAATAGCCTGATTTTATCAATTAACACTCTCTCAGGGCATTCCACACATGTAGAATGGGAGTGGACAAGCAGGGTGGATTTTCTCCATCAGTATAAATTTTTCACTTCTACTCAAGTCAGTGAAGCACTGCCAACTAACACCTGCTGAGGATCTGCGCAAGGACCTCGAGGTCAGTACCTTAGAGCCCTTTATATCTCATTTGCCATAAAGCTGTTCTCCTCTAGTAAGTCTCCTTGTCCAGGAGGCAACTTACACATTGAACTTAGCTCCTATATGCACACTCCTATAAATCATCAACAAATATTCTTTAGCAGATGCACGGGAAACTGATGACAGAGCAAGTAATTTTATTCATTGAGCCAGTTTTGACACTGAAGGGCACTGAACAGCTGAAAACATTTATAAGGAGTTCCACTTACAATGTTATTTTGAACATCAGTGGTGATTTTGTTATTTCTAAGGAGTGTTTAGATGGAATAATGTTACCCCTTTGAAAAAATTAGTAGCGGTGGGGAGAATATAGCTATCAATATTTACATAAAACTAACAGTCATGTTATGCTCAAAAGCTTAAGTTTATTGCTCTATTTAATGACTACCACCAGTATTTTAAAAAAGAATGCCAGTTCTTCCTGCTAGCTTCTCACTGAAGGAAATATTTTAAATACAGCAATAAAATCAAGAGGTTTAAAGATAACACATTTTGCCACACATTCATGCAAACCCTGCAGACAGGATTTTTACAGGTTCATGGATACAGAATAAACACAAAGATGTGTACTGAAATAATGGGAAACTTTCCCCACAGTGAAGAAGTTGTAGGCATAACATTTCAGGCCCTACCCTGCATCTACTGACGTCAATGGCAAAACATCAGTGGGAGCAGGATCAGCCCTTATTGTTCTGAGAGCTGCTTTACCTTCTCCTGATTAGGAAGTGCAGTAAATTCGCAGAATCTCCTGCACTAATATAAGCAGTGGGTTTTGGTTATTGTTACAAATAAAGAGAAGCAAAAATATTTTTAGTAGGTCATTACAGCTTCTATTCACAAAACACTCATCTTTCATGTCAAGGATCCTGCATACCTCCATTTTTCTCTGCTCAATGAAGCACTTAAACATGTGCTTATCTGTAAGCATTAAACACAAAATACAGTCTTCACAGCCTGAGTTCTAAACCAAAAAACATGGACAGCAGGCTGTAATACTTAAAAGGAAACACTGCTGCCTGGACTAGTGGTTAGAATGTGCTAATGATTGTCTAAATTTGGTTTGGGGGCAAATTTATCAAAAAGCTGCCAACAAGTTCAGACTGATTTTTTTTTAAAGCTGCCTATAGAATTCATGTTAATTTTAATAAGCATTGGGCACTCGGTCACCTTCAAAGCTGTGAAACAAGTTTAAATTCACAGATTACAAGTGATTTTATTAATAGATGTTTAATAAATATGAACTCACAAAATTCCTCACCTGATTTTGAATCTCAGATTTCAGAGGAAATCGTATTCAGACTGTGGTCTGACTGAATAAAAATAGAAACTATTTGCAAGTTTGCCAGATGACTGAAATGCCAAAATATTGACAAAGAAAAGGTAAAGCGTGAAGAATTTATGTTCAGATCTGTTTCTACTGTTCATCTCATATTCAGCCAGCTGTCATGGTACTGGGCTACAGTGCTGGTAAGAGTTCAAGGTAAGAATCTGAGGCAAGAATTTGACTCACATAATTGAAATATTTTTTTCCCTTTAGTTCTGATAACACTGGTGGTGGACTGCTTTAGAAAAAATAAACAAGCAAATGTGACGTGTGAAACATCATTTCAATGTGAATCTACTTGAATCTTTCAATGCAGAGGCTCAGAGAATTTACGATATACACAGTATTCGGTAATTTTATATGTAAAAACATTCAGAAAGAGGCAAAAAGTTACTTTCAAGCTTAGTCAACATACGGCACATTTCAGCATGACAATTCAAAAAGTTTCACACTGTATTTGGATATATTAGCAATGATCTTTTAAAAAGTAGCAAACTGAAGACAGTGGATTTTTTTCTGATTTTTTTTCTTGCTTTTGTAACAAATGAAGCTACTATTCTTATTTACAGTATAAATAAACCTTTTTTTGGTGAAGATTATGTCTTGTCACATATGTTTAAGACAAGGTGTACCTCAGCTCTTAAATGTCAACGCAAACAAGAGCATAAAAGCAATATCAAAGTAAAATAATATATCTCTCCAGCTAAGACAGCCAGGTTACCATATGTCTCTTATCAGATCTGAAACATATCTGAATGTAGTCAAAAGTTCTCTTGGCTTTAGCCTTTAGGAATATAATGGACACTTATTCTTCTGCTGTTCTAGAAAGCTGTTTTCCGTACAAGCTCATGACATGATGGACAAATTGATACTGTTCACAAGTCTGGATCATTCCTCCCCTGAAAAGGAAAGAAAAAAAAGGGGAGGGAAATAGCAGTCTTATTACATGCAAGCACATGAGGAAATAGCACAGCTAACATGCAGCTTGTGCTACAAACCAAAGGTCTATTCCAAAGCTTCCTGAAATGAGTGAGAAATGGCCTTTGATTGCAACCAGCTTGCAGTTTGACCTTGAGCTCCATTTTAAAAGTCCCTGTTAAGCAAGGAACAGAAGGCAGTGAGAACAGGAATGGGCTTTATGTTCATTTTCCTTGTCAGAAGAAACACCATCGTCATTTATATTCATATTACCTGAGCATCTGTACTCCAAGAACCTGTTTAAATACCATGAAAAGCAATCCCCACCCTAAAGCTCTAGAGACATAGACGGGAGCAGGGGAAATAAAGAGGGGAAGTAGCTTATCCAAGACTTCACAGCTGCACTAGGGACTGAATTTGGGACTATAGAGAGCTAGGCCAGGTCAGGCCAGCCCAGACAACTGATGCAAATTTCTCATTGTGCAATGAGGATTCTTTTCTCTGTGCCCCTCCACATCATGCTTCTGGCAAGTTCACCAGGGAGCTCTAGGGATGGCTGGCAGGGTTTTGGAACAGACAATGCAACTTTTGAAAAGTTACTCAGATTTGCAGCTGAGTTGACTGTTGTCACACCGTGATAGTAAAAGACTCCCAGCACAGTAATCTATTTTGGTTCACCTTGTTTTTCAGCTTTTACTGTTCTCTTTAAAACTGCAAACCTGAAAGGAAGTGCAAGCAGGAGCAAAACCAGTTTGATTTTCCACGTATCATTAACCTGTGTATTTCTGCAAGTAGCACATTAAGTAACACAAAGGCACTACAGGGGGAGAAAGAAATGAACAAAAATAATCAGGATGAAGTTGCTGATTTTAAGCAGATTTTACAAACACCTAAAATTCTGCCAGGAATACCTCATCAAAGGCGACACAACCTCTTGGTAATCCATTAGAAAACAATTAAAACCTGTGGCTCAAACTCACAAAAAGTGTATGCAGAATTGTGGCAGCACTGGTGCTGTGGCACAGATCCTGGGGTCACGGTGTCAAAATGAGGCTGAAATGACCAGTGGGGTTGAGCAACAAGGGAACCTGTGGGTGACCAGAGCTAACCAGACTGTGTCAGTGTGAGGAAGTGCCTGTGTGGTGCATTCCCTTAGAAACCTTCACCAGAGGAAATTAGTGAAAGTTGCTTCCTCTGAGCCAAAAGGATAGCAGACTGCTAACACTCTCCATGGGGACTGCCCTCTTCTGTGGGGTCCAGCTTCACAATTATGGGTCACACAGTAACCATAGAAGTAAGGGGGATATGAGTGGGCAAGACATCCTCCTCCAGCCTCTTGCACTTATTTTGTTAAGCCGCTCCTCGAAATAACACTTAACAATGAGCAGGGAAGGGCAGGGACCCATGCTCCAACTCTTGTCAATTAGCAAAGGTGAGAAACACCCACTGTGTTTCTAAAAATTATATTTCCTAGCTGAGCATCTCCCCCCCACCTGCTCTACTTAATACAAGCTCACAGTTGATCTATTTCCGAGCCCCTCTGTGCCGCACACAGCACTGAAATATATCTACGTCAGTCTGTGACACACAAGGAACGTTAGTCATATCTGACAATTAATCCCCAAGCAATTCCATTAACAGTGGGGTTGCACCCTGAAGTTGTAGCAACACAGGCACTAAGGTGGTCATTGAATCTCAGACCACAGGAAATTATTTTCCTTTTTATCTGATTCCCTGCTATGTGATGGCTTCCTCTCTTCCCACACATATGCATGCCATGACATATGCTTGCTGTCCAGGCTTTGGCACAGAATAGACAAATTATGTTTTCACCCCTTTTTGCCACAGAAACCTTTCAAATCTTAGTTGCTTTGTGGGCAATGACAGCAAATGTCTCTCAGCACTGTGGGAAGGATGCAGGAATGATTACTTCTTCCCTTAGTCATAATAGGTTATTTTAGGATCAGCTGTTGGCCACTGATACAAAGCCCAGTGCACAGGATTTTTCCAAGGCATCTGTGAGGGAATGAAGGGAAAGAAACATTTGTTCTCTTCCCACCCATGGCAACATCAAAGGGGGTTCTCAGGGCTCATGTCAACCTCTGTACTCCTGTGTGAAGCAGTGAGGTGCACTCCTTTACACATCTACTCAGGCCTGCATGCAATCCTCTTTCCCTGCACACCTGGTGACTCCTTCCCATTCACCCTATCTTCTCTAGTCAGCAATGACCAAACAAGAGGAGGAGACACAGACAGTCTTCCTTCCTATAGCTGCTTCTATAGTTCCTATAGAACTGTCTCATCATCTCATGCTACTTTTGAAGTCACTTGAAGCTTTTGTGGGGGTTTAGTGAAAATAAGAGTGGATGGCAGCATGGCTTCCAAGAGACTACAAGCCCCATTTTTCAGTCCTTGAAGAAATCATGCTATTCTGTAGGAAGGATGGTGATATGCTTTCCATCTTATTTTAGCCCATGACATTTAAATGGCTTTCTCCTATTCCATCCCACTCCTGAGAGGTACATGGCAGCTACAGAGGTTCCTGAAGTCTTTCTTTCCCTCCATGGTGTCCTTTAAGTGTGATTTCTCTTCTTCAGCCTCTAAAAATGACTACCAATTCCCCTCTCCCTCCCCCTTGCATTTTTAATTGGCCTACTGTATCATACTCATTTGTAAGCAGGCATCTTCAACCTTCATTTGTATGGCTATTTTCCTGTGTAACATTAATCACAGAGACAAGATATTTCACGTCCAGACACATATTTCACTGGTCTGTGGATGATCAGCATTCACTATTCATATTCTGGTTTTCTTTTTCTCAAGAAGCCTTTCCTTGTCTGGCCTGAAATCCATTGAAATAGCCAAATCTCTAAGCCTCTGCAGGTCCTTGTCTATCAGAGCCTCAGCAGGGCAGCAAGCATTTCATTTTCTGCCTCCCACTGAGCATAATTTCTCCTCTGAAATAAAGTTCAGCGTGGGGTTGAGGTTCTTTTTTTCCCTCAGAAAAATCTTTGGTATGTTTTTCGTGACATCTCTTCCCCCGACTACATTTATCATTATCATTAGAGAGAGCACTGAGACATGTTTTGATGGCACTTGAAACCAGTGGGAGAGGAAAAATAACATCTCTGGTGCAAAATTCAAGTCTGTTTACTTCATAATCAAACTCAAGGTGGTGTGTTAAGAAATGCTTAACTGGAAACCATTGAATTCATGGAAATTTTCACAGCTCCTTTCATATGTCTGCAAACACTCTGGATTATCTCCCTCTCCAAGCATTGTCTCTCCCAACATGGCCCACAGGTCCCAGTATGTGAGATCAGTTTTATTTACTCCACCTGGGAGGAAAGTCGTGATCTGCGGCTCTGAACTGAAGTACAGCAGATCTTTGAGCTTTTGCTTCTGTATGAACATGGGGCTAACTCCTCAGCTGGTAAAAGGCCATCCCTTGCTGCATGCAGATGGGCAGCTATGCAGATTATGATGCCAGCTGGGAGTCTAGCTCAGTTCTACGGCTGTTCATTAAGGTTTACTGCTCATAAAATAGGCAAAGATTACAAGTCACAACAGTTTAGAACATGAAAACTTCCTTCAAGGAATGTTCTCTCATGACCTCCACTTGCCTTTGTTTTTCCCCTCTTCCCGTTTGTTTCTCCTTAAATAAAGGGAAATGTTACCATTTTTCTTCTTGTTTTGCTGGAAAGGAAACTGGCTTTCTTACCTGTCTAACCGTAACTGGCAGGCTGTTCGCAATATGTCAACTATGCCCTCGTTCTTCAGCTGTTTACAGCACACACTAGTTGCAATAAAGCAGCCAGTCCTCCCAATGCCTGCACTGAGGAAGGGAAAAGCAGAGAGGCGGTGGAGATGTCAGAATGACTTCGGAACTTTGATGTTAAACAAGTGCCATTAAACTAGCCCAAAACCCGTTCTCCTTTTTGTCCCTCCAACCTTTGCCAGGTGAGTGTTTCCAGACAGAAAGCCCTAACTAGGAAAAGATACTAACTTCAGTGGGACAACACAATTAAGTGTGAGGCACTCCTAGCAAAAGGGTGCACATACAGTGCTAAAAATGGACTTATTAGATACCACTTGACCCAATACGTTGTTGAACCTGCCACTGAACCATTGAAAAAAAGCAGTTAAACTCTATTTCTTAGTTAGATTTGGTTTGACAGCAGCCCTTGCTTTGAAGGCAAACTTTGCTTGATATTCTTAATTCTAACAGCTTCTTTGACAGTTATTTTCATTCAAGGTGCATCAAGAAAACCCTAACCCTTGGTTAGGTTTAACCCTTTTAACCCTTGGTTAAATTATCAGAGCTAGCAGCAGTAGTGTGATGCCATTTGCTGATCAGATCTACAATCTAATAATTATCTGAATTAGAGCAGGATACAAGAAATTCACTAATAAAGAAATGTGTTTGTCTTTCCCGAAATCCTTTATATCTGATTCAGTCGTTGGTTAATGACCAGAACTGAATTTATTCTCAAAGGCACAATGCTATAGAAGCTGTGAATTCTTCTTATCACCTGCTGGAAGCCCTTCTTATGCGTGAAATAATTAAGTGAGCCCACTCAGGAATAATTACTTGACACAACTACAAGAAATCCTGCTTTCATTTACATTGTGAGAAAGTCATAATGCAAAACCACTGGCAACAAATGTACAAGAAACGGTGGAATTCGTGGTTACTGCTGTTCACAAAGTCCTTCATCTTCCAGTTGCCCATAAACAAACAAACCACAGCACAGAGCTCCTGACACTGTTTCCTGTCCAACAATCCCAGAGTGTTTTGCAAAGGGAGGGAACAATACCCATTTTTAGATAAAGCAAACACCACTGGGACAGCACTTGTTCCAGGGGAAGCTGCAGGTCTCTCAGTGGCTAAGACATGGTCATAATCCCTCCAAGACTTCACAGGAGTGGGGCATTATCCACATAAAATACTATAAAATCCTTTCACCATGTCTCTTAGTAGTTTTTTTCAACTAAAAGTGCCCCATTTCTCCCCAGATTATTACTTTGTCCTGAGGATGAACCTTTCAAGAGGACAAAACAAATATGCATAGAAAGAGTGACATGGTGACCAGCAGCTTCACCTGCAGCCAATATGATAATGCTTCAAGGAGCTCTTAGAGTCATAGATTTCCAAGGGCAAAGGGGACCTTCTTAAAAAACATTTCTTATTTTTATCTGAATTCTCCCCAATTTCTTAACATCTGTTTAAAAACATAGGCAGAAAAAATGTACATGAGGTATCATACAAACTTTTTACTAGTGTTTACTCCATATTAGCTTATAGATGGATCTTTGATGACACCGAACTAACCAATCATTCATGCCAAGAGGCTCTTAAAAAACATTCTCATTCTATAATACCTATTTACTATGGATTTTGGAGAGCAAACGTCTGCTGTTGCCTAGAAAATGTTATGCAAAATGAAGTAAAATTCCTTACAAATATCTGTTTGGCAAAATGTATCTTGTTGAAATTATGGAAGATCACTCTGGCAAGATAACTGCATCTCTTATCAGTCTTTCTGCTATTTAGCTGGAATAACTGCTTTGACAACTGACTTGTAGTTTTCAAGTAATCACGTTTAACCTTTCTAAGCACTGGCAAAACAGGACTTGCTTTCAGACCTCTAGAACTTCTCCAATTTTCCAAGAACTACAATTCAGTTATACTAAACTTTAATGACTTAGAGTCTGTGAACCAACTTTTTTAAACACCCTTGGATAAAAATCATTCAGAATACCTGATTTAATAATGGTCAGTAGTCATTGCTTAACATGCTCCCTAGTTAGCAGCACAAAAGAACACACTTCATCATGTCTACAAGTGCTAAGTACATCCTACTTCTTTCTGAAGACAGAAGAGAAGTATCTATATTCATCTATTTTTGTTCTGCTCTGATTGATAATTACAACTTTCTCATCAGGCTTCAAACCATTGTAAGGATTTTGTTCCTTCCATACAAGAAGTTTTCATCTTTGCCTGGGCTTTTTGCTGATACTTCAGTTTTACTATCAGTTGCATAAATCTCCTGACTGTTGGTTAGTACTTCCTGCAATCAGCTTTGTCACTGTTTCATTTATCTGCTATACTTAAATTATTGTCTTTGGCCTAATAATGATTTATTTTTTTAAAAAAAAGCAAAGGAGGAATCTACAAAGCATGGGAGTTTGAGGCTTAAAGTTTAATACTCTTATTTTTCTGCTTGCAAGTGTCTTCCTACTCAATTTCATCAAAAGTATGTTAATGTTTGCTAACTTGACCCTTTAAAGATCATTAAAGGCATATATTACTGGTAAGGCAAATGAAATGAAAGCATTCTTACAAGTTACTGAGCCTCCACCAGCTTCTGTGTTCATCTCAATCTCTATCTGAATGCAACACTGGGTAATAGACGACTATTGTCATTAAATATTTGAAGTTCCAAGCATATTTCAGAAGCAGTTGGACAAGATCTCCCATGTCTGACTGATGGCCTATATGACAGTATTTACACTATGCCATGCCAAGAAGCCCTTAGAATTCAGGTACAACATTTATTTACCTGCAGTGAACAATCACTGGGGCATTCTTCTCCTCTGCACTCTGCATGGCCTCTTCCACTTCCAGCACTAGCTGTAACAGAGGAGGGGCTTGATCTGGTGTCTTCTGGTCTGGCCAAGATGTATACCAGTAATGTTTCAGGTTTCTGACTTCTTCTCCTTTCTGCAATCCAGTTAAGAAAAACACCACAAAGTTTTAAAAGAACTTCGCTTTGCAAATGATACTGAATCATGGCCTTCCCTTTAAGAGTGAGATGATTGAATCAATCTGCTGGAAAGACAACACAGCTGGACACACAATCCAGGAGATTGCTGCAGAGCACTGACGATATATTTTTGACACAGCTGGTGGAAGTGTCAAAGAGGAGAGGTGTGCTGCTGGACCTTGTATTAACAAAGAGGGACTGGTTGAGCACATGAAGGTTGGCGGCAGCTTTGACTGCAGGGACCAAGATATGGTGGAATTCAGGATTCTGCTCGTAAGAAACAAGGGCAATAAGTAGGATTACAAGCCTGAATTTTAGGAGAGCTAACTTTGGTTTCTTCAAGAAATTAACTGGAGAAATCCCTTGGGTTAGGGCCCTAGAACATGGGGGGTGCAAGACAGCTGGTCCAAGCATCACTTCCTCAAAGCTCGAGATCAGTGCATCCCTCTGGGTAAGAAATCAAACAAAAGGGGTTTCACCACCCCAGTCTTCAAAAAGAGCCAAGACGACCCAGGGAGCTACAGGCCAGTCAGCCTCAGCTCCATCCCTGGAAAGGTGATTGAATAGTTCACCCTGGATGGCACCTCTAAACATGCGGAGGAAAAGAAGGTTATCTGGAATATTCAACATGGATTTACTGAGGGGTAATCACATTTGACCAATCTGAGAACTTTCTGTGATGGTGCGACTGTCTGGGTAGATGAGGGGACAGCAGTGGACACATGAGGGGACAGTGACTTTTGAGAATGTTTCCCACAACACTGTCATGGGTAAGCTCAGGAAGCATGGGTTAGTTGAGTTGACACAGGTGTATTGAGAACTGACTGAATAGAAGAGCTCAGAGGGTTGTGAACAGTGTTGAAGAGTCAGCTGGCGGCCTGTAGCTAGCAGTGTTCCCCAGAGGTCAGTACTGGGTCCAGCAGTGTTCAATTTACTCATCAGTGACCTGGATGAAGGGACAGAGTGTACCCTCAGCACATTTGCTGATGATACAAAACCAAGAGGAGTGGCTGATACACCAGAAGGCTGTGCTGCCATTCTGGGATACCCGGACAG
>JAWWLV010000179.1:14261631-14293794 GCA_035041135.1 Platyrinchus mystaceus
AAACTGAAGCACAGGCAGTTCCATCTGAACATGAGGAAGCCCTTTTTTACTTTGAGGGTGACAGAGCACTGGAACAGATTGTTCAGAGAGGTTGTGGAGCCGCTCTGTCAGGAGATAATCACAACTCACCTGGATGCAGTCTCATGCAACCTGATTTAGGTGAACATGCTCTAGCAGTGGGCTTGAACCAGATGATCTCTAGGGGTCCCTTCCAACCCCAACCATTATGTGAACGCTAAATGGAGAAATCCATATTGGAAGCCACACAACATAGAAATCTGGACTTCAGATATCATGTCTGCACTTCAGTAAACTGCCTAAAAAAAAATAAAATTCCTCCTCCATAAAGTATTCTGCTCTTTTAGTGCCAAGAGCTGTGTGCAAAACACTCCAGGCAGTCTGTTCCCTCTTGACAGATTCATTCAGCAAAGCCAGAGCTGTGCTTGTGACATAATTGCTTTCATAATGTATTTGACAGACAGAGAGCCAGGAGCCATATCTCTGCCTCTGATAGCTAGATAAATAGATGAACGAGAGAGATGGGAACTTATTTTTCTGTCTCTTCTGACAGACAGACTTACATCAGTTTCCTGTCAATTCTACTCTTCTCTCAGACATGGTGAGAAATTCAGAGACCCTGTGGAAGGTTGGAATTGTCTTTAGCTGCAGTCCATGGCTTTTTGAGAGATACAAATTCTGATTCTCTGTCTCAGCATGGCTATGAAATAGCAATATGCCGTTTCCTTTTCCGAGTGCCAAGTAGCACTGTGTGCTTCTGATTTTGTGTGTTCAAAGTGATATCCTTCTGTCTGATTTCTAAAGGTGCAAAATAGTAACATGGTGCTCAGGGAACAGGCCTTAGCCTACAGCCATTATGTAAGCCAGCTGGCACAGGGCTAAGTAAATGTTTTCAAAAGGTACAGGAACGGAAATGTTATCTTCCACAACCCTCCCTTCAAGCCAAGGCTGTCTGAGTTGAAGAGGGGAGAAAAAAAAAAGAAGACAAATTTGTCCTTCTAAAGAACACGGCACAAAAATCTGAAAATAGTTTCTGTCATCTATATTCCCAAGTCCCTCCCTATGACTGTCAGTGACTGAATGTAAAGAGTGCTCTGTGATTGTGCCATTTTCCATCCTTCTCTTTGGTTGACAGAGTTTTTGCATAGCTTCACAGTGAATTAGACTGGGAAAGTGATCAAATTAAATCTTTTTACTTTCTTAAGTGGATTAATTTTCAGATGGACTTATTGGTTTACCCCTTTGGCTTACCACACAGTCATATAAATGCTTGTGAGAGGACATGGGAGATGGCACAAGGGTAGGAACGAGAGAGTGGAGCAACAGGAGACTCAGCTTCATTGAGGTGCTGTTCCATCTTACACTGGGTTTAAAATATTCATTGAAGAACAAGCCATAGGAACCTTAAAGCTACGTTTAACTCACTTTAGGAAAAGAGAATCTTACTATTGTAGCACAGAGCATGCCCTTAGGTTATTTATCCTAATAAGAAAATACTTTAGGAGAGCATAACCAGTTGTCACAAATAGTCCTTGAGCTCAATTCAGTAAGTCCAATCAACACTCCTCTGAAACAGGAACATACACAGTTGCATTTGAATGTGACTGTGTGTGAGCCAGAGAAGTTATGAACACCTGATTCTTAGCTCAGTTGTGAAAAATTATAATAAAAATGTTGTCAATAATTCAGAGAAAGAAGTAAAAGATGACAGTCATCTGAAGAAAAACACGAATCACTACATAAAGTCACTTAGTTGGCAGAACAGAAAACAGCTGAAGGTCTAATCATAAATTCTGGATGTCTTTAGTTTTATTTACGGTGATAAAAGTTTTATGCTTCTGCTTAGAGAACCCTGACTTGTGTGGTTCTGTACACTTCTGCTTTGACTTTAACAAAATATTCTCTATCGGTGGCTCCTTGAGACTGAGAAGACGTCAGAACACTTAGGAGGAAGCAAAATTTAAGTGATAGTTTGAAGTCTAACATTATCTATGCTGTAGCTGAGGTCATGAATCAGTGACTAGACACTGGTAGGTTTCTCTGAGAAAGGAAAACAAGCCTTGCCTATTGCCTGAGCTTTTTCCAGATTCCTGAAGCTTGTCAAATCCTGCCCCTATATGAGAGAAGTATTACAGTCCACTCTGTAAAACATGCCGTAATCATATACTGCTGGTGGTGGTATCAGATATTTCTGACCACTCCTGTTTAAGGAAAAACAGAAGTCTATTGGCTTCTCCAGTGTTCACTACCAAGTCACTTAACATACACATGGTTTGGAGCTCCTACTCCACTATTGCTATTAAGTGATAAATGTACAGCTCTAGGCAATGGTAACTTAACAAATGGAATCTTTATTTCAGCTTTAGAATTCAACAGTTCACATCCTGAAGTTTGGGGTGGGAAGAAAGAGACATTGCCACACTAGTACTGAAAACAAAAACATTGTTTAACTCAGATGAAGCTGCAACTCTGCAACGTGTCACTTCCCACTTGTCAGGGAGTGTGATTTTCTCCTTGCTGTCTTAGCCAAAAGCATGAGTGGCAGACTTTCCACACTCTGAACATCCCAGACATGGGATATCATATGCTGGCTTTCTGCCTATTAGCATATGGCTGAAGAGACTTGAAACCGGCGGGATAAAAGGAGAGTTTTTCCAGCTTTGAAAGAAATGGTGGTGTTATACTGAGGTCAGGGATAGATCTGGTATATGAAAGATGTATGAAGTTTATGTAAATAGACTGTTCTTACTAAAACATGTAGCTTGATATTCTAGAACCTAGAAATGAAAACAGTTGTAAAACAGGGCTCTGGTACTTTAGACCAAGTAGTATCTAAGTACTTAGAAAATCAAACCTATGTTTAAGTTTTCTATCCACAAGATAATAGAATGGTTACTGGTATATAAAACTACATATACAGTTGGTTCAAAAGATACTAATATTTAGAAATATTTTTAAGAGTCATCAACAGTTTTAGTGTCTTGGAGCAGAATGACCCCTTAAAGTATCTTTGAAGTCAAGTCAGACAAATTACTCAAAGAATAAATTAGCACAGTAACTATTGAAAGTGATTTAGCCTTGGGGAACAGAAGTGGTGCTACCATACCACTGACAAGTGCCAAGCAGACAGTAGTCCCAGTGCTGAGAGAAACTGAAAATAGGTAAGCAAAACTAAAACACCTTTTGCTCAGTTCTCAACTCCTCCACTTCTTGCTAGTAGCACAAGTCATCCAAAGTGTAAACAGCTCAGTCTGACAGCATCCTAATAACGACCATAAAAAGACAAGAATATTTCTTAGGGGTCTTCCCCTACATACTAAAAATTATGTAAGATGCCATGAAGGTCAAAAATTCCCCGTTAGTAATCAGTATCCCTTTGCCCAAGTCCATGGCCCAATGAATAAACAAGTCTTTGAATTCTACAGAACATCATCAGCATGTTACTCCACAAGTGCTGTCTGTAGTATGACTTGCAAAGGCTAGTAAGAAGCTCTCTGTGAGCTACCATGTCATTCTAAATGATCAGTGAACTCAGAGGACACAGGCACAGAATGAGTCACTGGTTTCTTACCAAGTGAACACCATCCTGCTACAACTGACCTGGTAGCTTTCAGACCGAACACATGCAGCCTAAATCTCTGCTTATTTTACTGTAGGCTTCATATCAATGAACTGAGCAAAGCTACAATGACTTCAGTAATGAAAAGTGGTATTTGTACAGCAGTACACCCTGCAGAAGATTTTTACATAACTCCACAAACATCTCAATTTATAGGTTTCAACTTCTAAACTACTGCAAGTACATTGGAATGATTTACCTTTAGGGTGATGAGCCTTAAACGGTAATCGTCTGCTTGTATGACTCTGTTAACTGTGATTTCTATTCCTTCATAGGTGACCTGTTCCTCTGGCCAATATTCTGTGCATTTCTGTGTGCAATAAAAAATAAATCTAGTTAAACAGGTATCAAGGGAGGTTCATTTTTGCTCCTCTGAAACTGGATACAGCATATGCATAGATGAATATGAATAAACTTTGTTTCTATAACAAGTACAAGTTTTCACTTTCTAAACAGGGACCACATTTCAGCTGATTTTTGCTGCACTCATAATAGTCTGATTGCTTGATTAAAAATGCACAAATCAAGTAATTACTAACCAATGCTTTTAAATACACACATCCTTATTTATCTTTGTGCAGCTGATGTGCATTTTGAAGGTTCATTAGAGAGACCAGTGGCAATGTGCTTGTGTTTTTAGATTAATCCTTTTCTTAAGATAATAATGATTAGTATAATACACAGTGGTTACCAATATGGAAACACAAAATACAGCTTTCGTATTTTTTTATAAAGACTCAGTGCTCTCTGAATATAAAATGATCATTTGCATAAGATTTGTATAAAATAACATGACTAGGGAGGTTTTGGGAAATAGATTACATATCAAAATCCACTTAAAATTGTCAGTGAGAATCTTTCAAAGCTAAGGAACTAAAAGGAAGCAATAGCAGTGAGAGACATTAGACTGCTACATTTATTTTGCCCAAAACCAGTCAGAGATGCAGCCAGCGCAATCTGACAGCGAGAGACTCAGAAACTATAGTCCAGTTGCAAACCCATTTCAGGGTACCAACATACTAAAGATAAAAAAAAAAAATTGTAAGCACTCCCATCTTGTAAGGAGGACTAAAAAAGGCTGGTTTTTTGTATGCAGCTTCCTAGAGCTAATCGATATGCAAAAGCAGAGACAGGCATTTCAAGACGGTGCACAAATTAGTTCGTGGACAAGGAATGACGTGAACAAGGCAGAATCTGAGAAAAAGGCTCCCTTATGATAATGCAAGAGGCAATCTTGTTATCACGGGAGAGTAGGTATCTGCTATTCAACAAACCTTGGTAAAGATGATGCCTGTAAGATTCCTCTCTCACACAGCTGCACACAATCTTGAAAGAAGCAAGTTGAATCATTTTGCTCTCCCCCACCAAAAATAATTCTGCTTCAGGAGAAAGACTAACAACAGAAAAGTACCTTGCAAAGTTATTGAGTAAAAATTTTTGTGTGGGAGAATCAGTGTTGTTCCATCTGCACGGTGCCTCAGTTAATAACCCACTGGGAGTGTGGCCCACTGTGTCTCTGCAAAGTTATTTACGCAGATTGTGTTTTTTCTCATAAACTGCAGAATCTACTGTAAAAATTGTTAAGAGCACTAGCAGCTATCAATAGCACAGACATTGCTCTGCTTAAAGGAGTGGAGTAAAATGGCCCACTCATTTCTGTGGGCTGTCTGTCAGTTCAGATTAGAAGTGACAGAGGGCTGAGGTACAGAGCTTTTAATACTCACATTAGTGAAGTCATTGCACTGAGGAGGAACACAAAGCCCCTCTTACAAGCATCATTGCTGAACAAAGGTTTTGGTTTTGAATCTAGGTACTTCTGAGTCCTGTTATTCATATTTTAATATATGTATTATGGAAAAAGGAAATTAATATAGAAGTCATTTACATGAAAAGACCCTGTATTTATGGCTGAGATTCCTGACACCATTTAATTTTTGACACAAAAGGTATCAGAAAAGTCTCAGCTGCTCTGTTGTAATATATAGGCTGTAACAAGCTCCATTTATGTAGTTCATCAGTACTGCAGTGCACTGCTTCCCAAGACTGATATGAGTGGTAAAATACTTGGCCAGTACAGTTAAGAGGTAGTTCAGACATAAAGGTTATTTTGCATTCATGTTATACAATCTTGCCATGAAAACTATAGCGGAACAACTTATCACCAGGTAGGTCATTCAGGACCAGTATTTCCTCTACATCTTCTTCGTTAAACCTCAAAGTCCTCAAAAGATTCTAGTACACTATGTCATGACATTTTAACATCTTATGCGCCAGAAACTGGTTTACTTAGGTCAACAAGCAAGTTATTACTTCAGTGCTGCTGCTCAGACACATGCATATGAAGTTTAAAAATGTTAGTGAAAAAAAACCTTTTAGATCAGCAGCATACTATATTTTGCATCAGCAATGCCTTGACAGTATGTGTCCTGTCAGCCAGCTGTAATAACTGAACATTTTTCACTTGTAAAGCATGATAATTCTGTGTCAGTCTTGCTCACTTTTTTTTTTTCAGTGAAGTTCAAGGTTAAATTTATTTACTTTATAACTGTGAAAAGCTAAAGCTTTGTGTATGTGCCTGGTTATGGGCACTAAGCTTCCAGCTAGCAGGTAAACCATTATAACTCTGTGCATATGCTGGATGTGTTCCCATATTCCTGGGCTTCTAAATGTCTGGAGCCTCTTCTCTAAAGAAAACTCACCTAAATCGTACTGGGTTCTCAAGGAAAGGCTTGACACATACTGCTGCTACAACATTTGGATATCTCCACTACACATAGCTGCTAGGGGTGAGGGAGGATGCAGAGCACAACACGTGCCCAGATCACTTTCTCACATCTTACACTGCCAATAAAGACAGACATAAGCTCAGCTACATGTCTGTGAGTTGAAGCCCAGGCACATAGTTCTTGCAACTCTGCTATGGGGCAAATATTTCAGCAGGTAAGTAATAAACAGCTGGAGGGCAGCAGTATTTTAACTGAAAAAAAAAATTGCTTTAGGTGGATTAGCAGAAATACAATGACAATTTAATTTCTGGAAGTAGGTGGCAAATAGACAATTTCAGCATTTCAGTATTTTAAAAGCATTTCCTAGGTGCATTCAGGAAAAGGTCCTTCACATCCAAGTCAGTTCTAGGTGTTGATTGCCATAAGTGCCATAACGGATTAAAGATATTCAAGCTTAGTAGTTATGGGCTACTATTGTTTCTTTGATTCCTTTAGAGAGAACTTCAAAGACTGCCTGCAAATAGAGCTGGGTTAGGAGAGGTTTCAGGCCAGCTGAGAGACGGAAATGGCAAAACCAGCAGCAGGCTGAGTCAGACAGCCAAACAGGACTTACAGTAAACGGAACTGAAAGAGAAACCCACATCTTCTTTGAGCCTGAAGAATTTAATGCTGGCTCTGATTGCACAGACCATTGAACTAACTTCTATTTGCTGGCTTAGTGTCTATGCTGAAAATATCTACTAGAGTACAGTTAAAAATTAGACTAAATATAACACCATTACCTCATTCATCTCTTCTATATTGGTAATCATGACAATGATGGGAGAACGCTCCTGCCACACCATTCTCCAGAAGTCAGTGACAGTATTAACTATCGGTCCCTGAGTAGCAATATATACCTTTTCCTCTCCTCCATAGCCCTGCCAACAAAACAACAAGAGATCAGTTTTAACAGGGATGTCCACCACAACCTTGAAGGTTCGGTCTTTAAAACAGAGAGCTATACTGGTTGAAATGGTAACTTTGTGGCATCAGTTCTCCTCTCCATCTCTCTCCTGAACACATGGAGTGAAGGCACAGTATGGACTCACGTAATTCCAGCAAAGAGTATCCAACAGCCTTGAGGTGACTCTGGCTAGGTCAAAGCCTTATTCAGGCTGATTATCCAGTGCCTTGGTTAGGCCATCTGACAAGGAATTTGCATCAAGAACTGCAGAAGTATGTTTCTGTCTGGTCTGAATCTGTACAGGTGCACTTTGAGATTTGGTTTTCAGCTAATGTAAGCAGGAGAGAAGAGCAATCAGATCAGCTAGGATGCCTTTAAAAGCCCGTGAATGTTGCAATTCTGTTTACATTAACAGCGGCTGATAGAGGCTAGCCAGACACATCGGACTACTGAGCTCTTACCCTGATGTAGTTAGCATTGATGTAAGAGCTGAGGGGATCGTCCTGATCAGCTGAGGTAAGGCACACTCTGCTGTGAGGATCTGAAAGGTGTAAAGAGATAAGTAATAATTTATCAGTTCCTCAGAGGAAAGAGACACACAAGATTATTTTGTACAGTGAAAAATTTACACGCACTCATGGCCATCACAACAGATGTCAGTGGCCTTGGAAAATTCCCATGTTAAAAAGTTACCATAAAAAGAGGAAAGGATAGTCGAGGTAATTTGCCTTCTTCTGATAGTTTCACCCACTCTCTGAAGCCCGCTTAATTGGTGCTGTTGCAGAGTCAGTGTCTCAGCATGACCCTGGAAAAGCAGTCTTCTGCTCCAGGAAATTATTTCTCAATATGTTAGGTCAACAGACTCATTCTGGCTTGAAAGACATTAGAATATTGTTTGTGAAATGACAGCAAACAGCTTCTCTGCCAAACCATAAGCACGTGTTTCTTGCGCCCAGGCAAGCCAGATGACATTAACTCTTCCCCTGTTTCATCTTGCAATGAACCAAACTCCAAGATGTGCTATTAACAAATACAGTGGTTAAAGAGAAATTAAAGAATATTAACAATCCCTTGTACTCTAAATCTCTCCAGCACTTGAGTTTCCTTCATTGAGGCTGTTTATGAAGCATTATTCTTGTTCTAATAAGATGACAAAAAGAGAACATTATTTCACTTGAGAAGCTCAGTCCAATTCCCACTGAAGTGAACGGCTGTTCCAGTGATTTCAATGCAGACTGACACAAGCCTGCATTCATTCTCTTTCACCAGTGCTCCACAGTGTGTTAAAATTGATAAGAAACATCCTACTGCTGACAGAGGCCTCAGCAAAGAGCAACAGTGTATATCACCAGGATAATATTAAAACCAACAGATGACTTTTTCATTAAAAAATTCAGCCTGCTTAGAAACCAGACAAAAAACTATGCAAAAATTGTGCTTTACTCAATAACATATTAAGGACTAAGCACACAGTAATTTCTACAGTACTACAAACACAGACTCAGCATGAAACACTGTCCTTGGACCAGATTTGTGTTTATTGGGATCACTGGCTTTGAAGCATAAAGCGCATGTTTAGCTCTCCTTGCCACCCTCTTTACTGCCAGCACCAAGCCCTTCGAAATGGAGGTAGGAGGATAAGAGCAAACACTCCGCCCTCTTCCTTCCTCAGCAATATCAAGTCATCCTTTGGCCCCAGCCAGGGACTAAAGTTGCACAGAGGTTACTAATTTTTTAATTCATTCAGAAAAAATACTCAGATCATAATAACCCTGGAATAAGGTTGTTCACCCTTAGAGAGATGGTAGGGTAGAAACCAATTAGCTGAAATGGAGAGGTCAAAGTGACAACACTGGCTGCTAGCAGATATCCATGAGGCTCAGATGAAGCTTGCAGCAAATAATTAGCCCACTGAGTGATCACTCTTAATAATATGTGGTAGTGGGCCATACTCAGTCATCTGATTACAACTCTGGAAAGGGGTTTTCAAAATGGCAGCAATTCTGCTGCTTCAGTTTAAACATCCCATATTACACATTTAAAATGGATCCTGCTCTCAAAGTACACATTAGATACCAAATTCAGAATACATAGATCACCTAGAAATCTGGCACCTGGGACCTGAAATCATCAGCCACTTTTGCAATCTTCCCTTTCCAGCAAAAACAGTGAAATAATACCTGAAAAATTCACCTCAGTCATTAGCACAGCAATACTGAAAGGTGGTTGAATGTTTTTATGCTTCTTGTCTAAGATATGAGTAAAGTCATCAGAAGGGTTGCACACATTGAGCTGCAGCTGCTGGAGTTTTAAGATAAAAAAATCTCTTTTGAAACTATTTACAATCCAGGTTCATTAACTGAAATGGTAGGTATTTTTGACTTCTCTGCACTTATCTTTGCTAACCTGGCATTGAACCTTTTGGACTTTGCAAACAGAGTTACCATGGCTACTGGTGGCATCTTCCAGCAATGACTTAGAGCAAAAAAAGAGGCATGTCATCCAATCGTTTAACTTTTCAAAATAACTTTAAGTATGAGAGAGGGGAAAATGATGACACTTGTAAAACTTTATTCCAAAATGCTTCTCAAGATTCCTATTCCTAGCTACAAATAAAATTAGTGTAATAGAAAAGAAAAATATTTTTATTTTCTGTGTCATCTTAATGCCATCAGGCCAGTTCCCTATATTCTCAATCTGCATTTGAGGCATGATTCTGAGAAAACACTGATGAGGAAAATAACATGGCTAGAATTTAGTCCTTCTAAAGCAGTTGGGTAAAAGAAACCACTAAGTAACATCTAAATGAACATCAAGATCTTGGATAGAATTTTTAAGCAGCATCAAATGATGTAATTCTAGTAACTTAAAAGCCAAAGATTCATGCAAAATCAGCAGAACTTAGATTCTTCATGCTCTGTACCTTTTTGGAAATTTGATTTATACTTTGAAGCCATGTTGCTGCTTCATAAACATGACCTTTGGATGATATATTGTGGTGACAGTACACTTCATGCAAAGCCCTCCAGCATGTGCAATAAATCACCCTACCTGAGTGACTTAAAAGCACAAACTTACTCGGGAGAATTGTTTTGTAGCGATTCTTACGCACTAAGCCTGGAATATCATATTCCTTTGGGTCAACAAAGTTCATTGGAATTTCCTGTTAAAAAAAAAAACAAAACCAAAAAACAAACAACAAAAATCACGAAAACATAAAAGACAGTATGTGGCATTATTAGACTCACAAGAGGAATAAAAACCCCAATCCCATTATGTCCTCACTGTGAGGGAGGCAAATTGATGAAGTTAACTGAGACATACGGTACAGTACTTCTAGCAATTTACCACCAAAATATGGTTGATGTTTCCTTTTACTGTCACTGGCTTTTTTTTTCTGAAATCCTTAACACAAAAACGCTCACAGTGACTAATTCAATTGAGTTACACGCGCCACAGCGTTTTGTTCACCCCTAATATTATTAGAACTGCATTGCAAGTGTAGGCACAGAACTAAGCAAAAGGTGGTACTCAAGACACTGCTCCAAGGGCGATGGACCTCAGACACCATCCTTTCTGACTCACATTGCTTCCTCTCAGAGGGTGGAAGTTATTAACTTGCTAGGGACTCACACCAGCAATGAAGTATGACACACGTTATGGTATGTTGGCGTACTGACCTGACTCTGTGGAGCTGGGGGAGCATCACTGGTTTTGCTCATCATGCTGTCAAGCTCCATAGAGAAGGACAGCAAATGGGTATTCAGGGATTACCTTATCTCTACACTGCTGGTGCAAAGAACACACAAACGTGGAGGGGTTTTGTATTCTCCACTGCACATCTCCTGCAATAAGCAGTCAACACCAGTCAGGAACAAATGGGAACCTTCCACCAATTGTAGTCATTAGGCATGGGATGGGGAAGGGATGTGTTAACCAGACTCAGCAGATATGGCTCATGGGAACTTGGAAGCAGAGCTGGTCCTCCCAGCTGCTGCACAGTGCATTTGAGACACCACTACTGGGCACAGTCGTAACAGGAATCAGGGTTGAGTAAGACAAGCCTCACTCTGGGAAAAAATTAAGATGAGCAGAACTATGGACTACAGAAATGTGGAATCGTTAAGACTGGAAACTACCTCTAAGATCATCGAGTCCAACTGTTCACCTAGCACCTCCATGTTCCCTGCTAAGCCATGCCCTTAAGCAACACATCCTCACGTTTTTGAACACTTTCAGGGATGGTGATTCCACCACTTCCTTGGGCAGCCTGTTCCAGTGCCTGAGCACCCTTTCAGTGAGTAATTTTTTCCTAATATCCAATCTAAGCCTGCCATGGTGCAGCTTGAGGCCAATTCTGGAACTTTAGAAGACTATCTGTTCTCTGTCTCTCACACAGTACCGAGAATACTGTTAGGTTTAACCAGAGGCAATTTATGATAAAAACATTTTGTTGAAGTACTTTCGTATCAATTTGGAGAACTGCTTGGGAACAAAACCTTCATATTTTCTCAACTGTTATTTGGTATTTAGTTACCCCAAACTTTTTCCTGAGACAAACTCCATGATCTGGTTTTTGCGTCTTAAGTAATTCACTTCTCAAGCCAATTCTTGGTGAAATCAACAGGACTTTTGCCTGAGTAAAAATTCTAAATCTTGTAAGAGTTTCAGGATTTAGCCCTGCAAATGTCCCCTCTGACTTTTCTTCCAAAATGAAACAGAGCCGCTTGCTTCATCATACATCTGGACTTTGAAAACCAAGCAGGTTAGACAGACTGAAAATACACAATGTAGAGCTGGCTGGTGATAACTGCTTCATAAAAAAATAACTAGTTCACAGTTGTTAATTATAGAAATGGCATTTTGATTACACAGCATTTTTATCTGCACTTTTCAGTTTTCATTAAAGAATGAAAATAGCTTTGGATAGTTTGGCTGCTGAATGATTCTATGAACACCAGGAAAAAAATAATTCCAAATTTCTTAGAGAAATGAAGCATATTTTTTCCTACTTCTAACATTATTTTCTTTGCTTGAAAGCTACAGTGTACCTCAGAGACTGATGAAACTGTATGGGGATTAGTTCAGCATTCAGTTCATTCACTAAGTGAACATTTCCTCCCTAAAACAGTAATAGATGCTTTACTTCTAAAGAATCAGGGCATGCCTACACAAAAGCTGCTTTTCTTCAACTTGGACAGCACTAAGTGAACTAAATATCATAGATACCTGGTGTTCTGTTTTAAAACAGAAGCCCAGACCATCCCTCTGTTCCTGTAAAGTGAAAAAAGCCCTGAAAATGCACAAGGAGGGAGGACAGCAAGTGATACTCAGAGCATTACTCCTTCCCTTTCAGACACTTACAGGTCATGAAGAGGACAGGCTGAAATGGCTGTTATGTTGCAAAACATAATCTGCCTCCTGCTCTGCTGAGATTCCATGCTTAAGAGAATATTTGACTTGGCAGTATTAACTTCAGCGGCTCTTGATCACATGCCCTCCAACACCTCAGCATGCAAAGTCTGTGCCCTGGTTACCTCCCATCTTGAGCAGGAATTTACAACCCTGCCTAGTAGATATAATACAGCCACTGCAGCATTTTGCATACTACTCTTTTTGTCAGGTATAATAAACATGACAAACATGACAATGCCTATCACATGGACTGGATACGGCACTTAGTGCCATAGTCTAGTAACTGTGGTGGTTGTGGATCAAAGGTTGGACTTGATGATCTCAGAGGTCCTTTCCAACCCATCTGATTCTATGACATCCAAGTAATTAGGGAAGAGACTCAATTGCATGCAAAGATCTAAAAAGCTAGGGTACTCACTACACCAAAATGTATCTGACCTTTGTCCTAAACTACTCAGAAATCCAATTTTCATCTGCTTGCTTCATCTGTGTAAGTATATTTTCCCCAAATCAGGCAAAGAATCTTTCTGTCAAAGCATCAGTGGATACAGTGAGCCAAGAAAACATATTTGAAAATCCCAAAAGTAACTGACAGAGAAGCTTATGACTAGTAAATAATAGCCCTGTGTTAACCAGAGAACATTGAGTAGCTCTACATCAAGCATTAAGCAGCAAAGAGAGTGGATTAAGGTGGTTGGGCACTGGAACAGGCACACCAGAGAAGTGGTCACAGCACCAAGACTGAGAGAGTTCAAGAAGCATTTGGACAATGCTCCCAGGCACACGGTATGATTCTTAGGGATGGTCCTGTGCAGGGCTAAGTGTTGGACTCAACGATCCTTGTGGGTCCCTTCAACTCAGCATATTCTGTGACTCTGTAATTTCATCCCTAGAGCAATTCCAGACACATTTCAAAAAGTTATGCCTACAGAAAACATGGCTTTTCTTCTGTATTCTAGTGAAAACTCTGATTTTTTTTTTTTATAAAAAAGTAGCATGCCAGCATTAAAAACCCCAAAAACTTGTGAAAAATAAGATTTGCTGTTGTCATTGCCAGAACTAATTCTCACATTTTTAAGTGACAATATCACTGAAAGCTTTCAGATATTGTCATTTCAAGGGATGACAAATTTGGGAATTGCATTAAATGCTTCACTGATGGAAGTGGAGTTTATAGGTACTACTTTTAGACTTGCATAAAATAATAGCAAGGTTCATAGGAGAGAGACATCATCTAATTTTTATTGATGCTCCTAAAAGAGAGAAGCCAGATACTCACAAAGAACTCTGCCTGGAGTATGAAAGGATCCAGTGCTTTCTTGTGCAGTTCCTCTTCAGTAAGAATGTTTGATGCTGTCTGGAGGTATTCTCGGGCTGACTGTTCTCGTGGTGACATGACATAACCAAAACCTTGCTCAGAACAGCCTGGGGTACACATATCCAGTGTGAGTGAAACATTTGAACCTCTCCTGCAAAACAGAGTGGTCGAAGTTTGCTTACAACAAAACAGAGTGACCCACCATTGTCAGCAATGGACACAGTCCCAATGACAGATTAACAACTTCAGAAAAGCAAAAAACCCAGAAAGGTGGTTCTCATGGGTACAGTTTGGTCACTAGCTGTAAAAAAATAGGTGATGCTTCTTGTGTAGACAAGACCAGAAAATGATTTTGTGCACTGAAACATGAAGGCTGACACTTTGATCGGTGGGGTAAGATCCTGGGATAAACTATCAGTTCAACATCAATAAAGATATGAAAAGCTAACCACTGCAGTGAATAATTTTTATGTCTGAAAAACTTTCTTTACACAAATTTACATAATGAAAAGAATAAAATGAAGGTCCCAACATTTTAACAGTTACATTGAAAACAGAGATACTGTAGAGTGTAGAATTTTTAGTGGCTTTATTATAAGTTAGCCACGCAACAAAATAAGGAAATCAAAATGCCTACACTGTTTATTGAGTACAGTCTCAACATATTTCTGAGCTTCTGCCAATCTCACATATCATAGACAAAAGTAAGATTTAAAAGACATCAGTGAATCTATATTTAAATATCTTTAACAAAAAAAAATAGAGTCACACAGTATGATGACTACTAGATAATTGTTCTATACATCCACACAGTAGACCTATTTTTGATGAATCTCAACCAGCAAAATCTAGTTAGGAGGTGTGTGCAGGAGATGTTGAAAAACCGTATTGACCAGCTCACGGAGAAGACGATGGAAGTTGGGTCACGGCCCTTTCCTGGATTTAGGAGTTTTTCCAAAAGAATGTGCAGCTACCCTCTTGCTATGATTCACAGTCATGGGGAAATGATTTGGAATGGAACATGACCACTAATGGCAGACACCAGATCTTTAGTGATATCTTTCAAAGGATTTTGACCTTACCTCCCTGTGTGCTATTAAACAGCTACCACATTTCTCCCCAGAAACAGATGCATTTGATAATGAATGCTTTTAGTTCTTTCAGGGTGGAAGAGGCTACATACATCAATAGGTCTTCAGCATGAGGAAATGGGATTTCTTTAACAACATTCAGTGGTGTTTGAATTTAACTACAGACTACCCCTCTAATAGCATAGGTAGTCAAAGAATGAGAAGCAAATAAGATAGAGAAGCAGAATGGATTCTAAAGAGGGACAGGTAGGTAACTTAACACAACACCAAACAAAGGAAAAGTGTCCAATGCTTAATGTAAATGAAATTTGCCAGGGCACAGCTTAAACCTGGAATGATGTCAGTCTTCTCAAGCATATGTGTATACTGAAAACAAGTTTATTTTACCTCTTAAGTGTACACATAGTACACATTCTACCTAGTGTGAGAATTTCAAGCAATTGTTTTTTTTCCCCACCTCTAGTTCTTTGACAGGTTTTTAATTGTAATTCATTACCTTTACCAATTGTTTACTCCCCAGCTGATACTCCCCAGTTGACATTCCCTACTCTCTCGATACAGTACCTTTCCTGCAGGCTAGCAATCACCTGAGAAGAAATGTCAGCATCTTTGTAATGACTGAAATGGAATGAAATCAAGGATAGTGAAGAACACAAATGATTCATGCTTTTCAAGCCCTATCTTGCCATAATGAAAGAAACAACAAAACTCACTGATAGCAGCAGGTTCAGGGTCAAGCCCCAGAGGCTACTGCAACCTCATGTTAAAGGTAGAATATAGCAATAAGAGATAGGAGATTTTAGGACAAATGTTATAACAACATATAAAGTGAGAAAAAACATTCTAACCTCATGGAGTATAAATTGAAAGTTCTTCTGTAACATCCCTTTTACTGTGCCCTGTGGAGATTTGGAAACTCAGCATCATACTTCTTAAAATCTAAGTTCTGCCCTTTGTTTTAAGTTTTAGGTATGAGGATTAACTATGGTTGGCAATCCAATTAAGCCTGAAAACCTAGAAATAAAGAAAGGTGATACCCTGCCATGCTGGGCCCTTCAGTAACCTTGTTCTTATTTAAAACATCATCACCTTTGCAGAATTTCTTCACAGGAATTCTTTCATCAAGACCTTTGTCTGATTTCACTAATAAAATGGAAAGAACACAAACCAAAAAAAAAAAAAAAAATTAAAAAAAAAATCTGTCTTTTATCTTGAAACTGCCTTTTACCAGCTGTGAAGCTCCATTGCCCTGATGGTTCAAGCAGTGAACACCAGCTCACCCTGAAGTTTCATTACTGGGTTAATTTGAAACAAATTCATTTACTTTTGGACTAACTCATTTATACAAGAATTATAGCAGAAGACCACTCCTCCTATGCTGTTCTTTTGGAGAATTGTCCTCCAGCATGAGTGACAGAAAAAAAATCTACAAGATCCACCTCTTTTGGAGGTAGAAGCTTTCACTGCCCTACAGTGGATTTCATGCTATGCAGTTGCCATCATGAGGAATAGCAAAAGCCTGATGAAACACAAATAGATATATTCAAAGGAAAGAAATGATGCTTTAGAATAGCACTTGTTGACAGCTGCCTAGAAACCGTATGTTTTTTTAGCTAATATGCTTATATTTATCACTGGACTGAAAACAAGACAGGAAATAACTATAAATATATATATATGTAATAAAGCAGGTGCTTGACCTTAAACCCCATTTTAAAGTGACATTCACAAACGCAATAAAGCTTCCTGCTTTGCACAGAACTCCTGAATCCACAAATTCTGGGCCCAGACTTTCCCTTATTAGCCACATCTACCCTACCTTTCTTGCAAGCCCACGGATTTAACCGTTAGAGTAGCTGGATCTGTCTCCGCTTTAATGTCCATTACGCAGTCAAAGACCGGAGTCTCCGGTACGGGATCCAAATCTAGGAAGTCATCCTCATTTTTATCCTCTGTCCACTCTGAGTACGTGAACGAAGGCTGCCGGCTCACAGATTGGCGTCTGTCCTCTTGTAGCGGGAAGGGGGGGTCTGGTCGGGCTCTGAGTAGATGCCAAAACTAAAGGAAACAAACATTTAAAAAAGCCTTCTGCTTGTTGCCAGCCCTTCCACACAGCCCAGAGGATGGGTCTTCAGGGCAGCACCCCAGCTTACTACAATGTACTAGAACTGGAAAGTACTGAAGAGGACAGGAATGTTCCACGCAGGAGTAGCTTTGTGGTGCATGTTATAAGGATTCACATCTACCCATTCAAACCTGCTTTCAGCCACAGAGGTTTCCACAGAGCTGGCCAGGCTTAACTCGGGGATACAGTAGAAGTGGAATGTGCTTGTGACCATCATATGCAAGCCAACGTGATATCACTGTCCTTTTGTTTAGTTTCTTATCCTTCCTAGGCTTGTTTACAAAATAAAAATCTATTATAATATTCTACAAATCATACTTCTCCTGGCTTAATGGTTTTTCATCTAAAATTTACATATGGATGAGTTAAGAAAAGTAAATATAATTGAACTGAATATCTTTGACAACCTGGCACTATATCCAAAATTTATATATAAATCCATCATTTTTTCAAAAGGCCTCAATTTTGATGTACCTGACTCTGAGGCTCAGAATACCCTTATATCAGTTTTTGGCAAAGACTCTTTTATAATGTAATTATCTAATTTGAACATGGTATAAATGTTAAATAATAAATCTTGTGAAGGAAAATAAATGTAATAATAAAGGTTATATTACAAATAAATGAAAGGTTTGAAGCTAAGAAATTTCTGCATTATATTGGTTTGCATAGATGCTGTGGCAGGCTATATGATTTGGAAATCAGATCAGTAGATTGTTTAAATCCTTCACATAGGCTTCAGTTAAAAATTTCAAGCCCAACTCTGGACTCCAGGATCTGGAACTTCAGGCCAGCTTCATCCATCTAGCACTGAACTAGGAGTAGCATCACTCAGGATAAATGTCATACAAACTCTAACTGTATTGTCATTAAACCTTTTGAGACTAAGAACAGGTCTTATTTTTCCAAAGTAAAGCCTCTTGTGTCCTTTTCTTATATGGCTTTTAAACGGACAGTTGAATTTGGAAAATGTGCCACTAAAGGTCAAATGTCTCTTCCTAGGCTAGTAAAGCACATTAGCCTGTATAGGATTTGAAAAAACAGTTTTCTTGTGCCTGTCTTATTTTCATGTACTTTCATTTCTCTGAGCCTTAAGAATGAAAGCAAGGGAAGCAGGTTTTAATTTCTGTCCATATCTAGCTTTAGCCAACGTTAAGACTCTCACAAATCAGCAGTATTTGACAGTTACAAAATGCTTTTTTGTTTCAATTGATCAGAGTACACAGAAATTACAAAAGCAAACACAGGAACACCATTACTAGACTTTCATTTTACACAAACTCGAGGCCAAGTCTGAACTGCATCAGTCCTACATTCTTGGCCTGTTACATGACAAGCAAGAAGCTGGATTTTCATTCCTTGACTACTAGAGTTTGGCAATCCCACATGCTTCTTACCCATAGTGCAAGACTGTGATAGCTGAGCACTGATCAATAACTCTGTACTGCTGGAGAGTGCTGCTGTACCAAAATCAATGCTCGTGCTAAGGGCCAAGTGTAAGGTCTAGGAACCAATTCTCTGTTACAGATTCTAGGACTGGTATGGTGACGCAGGGCTGATTTTACTGGTGATTCAACCCACTATAAATCCAAAGGAACAAAAAGCTCCCCCTAGAAACAAAACATCTTTTCTTTACATTGAAAAAAGTGTGTGGCAAATAAGGAGCTGTCCAAGACACTGGAAGAAATTAAGTTATATTTAAAAGTGATTTAACAGAAAAACAGTCTGCTCTGAAAACCTGCTCGGAAAAACAGTTCAGTGCTGGTTCTCTGCAGGAGCCTGAGTGCTAACACACCATTATATGAGACAGAAGACAGGTAGCATCACTAATACAAGCCTCAAGCGCTCTATCCAACCTTTTGATTTCACCATGATTGCTAAACCACCCAACACATTCTGGTACCTGGGTGCTTCAAACATTAACTGATGTCCGTTCTCCTGAAACGTTTGTTCTACCTGTATTAGAGTTATGAATTCCCCAATACAGGAGTGAACTGGACTTCAGCATGTGTGCAGACAGACAGGTATCACTTCTGAGAATTCGCTTAACCACATTTCTCACCCTTGCTACGTGGCCCAGCAGTTATTGCTCTGCATTAAATCAACAAAGTACACATATAAACAGGCACATTTTCTCCCTTTCCCAGGGAAGTGGTAAAGTAGTACTGTACCTCAATGCCCGATGGAGCACTGAGGAGCATCCTGGAAACTATGTTAAAGCATATGGAAAATAAGGAGGTGATTGGTGACAGCCAACAGGGCTTCACTGAGTGCAAATTGTGTCCGACAAATCTGGTGGCCTTCTAGAGTAGGATTACAGTGGTGGTGAGTAAGGAAAGAGCGACTGACATCATCTACCTGGACTTGTGCAAAGTATTTGACGCTGCCCTGCATGACATCCTTGTCTCTAAATTGGAGACGCATGGATTTGACGAATGGACACTTGGTGGATAAGGAATTGGCTGGATGGTCGCACTCAAAGAGTTGTGGTCGATATCCAGGTGGGGGCCAGTGATGAGTGGCCTTTCTCAGTGGTCAGTACTGAGACCAGCATTGTTTAACATATTTGTTGTTGACACGGACAGTGAGATTGAGTGCACCCTTGGCAAGCTTGAAGATGACACCAAGCTGTGTGGTGCAGTCGACACACTGGAGGGAAGGGATCCTGTCCAGAGGGACCTGGACAGACTTTAGAGATGGGCCCATGTGAAGCTCAGCAAGTTCAGCAAGGCCAAGTGCAAGGTTCTGAATGTGTGTCAGGACAATCCCAAGCACAAACACCACCTGGGGGATGAACGGACTGACAGCAGCCCTGACAAGAAAGACGTGGGGTGCTGGTTGATGAGAAGCTCAACAGGACCCAGCAATGTGCAATTTTAGCCCAGAAAAAAATCAACCTTATCATGGGATGCATCAAAAATAGCATGACCAGCAGGCTTGGGGAGGTGGTTCTCTGCCCTCCACTCTCAGGAGACCCCACCTGGAGTCCTGTGTCCAGCTCTGGGCCCCCAGCCTAAGAAAGACATGGATCTGCTGGAACAAGTCCAGAGAAGGCCATGAAGTTGATCAAAGGGCTGGAGCACCACTCCTACAAAAACAGGCTGAGAAAGTTGGGGCTATTCAGCCTTAAGAAGAAGACAAGGCTTCAGAAAGACCTTAGAGCAGCCTTCCAGTAGCTAAAGGGGGATTACAAGAAAGCTGGAGATGGACATTTTACAAGGGCATATAATGATAGAACAAGGGGCAATGGCTTCAGACCGAAAGAAGGAAGGTTTAGATCAGATATTAGGAAGAAATTCTTTACTATGAGGGTGGAGAGGCATTGGAACAGGTTGCCCAGAGAAGGTGTGGAAATGTTCAAGATCAGGTTGAATGAGGCTCCGAGCAATCTGGTCCCATGGAAGGTGTCTCTTCCCATGGCTGGGGAGTTGGAACAAGATGGCCCTTGAGGTCCTTTACAACCCAAACCAACCTATAATTCCATGTATATCAGAGTGGGACTGATGCATCAGGTCCATCTATAAAGAGAGAAGGGTACATTTTGGAAAGAAAGGTTTGATTATAAAGGCACTCCTCAAAGTAAAAGACCCTTTTGAAGTGTTTTCTAGGCAGCACACCGCTTAAAATGCATTTTAAAGGAGGAATGAGAGAGAGAGAGAGATGACTCAGCCAAGAGTCATAGGAAAAATAAAGAAAACAATAAAGAAAACTATCTTCATGCAACTATCTGCTGTTCACCAGGCTGAGATTCTAGAAACCCTTCCTGGTTCAATCACTATTTTCAATGTTCTGCCAATGACTATTTTATACCTTATTCCCTAAATATTGTTAGAAGTAGATGTTTGCGAATTCCAAAGCAGCACGACCTGAGACATCTGAGAGTAAGGTTAACAGGTAGACAGGAAGGGACAAGGCTCATGTGCTCTCTCTAAACAAACTCTCCTTCCTAATGTCAACATTAGAGAGATAACACTGGGCAAGACGGACCGTTGGTCTGAACTCACAGGACGTTTCTTATGCCCTGCTGCCCTGTGACTTATTCAGAGACCCAGGTGACACAGCATGACATTCGTGCCTCTACTCCAGCTAGAAGACTGTTAGCACAGACCACAGACAGGAACACAAACCAGTGCAAACTTGGCTACATGGAAACTGTTATAAAAGTTCTTCCTATACAGAAGTTTTAGCCAACACTTAAAAATGGGCCAAAGTCTGCTCTCATCTGCACTAGTATTCACGTTCACCTGCAAGGAATTCAAATGCAAAGCAGTTCAAACTGAGATCAGAATTTTTGGGCATGCAGAGCTTTCACTTCATGTTACCTTCTGTGTTAAGAAGGGGTCAGCAATAAATGTTTCCATCCACTGAGAAATAGTTGAATATGCAGAAAATCCCACCCCTCCTATTCAGATTTTCAGCTCAGAATGTTTTGCTGCAAAATTACCTGGAACTCATAAAGTTCTTGACAATTCTTAGATATCTCCTTTTTTTAAAAAAAAAAATAATATTTGCAACTACAGAATCACCAGAAGGTTATTTTTGAGGACAAAATTAATCTGGAGAAGGAACAGCATCATCAAAAAACCAGTAAATTGCATAAACCCAGCTAACTTCCTTGCCTACAACAATGATCACAATAATGGAGGCATTAACTATAATTACTTTGCCTTGTGAATGGTTTTTAGAAAGTACATTCACCTGACACATTAAACAGAAGATTTTGCCACTGTGCTGCCTCTGAGTGAACTTCACCATAGTATATATATAATGTGACATACTTCCTAGCAGGGAGTGTGGTCTGCAAATCAAAGGAGGTACCTCTTGGCACTGACACAGCTGCACCTTGAATACTGTTTACAAATTTTGGTCCTCGAGTTTAAGATAGATATGGAAAAACTGGAGTAGGCCCAATAGAGGGTTGCAAAAGAGGTCAGGGGTGTAGAGTACAGGACCTCTGAAGAAGGTGGAGGGAATTGGGCTTGTTCAGCCTGGCAAAGAGGAGGCTCTCCTTCATAGTGGCAGCTGATACCACAAGGGACAATGGCCACAACCTGCAGAAATTCCACTCAGACATTTATCTTTGTGAAATTCACATCATACACTAGGAAAAAAAATCTTCCCCAAAAGTGCCGTACATCTCCTTCCCTGAAGGTTTTCAAAACCTGTATAGAAAAATGCATCTAACTGAGTGTTGGCAACAGCCCTGCTTCAAGCAGGATGTTAGACTAGCAAGCTCTAGAGGTGCTTTCCCACCAACAGTCCCATGATTCTATAACGTATTTTATTATACTGTGCATCACTCAAACAGCATGTCAATAGCATAGCTTCAGCTTCCTGAGCTACCCAAGGGTGCACCTCTGTAAGGACAGGAGGTGATGCTCCACCTGCATCTTCAGTAACTGCATTCGCACTCTAAGAGAACAGCATACAGGGGTATGAAAAGCCACATTCAATTAGAGCTCCCTAAAAAGAAAGAATTTTTTACAGTTTTCCCATCTACCACACAGCTTTGTGCCAGTTACACAATCAGTGGAGAAACACGATATTCTCCTTCTGTTCCCAAACAGCTGACAGCTAACTAGATTAACTGTAGTCATGCCACTAAGCTTGCTCTGCAGCTGGGGTCTTGGCCTACATCTGCAAGTGCTTTACATTCAGAAGTCCACTGATGTTCTGGAACAGCTCTTTCTGCCACTGAAGTCAATGGATTAAGGTCCCATTACTGAACCACATCCCTTCTATTTAAGTGCAAATTGTTTGCCCATCTCTGGATGGAAAGAATAAAAACCATTAGTGTGATCCCTAATTGGGATTAATCAAGAAATTGAATAAGGTTAAGTGGTTCCTCTACATAAAGCAAGCAGATAATTATATAGAAATGGCCCCAAAAATGTTGCTTTACAATCAACTTGGGCATAACACCAACAACTTCAGGTAAATTAGATATCTTATAAAAACTCACTGAAAAAGGGCATGAATATAGTTTGCATAGAATCATAACTTACCAGAGATCCTACAAATAGCAGTCCTAGAGAAGCTAAAGACAGGAAGATGTATGATACCACAATGCTCCCAATTGTAGTCAGGTTCTGTGAAAGAACAGAATAGACAATGACTCATGAAATATTTAGGGACACAGTATAGTGTCTGCATGCATGTTCTTGGCAGACTGTGTATTATTTCCCATGAAGTCATACCATACTCACCTGTGGAAAAGCCACCACCACCAGAAAAAATGCCAGGCTTTGGAGAAGTCTGAAACTGAAACCATCTCCAAGTCCCATCAACTCAGAAAGTCTAAACCCCAGGTTTCGCTGTCAAGGCAAACAAGAATTCTGCTTCCTACCCTCATGCATTGCCAAAATCGAGATCTGAATCCACAATTCAATTTTGCAGCCTGGACCCAATGCTTCGTTGCTGTAGTCAGTGCAATTTTATACTTTGGCAAAGGGCTTTGAACAAAGTTTAGTACTGTTCCTGTACAGTATTTTTACATAAAATCCAGCCACAGAAGACTTTTCTCTGTTTTCTACACATTCTGTGAAATACCACCAGGTTAATTCACACCACTGGAAGTGAAATTAATTCCAGTGTCTTAGCCATATTTAAGTAGTTTATAGTTTGGCCTGTTCTCAGTAGTAGGTGCAAAATTCAGTTCTAATGGGCTTCAGTGGTGAAGGAATTTTACTCTGTTTCTGTCCCACCAGTACAGCTAAAGAAATAGTTGGAGTTAAAAGCTTCCATTTGCTTATTTTAATGACAGAAGATTTCTTTGCCTTTACTGTTTTCAAGTCTAAATTTGCATGATAAACAGTGCTATAATAAACAGTCTTCAAAAATATGCATGAACATCTGCACAGTCATACTTGGGATGTTCTTGCAGTGTGTTCTAGGAATCAGTTTCCTCCAGGCTGAACAATTATTTTAAGTCAAAATCACACAAATCAGTGATTTTCTGTAAGGAACAACAATTTGTTAATGATTCAGCCACTACAAATAAGACACAGTCAGTAGTCTATGAAGAGCTCTGTGCATAATAAATCCAACTGCAAAAGGGCAAAGAAAAAGTGCTTCTTTCGAAAAAAAACCCCACGAAAGAGCAGGCGACATGCAGCTCAAAAACATTGCTAAGAGGAAACAGAAAATAGTTGTCACTTTACTTCAGTCATAAGAGGCACAGAATCACTGCATAGCCTCTGCTACAAAGATTATGTACAATGAATCTAAGCATTCTGATAGCAAATATATTTCATCTGATTTTTGAAAGTAGCTGTTCACTATTTAATTAAGGTTCTGTCCACACTAGAAAAATCTGCACTGGGTATAATTACCAGTAATTTATCAGATGAATCATTCTGGTATACGTGTCATTATGTCATGGTGAGAAGCTGAGCAGTTTTACTGGTGTGGCTTTGTAGATATAATTGAACCTGTACACCTAGTACACTTGAAATACATTTACAGCACATAGATATATTCTAAACACTCAACAAAAATAGATTTTTGTGACTGAGTATGTTGTGATTTGCACCTTTTATGTGGGTTGATCCATTCTTTCAGAATGTAAGCTTTTATTCATCTTAATAAATGAAGTTCCAGCTCTCCCTTTACTGTGGACTAAACCTTAGTGGGCTGGCTTCTTATTGCTTTGTTTCATTTGCAATTATTAGCACATTACAAAAAATCTGCTGTGCTGACCTAACATCATAGCCAAAAACTCAGCACTATATCTCAAAGATAAAATATTAATCTGTTTTCAGAAAACGCTTTTTACCTTCTCAGGACAGACACACAATGCAGCAGTCACTGTAATATATGGAATACATGTATATTACACTTTTAATCAGAAGAGATATTAGAAGCACCACCCAAGGCTGCTGACATCAACTACATAATCAGAGAAGAGTACTGGGACTTACCTCCCCTTGATCTGACAAAACCTGTTTAAATGGGGTAAGCAAGTACGAGAGTAGGTCAAAGGCATTCTGAGCTGCTGGGATGGTCCCATAAGTGCCGTACCACAGCATCATGCAGAGAAGCTGTGCAATCAATCAGAAAAGACATAATGAGCACCTCTCATTAGACAAACATTCATTTTCATTTCACGACTGCATAATTAACTAATTTAGTTAGCATTGATTTCATCTTGATTACCATTTTTGCTTTAAGAAGTCAGGTATTTTCTAGGCTGTAGCTTAACACGAATAAAAAGACTTGAAGGCTGCATACTCAGCCACTATTAACTAGATGTGCATCGCTGAGTTACGCAGGCTTACTCTGATCCACACGAGAAAAAGGACTGCCCAGGCGTACACTGAAAGAGCAACAGATTCCTCTGACTTCTGAACTCTTCTAGAACAAAACTGGTAATTCAGTGAAATGACTATGTTATTAAAAAACTATTAAGGCCTCTCTGAAATCTCTCCCAAATAAGCCACGTTCGCACAGACATCACTTACAAAGAGACACACACGCACAGACATACACGCGTGGAAACTTTTCATCGAACCACTTACGGGTGCTGCACACACCAGAGGTAACATAAAACTACAAAATCAGTGATGCTATACTTAATACACTCACAGAGAGGTATAACCTCATCTCTGACTGTGAAGGGCACACCACAACTTTACTGGAGTACACCTCCCAGTCCACTTGTTAGCAGGATGGGTATTTACCCCCATACATACCAGCTACAGAAAATGGATTTGGTGGGAGATCAGTCATTGGGCAAACAAGGCATTTGCAGTGAGGTAGTAAATGGGATGGGAGTCTGAGACAACAAAATGCAGGGACTGTTTGCAAGGCAGAGGTGGCTGCAGAAATGAGAGGACTGCACCTACGTCCACTGCTACATCTACAAAAAATGAGGAGGAACTCCCAAGCCAACACAGCTTAAAAGGGGGGTCCCAGCATCTCAAAGCTATGGCAAACTGCCTTACCAGTATCTGTGAGAGGACAAACAGATACATGCTATCTCCAGGCATTAATCCATTCCATCGGGGCGGCCAACCAAGCACTGCTGTTTTCTGAGAGGTTTTCAGGGACTGCTCCTTCCTGTTCAGCTCCTCTTGCTGTCCTTCAGCTTCATCCATTGACTCCATAACAGCTGGACTGGAACAACCTTCACGTGAAAACGACATGTGCAGGGGATGAATTGTGTGTGACCCTGCAGGCACCGCGGGGGCTGCCAGGGCTATTGTTTTCCTGGAGACGATGGTTCCCTCTCAGTTCCGCATCAGTAAGTGCAGCTCAGGATTGTGAGCGTCACACTCTATTAGTGCAGCTTTATTCACCTGCCTTCGTCAGAAAAAAGCGAGTGTGGGCGGATAAATTATTTTCCCGTTCTTTCCGGAGGTGCAGATTCTGGGCTTTGTTGTTAATAAATTCTCATCTACATTGCTGCACCTTTTCATTTTTACTTTTTAAAAGAAACTATCCGTGCTATTGCCTAGCTACACACTTCCCAGGTAAATGGTGGCACAGAACCCATTTTGTCCCTTCCTGCCTCAATTTCTCTCTTCTCCCCTGTTTGTCTGCTTTGTCTAATTTGATTATAAATTTCTGAGGAAGAGATTGTTTCATATTATGAGTCTGAATAGTGCTCAAGGGCTCTGGGTTTTGGCTGAGCATCCTAAGGCACTAATAAAATGGACTTTATTCTAATAACCTACTTCTTGGATGAATTCATACTCAAGAGCTATTTAATAATGTTGTAATGCTATTCTGTTTGGCAGAAATAACTGCTGGAGTGGCTAGTCCCTCAGTAACAGTATTTTGAACAGAGTCTGTGTAGATATAAATTAATTTACAAGCTAAAAGGAGTGAAAGATCAGACCCATTTGATGTAAGCACTACTGATTCACATCCTTCTACATGAGAAAAGCCCCAAGGCTGCCCTGTGTGCAGCACTGTAGCCTTAAGCCTAAGCCAGCCACCTGTGTCCCAGGGAAAGGCCACATCATCGGTCCTTCCCTGGTTTCAGAGAATCACAGAATATGCTGAGTTGGAAGGGACCCACAAGGATCATCGAGTCCAACTCCTGGCCCAGCGCAGGACCCTCCCCAGGAGTCACACCGTGTGCCTGAGAGTGTCGTTCAACCTCTTCTTGAACTCTGTCAGGCTTGGTGCTGTGACCACTTCCCTGGGGAACCTGTTCCAGTGCCCAACCACCACTCTCTGGGTAAAGAAACTTTTCCTGATACCCAACCTAAGTCGTTTGTTGAGGTCAAGTTTCTATAAAAAGTTCCTCTCAACAAACATTTCTCTAAATGTCTCACAACAGTAACTCTAGAAACCATAAAGTAGCCACAGCTCTAATTAGACAAATGAAATATAAGGACCTGTGTATCAGCTGAGAGTCTCACCACAGTAAGAATTCATGAAAATATCCTATTCTGATTTCCACAATAGAAAATGTGAGAGCAGACAGGAACACAAGATGTGTATTCCCGCTCTGCTACTGTTCTCCCTCCCCTCATTGAAACAAACCTTAAGACATCCATCCCTGCACATGAGGACAAGGTGTTTAGGAGACACCAATGGCTTCATCTACAAGGTTCTCTATTCCCACAGCTGCCCAGTAACAAGAGAGTCATCACCATGTCATGACTGGGGATACTCAGAGACACAAGAAGGCGCATCTGCAGTGTACTACCAGGTGTTTCCCCAGGAGCTCAAGGTCACTGGTTTCTCATTTTCAAAATGTTCATGTCAGCTCATGACGAGTAATGGCCTCAGTAAGGCATGCTGGGTATAACTGATTGTATGTAACAATTTCATTGTCTTTACACAGATATTTCTCAGGAAACATGGAGAATGTGCATCTAAATAGATATAACCCCACGTATCTCATACCACATGTACACACTGAAATTAAGTATTTGCCAAGGCCAGGTTGAATAGGGCCCTGAGCAACCTGGTCTAGTGGAAAGTGTTCCTACTCACAGAAGGGCAGTTGGGACTATACAACTTTTTAGGTCTCTTCCAACCAAAACCATTCTATGAAGGACTCATTAATTTTTTTAAACGCTACCAAAATTTCATATTAAATACAGGTCAATAAAACAGGGAAAAATATGGAACTAAAGAGGTAAAATCACAAGTGTCAACAATCCCACCCTTCACTTTCACCAGTGTGTCTTTTAATGCTAGAAGGCAATCACTTGAAAACAATGCTTTTCAAAGAAAACGCAGAAAGTTTCTGGAATATAGCTCAAGAGATCGTGGGACCTCTACCTCTCAGTCCTTTGGGCTTCCAGCCAGCAATCCACAGTCCGTGACAAATGTCCCCAAGAAACTCAGAGAGGACAGACACAGTCCTTGGTGTCCAGGGACACTGACCACACGTTTAACACCCAACTTCTGATAACACACAGAGCTGGACTCAGAAGTTTTCCAGGAGGACAACACAGCAGCCACAGTTAAGGCTGCCTAAATACTTTAAATGCTGACCTTTGTTTTCATTTTCTATACTGTGCAAAATCTTGACAGTTAAAGTTGAAAATTTTCAAGCTTCTAAACTGCTTCATGTCTCACTGGATTTGAACAAGAATTAAGGGGAAAACAATTGTTAATGATTGCCAATTTTTTTCCTGCTATTTTTGTGGGATGTTTATGCTCTGTGTTTTGGAACAGGAATTTGAAATTTAGCAGGGACAGAATCTTGATGTCATAAACTATTTTTGTAATCCCTGTAGAGACACATGCACCTGTGGCTGAGATCTAAACCTTCAGAAATATCTGTTTACGTATAGTTCGTTATTGTTTGCTCCTAAAGTCTCTAGCCTTCCATTTTCACTAAACATATTTTAAGTTCTACTTTTCCTTTATCTAAATGAAATAATACATCTCTGTCCCTACGAATGGTTAATGAACATAGTTGCTGTTTTTACAAATTTTGCTGACTTCCTTTCTTGGATACTCCTCCCCAAAGCTCAAGATAAAACAGATATGGTGAAGAACTAAAATATCATTGGGAAGACTGTCCAACAAGGAGCCAGGGAACGTAGATTTCAAGCTCAGCTTTCAATTGTTTTTTATAAGTCATAATATTTCATATTTCAGAAGATTTCTTTTAACTGACCAAAGGCTCATTCACCTGCATTATGTAGCAGGTAAACAGAATTTCTTTGTTTCATATCTGTAACAGCCTGAGATTTTACAAGGTCGTTTGTGTCTAGGTTGGAAACAAAATCCTGACTCTAACATGACAGTGTGAAGGCCACTTAACCATGTGCCTTCTGGAACAAAGATGTCGAAGTTAGGGGACTGCTCTGTGTTTGTAACCATGGGGATCTATGCCTCTCCACAGCCCAGAAGTCCAATTCCTGGAATTCCATTATTGTTTCTTATCATCTGTACAATTGGCAGAGTCAAATTCTCCTTCTTATGACTGCCCTATATGAAAGACAATACATTACTTCTACTTTCAATTATTTTCACTGCATAAGGTCCTGGTCTATGGACCTAGGAGCCCAGGATTCCAGCTCTGCTGAATTGAAACCGTTATCAACAGGTATTTGCACTAATACAATAAAAGACAAGAGGGGAAAGACCTAAAATACTGAAGAACTGCCTGTATTCATATGTATAAAGGAACTGATTAAGACACATATCTTGGACATATAAAGAAAAAGGCCTACATTAATTTAAGTTTACTCAAACATTTGCTCTTCCAAATCCCAAAAGATTAGATTCTAACAAACACAGTGATGCTCACCTAGGACTCTGCATTGATTTAACTACTTCAGTTTTAAACAATACTGTGATTACCACTCACACTTCATCTTGTAATTCTATATTCCTGTATTATTTGCCCTAATGGGCCTTAGATTCTTTCAGTGTGCAGATGAGGTAATAAATGAGTGAGATATCAGTAAAGCTTTCTTGTCTCAATGTGAATGTGAAGGTCTGGAGAGAGCTGGCAAGGATGACTACATCCAGGAGTGAATTGCATCTCTCCTCTATTAGTGATTTGATTGATAGTTAAATGTAACATCCATGTGATATCCCCTTCTATTCCTGCATCATGAAGATTGGGATTCAAGTTCCACAAGTACTTCTGCTTTGGTGCAAGACTACGGCTGCTAGGAAAAAACACAACCCTTTGGCAGAAGAATTCAAAGGTCTCTGACACCTGTAGCAGCCATATGGCTTGCTGAAGCAACCAGACGTTTCAAAACAGCACCATAAACTTAACCTCATCCTTGCTGTTCAGGGTAAGGAACTTCCTGGATCGTGCCAGGGATCCATTCATCCTGTATTCCTTCTTTAAACGTCGCCACCAATACAAACTGCCAAAAATACATGGCACAGCACTTTGCTATGGAATAACACATAGGGAAACATCTTTCTCCACTCAGGAGGTAAAAGCTGGCTTCTTCAACTCTGAAAATGCCCATTTTAAAACACCTGTGTCTCCATATCTTTAATTTTTTGACTTTATATGTGAGTACATAAAAGGCAGAAGAACGAAACAACACCTATATGCACGCTCAGAAAAACAAGTCCTTAGAGTACCAGGCTTAACTGAAATGCTAAAAGGCACTGTAGCAATGACAAGCAAGTCAACAAACCTCACAGTAACAAACATGCCACAATCCCATCAAATCCTGCTGTGGGTGAGGCATTAGCAGCTCTGGAACTCAACTGATTCATACTTAAAACCTTCAGTGACAAACAAAACAAACCAACAAACAAGTCCCCAGAACCGTACATCCTGGCTGTTATTTCCTACCGAAATTAACACTTTAAAAGCAACTTGTGTCCTCTTTTGTGCATGGGTGCTAATGCTCACAGAATTGACACAGCTCCATTGGCAGACTTAATTTAATAATGTATTTTTGAGCAAAAAACTTGTTTCTCATCAAAATTGTTTTTATAACAGAAATAAAATGTACCCCAGCAATGAAAATATAGTGCTCTACAGTTTATTAGGCATTTATGTACATCCATCACATTGTCCCTGTTGGGGATTGGGTGGTACTGCTTCTTCACTAGGAAATATAAATTTTGTCAATGGTGGCTGCTTCTTCACTGGCGGTGGAATCCCCAAGCTTTGTGAATTACCTGCCAGACACACAGCACAAGGGAAAAACAGGCCTTACCTGTTCTGCCAGCTCTCAAGCTGCAGTGGTAAACACACCACAGATGCTCAGCTGCATTGTCCCATAATTGTTTAGGGTTTATAGAGATACATATCCCTCTTATCCTATCTTCATGATGGTTGTGTGTGACAAGAATTTATAGGAATGGACCACGAAGTATGAACACACCAGCCAAACTTCACATCCATCAAGATTACCAGCCCTTCACACCAGAATCATAAATACATGTATAGCTTTCAGATCTTCAGATATCAAAAGGCATCTGCCCACTGAAATCACTGTCTCCAATTTCCATCTAACTGCTAGGGAGACCTGCTATTGATGACAGACAGTAGATGAATGTACACTACTGATATGGGGCTGCAAGTCAGTTGCTTCTTCTGACATGCACCTAAACCGCATAAGCAGGACGCAGCCCTTGGCATCACAGTTCACATATCTGGTCAAGACCTTTTTAAAAACGCACATCATAAGACATCCTGATTGCAGGCAAGTCCAGGTGCTGGCAAGACACATCAAAGCTGAATGAATTTCCTCAGAGTGCACATGAACAAGAGGCAGCTTGTGCTGGAGGGTAAAAAGACAGCCCCTCTATCCAAAGAATAAAGCTTTAGGAGAAAGGTATTGTCTGAGAAAACATTCTCTTTTTCCTTGCCACTGCAGAATGATAAGGATGGAAACTGAATAATTATCTTTCTTTTGCATTGCAGTGGTATGGGAGGAAGTGGGTAAGAGGAAGAGGACCTTTCATACTTGCATAGCAAACACAGCTTGTGTATTTTTTCCTCATTCTGCAG
>JAWWLV010000179.1:14293894-14314859 GCA_035041135.1 Platyrinchus mystaceus
AGCTTCTACTGAACTTCTTTATAATCAGCAATCTAATATATTAAGTAGTAAACATAACAGAAGCTGCATCACTACTGTTTACAGACAGATAAAATCACCACCAAGCAAAGTTTGTTTCTTCTTGATGCTCTCTTCGCTCATAACTCATCTGATAAATTATGGCAAAAATTACACTAAAGACTTCATGATCTGTGTTGAAAGCTGGGAATGCTTTTTGTTGTTATCCTACGAATGCATCTCCTCCATTACTACCTTTTTGGACCTTTCCGATCATGACACACTTTGTTTAATCCCTGACCTGCTCCGTTTACAAGAGTTCAATACAATTATGTTTTCCAAATGGTTGAATAGAATACTATTCAGAAGGAGAGCATCCAGTCCTTAAAAGTATCCAGATTAAGAGCTGCAAAAAAAAATATTCACAGATGCACCCTACAGCTACCTACTACTGGCTGACAGGAGATAGAAGGGATTTACAACAATGTAATAGCCTCAATAGTTCCAATTCCATTCTGGATAAAGTCCAAGTTTTAGCTGCCAAGAACTTGTGGTTGGTAGATCTTGCATTTGTAATGCAAAACCACATAGAGAGCTACTTCAGGAGGTATCAGATAGCTTAATTCAAACACTAGCAACAACCCCAAGAGATCCATGTATCTCACTACATTTACCACTAAACACTGCCAGGCACCAAAGCAACTCTAAAATCACTTTGGTATCTAACTGGAAGCCAGTTAAATCAAACCAGTGGTCCTTTGCAGGACTGCAAACTGTAACTGCAGATCTCAGTCACCCTAGTGCAACAGGACTTAAAGAAGAAATAAGCCTGACATACCATCAATTTAAGTAACAGGTCCAAAAAACTGGAATTACCCTCCTGACACATTACAGAGGAATGGAAGTCTCTTCAGTCTACATGACCGTCAACCTGGTTATCAGTCTCCTATACTACTTAATCTGAGATGAATTTCAGCTTCCAATGCTTTCAGTTTGCACTAAGTGTATCTACCCTGCACTGTAAGAAAAAGCTGGGCCAAGCTAGAGGTATTTATAGCTATGTGGAGAACAACTGAAATTTCTAACATTTAAGGATTCCATTTGGGTAAGCTGAATATTTTCACTAAAATGATCACACTGGAAGTAGCCAAGAATATTTGTATTTCATTCATTCCAATTCCTGGGTTGATATGCCCATTAAGAGGAATTCAACTGCTCAACAGCTCTCAAGTGACATTGTTTCAGACTCTCTGAAGATTTGAGAGAATACCACCTCATTCTTGCTTTTTTTGCAAGTGTGTGTTGGGAAAACTCCATGACAATGATGCACATTACAGCTTTAAAACTGAGCTTTTAGTAAGTACAATCACTGATATAAATGTCTACCTGCTGTTGATTAGTCAGAGAAAAATCTACTTCAGTTCTCCTTTCTGAAGGACAGTCACTGAAACTGCTAATAAAACAACTTCTTGTATCATTACAAAACTGCTTAGAAATGGTCTTTCCCTCATACTGAAGTGAGAAGGTTAATTTACCCTTGTGCAACAGAGGATAACACCCATATTGATTCTCCTTCTCACTTGCTTTGTCCATGAGCAGCTGCTAACATACCTAAAGCCAGCAGCCTCCTTCTGAGGAAGACAAACGTTCTCTGTGGAGTTCTTTGAACAACAGTGCAGAGAGGAAAAGGGGTGTCATCTACTAGCCAGGAAAACTATCAGAGACTTGCACTTTTAAAGCTCAACTGGTAGAATCTGGCTGCTGCTTGAGCCAAACTCTGATTACCAAAAGGGAAAAACACATCAAGAGAAAAAGAAAGCAAGGAATAAAATCATGTATAAAATCTCTAAGCCAGACAGGCAGTGAATCGAGGTCGATGTATTTCTAGCCTAATGTTTCTCCTCTTTCCCTGGCAACAAACTCAAAAAAGAAACTTTCCTCTCTATTTGAAATAAGTTCTACTGAAAAAAATTCTCCATGCTGGTGGGACGCACAGCTCCATCCATAAGTGGCCTGTTCTCATCTCTGAGGGAACAGGAACCTGATGCCAGTGTGTGAGGAGAATAGTTGCCTTTCCAATCAGGAGCTCCCTGAACTGCTGAGTCACACATTTTCTCTGCATTCATTTCACACTGCTCCCACTCAGTCCACCTGCCACTTCATCTGGGGTGGGTGGGAGGAGAGAGAGAGAGAGGTGAAGTCAAAAAAAATGTTCATGTTCACCCAGGACTACTATTATGATACCACAGGGTCACATATAAAAGCAAGCCTGCAAGCTGCTAGAGAGGGATGGGGAAGAGAAATATCAGATTGCAAGACAAACTGCCTCCCTCTGTTCTTCAACAAGAGAAGACTGGCCAGCAAACAAGTTGCAAACCTCATCTGATTCCCAATCAGTCACTGATGTTATGTGCTTGCTGATATGTTCTGAGAATTTAGGGTACAGATAAGGCCTTGAGGTTTTCCCTCTTTTCTATGATTTATTAGAGCTTTCAAGTTGTTGTGATTTTTTCAGAAGTCCAGCAGGTACTGTGTAGTAATTGTCAGGCTGCCACAATGACAAGTGAAAATACCATCTGGATAGATTCGAGTTCCTAAGGGCATCTTCCACTGAGTCGCTGCAGTGGAAATGTCCACCAGCTCCAACCTTCATCATTCGAGAAGATGAAGAGAAAATTGTAGCCATTTTCTTGCAGGGTCCATAAACCCCAAGCATAAAAAGAGTCAACATATCTTAATACCTATTAAATTCCTGTACAGAAAAAGACTCTGCTATCAGTGGCAAGAAATATGTTTATCATGGTTACAGAGGGTCCAGATTACTCTTAGGTTGGACTGTACATACAGAAACATACATTTAATTAAATTACCAAGGTAATAGTTTTTTCTGTGATTAGATTTCTGGACAGTAAAGTTTATAGGTCATGAAAAAAATGTCCAGAAGTTCCCTAATTTATTAATGTCGGAAAAAATGCTTCTGAAACTAACTTTCAGACTAAACCAGGACAACTGTGATTGATTTTCAGACTAATTTTTTACCTACTGCTACTGTTAGCATTCACTAGAAAAATTGAGGGCTTGTTAGGAGCTAAATAAGGATTTGGTTTATTAAGCAGAATTAGTGATTCAAAAACTAAGCCCTGTGAGAAAGAATCTGTTCTTAGGTAATGTTCAGTCTTGTTCTTAGTGATTCTGGTGCAAATCTGTTTGCTTGAAAATGTTCTTGTGCTCTACAGACCTGAAGTGCAAAGATAAAGCCCAGTCTCAGAGAGTTTAACGACATAGCATTAACATGCCTTTCTACATCAACTTCCACTCCCCATCCCAGTGAGTGAGTGGTCTTGCTCAAGAAATAGTTCATGAAAAAATGATAACTGCAGAAGAAAAGAAATATGGCAAAGAGAAAAGAAAAATTCAAATTCATTTCAAATTCCCCTGCCTCCATAACGTTTTGTTTGTTTGTTTTTTGTTTGTTTTTTCAAAATACGATTTTATAAGACAGGACTGTGGTATAGGAAGTCATTCCTGAAGGGGGAAAGATGCAGTCTGACACCAGAGACTTAGTTTCACTGAAGTGTGAGTATGGGAGACTTCATTTGAGCTGTCATCTAACTCTTTCTTTCTGGAAGAAACAAGATGTTCCAGGCAGCACTCCTCCCAGACCTGGAGTTCTACACAGTGCTAGAGACTGCTTTATAATATACCTAACCCACCCTAGTGGCTTAGTAAAGTAACTTACCTAATCATCTCACCAAATCTCTAGTCCATAATAACTCACATGAAAGCAGAGCTGCAAGGGAGAAGCAGCTCGGGATACACCCAGCTGACACCACCCCGAATCAGGTGTAAGCCTCACTTAGACGGGAGTGAGAAGAAAACAAAATCCTCAGGCTCTCTGCTCTAGAAAAAACAGCAAAGAAGAACTGCTAGGAGCCATCAGAAGCAGTCAGGGACTGTCAGGTAATGCAACCATATGGGAAGTATATGGGAACTATTGTACCATCTGTAAGGTCTGACTGCTGGTGTCCAGCACTCCTTATAAACTGCTATGTTTCTACTAATAAGGGGGGAGTTGCTCTTGATTTCTGATGCAGGACTAGTTATGCCCTTGTCCACATCTAAATCATACTCCCACTACTAAATCAAATACACAGAGGTTTATTCTTAATGACTCTCCTAATGCTTGCAGGTCTTAAACACAAGATGTGTTGTTATACAGCGTCCTTTTCCCTTTTCTCCGGTGAAACGTCAAGTTAAAGGATATGGCATTTCTCATAGCAGCCAGAGCCCCTAGAGCAGCGTTTGCTTTGAAACAAAATATTAAATACGGTGTCAAATTACAGCTCTTAAGTGAGTGCAGACCCTCAATGAGCAGAGATCGTGAATATCAGCTTGTATCACATCCACACATAATTAGCATTTGCCATCTTTCAGAGTTCTATTCAAAGCTTCTTTTGTTTGGTTTTAGTTTGGTTTTGCTTTTACTTTATTTTTTTAGCATAAGGCTCTTTCCTCCTTTCCTATTAACCCCCTGACAGAAGGTATATTTGGTTACCACTTAACAATTAGATTCAATTTTTAAAAATTGGTTTTTATAAATAAATAATACATTTCTTTGTTATGTTGTTTTCTTCAGTGAACATTTTCAAGTGCCTGGTGATAACTTGGAGGTGCCTTGAGCCTCTGCAAACAGACTACAAGTTGACTTTCAGTGGAGTTTGTTGTTCCAAATTAATCCCAGGCGGAAAACTTCCTCTTAACACTGAAAGTGGAAACCCAAAGAGCAGCTCTGTAATTCCACAATTGAAGAGATAAGGCTTTGACTGCTCATGAATCAGCCTTGCACAGGCAACACAGCCAGGGACAACTGTCAGCAGCAGAACGATGCAGATTGAAATGTACAGGTTTGAACCCTCTGAAACAGGATAACCAACTCTCCTCGTCCAAACCCTAATTATGATTTTTGTGCCTTTAGTCTCTAACTGCAGGATATACTTAAACACACCTGAATGCAAAATCAAAAAACAGCAATAATTTAAAAACAGTCAAATGGCCTCTGCAATACAAGAGTGACTCTAACAATTAAAAGAAATGAGCACATTCTGGTATCACACACTTTTCAAAGTATTTACTACTCGCACTACTATAATCTGAATTGGTGTTAGCACACTGGTACTGTTGAAAAAAAAGCATATTTCTACTGATAAATGAATAACTTCTACAGTTGTAATGCTAATACTACTGTGTGTTTCTAATTTCTCTTCAGTGACTTACTAGCCTGGCATTCTGTAGGCATTAGATCCGCTTTGTGCTCTGGTGAATGAGAAGGTTTGCACCTTGTAGCAGATGGGTGATATGCTGGCTTCCTGCCAGGTTCAAATGTGAACACTTTGATGTCATTCATTTGGGGATAGCCTGCTTTACTAAGCAGCTCAAATCTTACGCCCTGGAGCCTTCAAAAAAACATTTAGGAAAGCCACTACTGCATTCAAGGTTTATTTCAAAGACATTCTCTTTCCTGAGCAAAGAAAATTATATCAAGACCTGTCTCAGCAATCATCTTCAGTCACAAAGCTGATACATGCCCAAAGATAAGATGTATACTTATGCCAAGTATAAGCTTTTCACTTTCTTTCATGCATTTAAAAAGGCTCTGCTTGCACTGCTTTGTTTCCTCAGAAAGCAGTAGCCTCACTCTGATACTATAATTCAGGCTTTGAAATAAGCACTTGTACAGATAGGGCGTGGACATCCAGAAACAGGATGTCCACACTCAATTTTATCTCTATATTAGAGCTCTATTTCCATCCAGGGCTACTTCATTAATGCAAACACTGCACAATTAAATATCATTGCTTCCAATTCAGTGCTCTGCTACCCCTGTAACTGCAGTCCCTTCATGTTAGGGGATGCTTAGGTTAATAAAATGTGGTAAGCATGACAGTTTCAACCTCTCCTTCTCCCTAGCTATCTATACAGGAGCACCAAAAGGGAACAGTGCATGTAGGAGGTGGTAACAGTCCACTTGTTTTACCTGTGCCCAGTCTATCTGGCTTCCTATACTCTGCTCCTCAACACGGATACACAGCCTTAAACAGTAAACTAAAAAAAAAAAAAGCAACAGCTTGCCTTCTCGTCCTCTTCCCAGTGAGGAAACATGCACTGAGCAATGTTTTGTCTAGATAGAGAAGCAGACACGCACAAGTTGTTACGGATCTCTGTCAGAGAAGGTGAGACAAAAAGGCACACGCTGGTGATGAGCTTTGCAATTATTCTGAGTGGGTTTTGTATGACTTGCCTGCAGTCCTGAGCTTCACTCTACAAAACAATCCAAAGAAACAAACCTCTAATGGACACACATATCCCAAGGCTCTGGATGACCCGAGGTGACTCTCATACCACACAGACTCATGCTGAGTTACTTTAGCAAGATCTGTCATTAATCAACAGGTCTCCAAGGTGGAAAGCGAGCACCACTTTGGATCCTGCATCAGCAGAGCTTTTCTACTTCTAGCTCCACAGTAAGACTGGGATCACAGCCTAAGCGTTTTCATTCTGTACTCCAGCAAATACTGCAGAAATGCTCTTTCATACCTTAATCTGAGACCTTTCTGGAGAAGACTTGAATGGAAGCACATGGCAGGTATGCTGCATCTGTGGGAGGCACAGCTGGCAGGGAGGCACACTTAAAACCTCCCATTGCTAGAGGTATAAAAGGTCTCACAGTACCTCCTATTCTGAGGATGAAAAGACAGCAAGTTACTTTACCTCCTCAACTATGCAACACAAATTTTAAGAACATTGTTGTCTCTGATCTTGATTGAAACATTTCTTTCTTTTCAGAAGTTCCTAATTTCCTAACATTTATAATTCAGGTCATCACAAAGGCATCAAACATATCCTTATGACTCCTAGTTGCCCCATTGTTTCGTCTCCATATTGAAACATGCTGTGTATGTAATATATTTTCAATTGCTTTCCATAGCATGCTCTTTATGAAGTGTGGGTGACAGTATGTGTCACTGGGAAGCAAAATTTCATCCACAGAGCTGTATTTCTCCTATGCTATCCATAACACTTCATCTGCATCAACAGGAGATGCAAAGCACCTCATACCAAGTCTCCTCCCACACTTTACTTCATATGAAGAATAAAGTACTGAGTAATCTTGTAAATCTCATTCTTAGCTTTTAAGGACCAGTGCAGTGCTTTCAAACCACCCAACCTCTGTCTTCCTCCCCATTACTTGAAAATTCTACTGGAGATTTCTTTTCTTGCCCCCCTCAACTTCCACTGACAATTGTGTACAACAAACTTGCCTGGTCCTTTTCTAAGGGTTTGTGTGGCAAGGTTTTGGTAGCAGGGTGTGGAGGGCTACAGGGGTGGCTTCTTTGAGAAGCTGCCAGAAGCATCCCCATGTCCAACAGAGCCAATGCCAGCAAGCTCCAAAACAGACCCACTGCTGGCCAAGGCTGGGCCAATCAGATGGTAGTAGCACCTCTGAGAGTATATATTTAGGAAGGAAAAGAAGTTATGGCACAGAAATAAATGTGGCCAGAGAAGAGAGGAGTGAAAATATGTGAAAGGAACAGCCCTGTAGACACCAAGGTCAGTGCAGAAGGAGGGGGAGGAGGTGCTCCAGGTGCTGGAGCAGAGATTCCCCTCCAGCCCATGGTGCAGACCGTGGTGAAGGAGCTGTGCCCCTGCAGCCCATGGCGGTCCACAGGGGTGTAGATATCCTCTGGAGGACCTCACACCAGAGCAAGTAGATGCCCAGAAGAAGGTTGTGACTCTGTGAGAAGCCTGCGTTGGAACAGGCTCCTGGCAGAGACCTGCAGATGCACGGAGAGAGGAGCCCACCCTGGAGCAGGTTTGCTAGCAGGACCTGTGACCCTGCACACTTGAGCCTGTTCCTGAAAAACCACATTCCCAGGAAGGGACCCACACTGGAACAGTTAGTGAAGAACTGCAGCCCATGGAAGAACTACATTGGAGAAGTTCATGGAGGACTGTCTCGCAGTGGATTGACCCCATACTGGAGCAGGGGAAGGATTCCTCTCCCTCAGGAGGAAGCAGTGGCAGAAACATCATGTGATGAACTGACTGTAACCCCCATTCCCTGTCTCCCTGAATCGCTGTGGGGGAGAAGGTAGAGAATCGGGAATGAAGTTAAGACCAGGATGGAGGGAAGGGTGAGGGGCAAGTGTTTTTAATACTTGATTTACTACTCATTATCCTGCTGATTTTGATCAGTAACAAATTTCCCCAAGGCAAGTCTGGTGTGCCTGTGACAGTAACCGCTGAGTGAGCTTTCCCTGTCCTTAACTCATGAGCCTTCTGTTAATGTTTTCTCTCCTCTACCCTGTTGCGGAGGGGAGTGATAGAGTGGCTTTGGTGGGCACTTGGCCTCCAGCCAGGGTCAACCCACCACAATAGCCTTAATTATGTTGGGAAGATCATAAGAAGAATGGACAAGAGCTACATTTTATGCATGGACCAGGTAGAAGCCCTGAGATCTATTTCAGATATGCTGAACAGAGGCACAAAAGACAAAAAAAGAAGCAAGGCAGTATCAAGTCCTATTTTTGAGGGATACCTAAAACATAGTTCATCCTTTCATCTCCGCAGATCTTGAAACGGTCTTACCAGCTGAAGAGACACAGCATCACCAAACCTGTATGTGCATCCAACAGGAATAGCACTTTAGTGGCATGCAGAAAAGCCTCAAGAACAAAGAAAGCTTCACCTTACAGCTGTTGCAAAAGCCTTTTTCCCTACAGAAAATAACACAGGCTCTTCAATGTCCTGGCAAAGGACGTTCAGAACCTGTCAGTACCAGTGAGCACAAAGGATGCTAAAAGGGGCCATTTTGAGAGCCCCTGCACAAACATGACAGAAAGAAAAATGACCTATTCTGAAAAAGCTTTCTGTATTTATCTTTGTCTCCCACAGAAGGCACACAAAATGGAAGGCATTTAGTGTCTCTCAAGAGTGCCATCCCTCTTCTCAATAGGCTGCAAAATTGGTCAGATGAAACTTTTACCTATTTCAGCAGAAATGTTGCCTGTGCAAGGAAGTTGGGACCAAGCCTTACAGTCTAACCATCTTCCATTCTATTTCTGCCCTCAGAAGTAAGAGACCATTTTAATGTACACGGAGGGAAGGTAAAGGCATTCAAATTGCTAAAGACTTGGCAAAGCAGCAACTTTGGACTGTCATTTGAAGGTCAGTCTCCAACATACAGTATTTATCTGCCTATTGTCCAACAACTTGAATAGAAAGGACTTTTAATAGAATATGATAGTTAATTGATCCAGAACATTAATAGGTTTTTCATAGCACTGTGGTATTTTATCCATGAAAAGCAATGAAAAATGGTTCTATTTAAATGTGGTAAGAGCTGTAGTCTTTGAACATATGCTTAATGAATAAATCTGTTAGGAAAAAAGGCTTGTGTGTATTGGAGGGGGGTAGTATGTTTGTTCTCACTTAAAGCATGCCATGATGGCAATCATCAACAGCAAATGGCATCTATTGTTGGGGCTAAATAAAATTTCACTTGGCCATTTACTTTCAGGTGAAATTGCGTTTTTCTTTTAAATAACACATTCTTTTAGCTAAACAGCTGAGTTTAAAATAATGCAATACCAGATCCATGTCATTAAGGACACCGGATAAGCATTCATGCTCTTTGGGAGGTGCAAAGAACCACAATATAGTAATATCCAGGCAGCTTGCTACCACAGCATGGGGTGCAGCACACAGAAAGCCAGCAGCCTACAGTGAAGAGGCATTCAGATCCCATGGGGAGAACAGTCTAACAACCCAGTGCTACCACATATCGTAGTGGTGGGTGCAATTTAAGGGAGGAAATTATATAGAATACAGTGCAACACAGAACCTGAACAGAATAGACTGTGTAAAACTTAGAAGACAACCAGAAAGCTACGATGAAAAAGCACATGAGAACAAACTTAGTCTGCTGGGCTTCCATTTGCATAAGCAGGTGGATAAGTTTAACAAGCTGGTAGATTTAGTTATGAAATTAAAATGCCAATTCCTTGCATTGGGAAGTAAGTATGAAAAATATCTACAGTTAAGCCATAGCTGGCTGGGTATTTTTAAAGCTTGATAGATGTTATGAAAATGCACCGCTAAACAATCAAAAGTGTCAGTATTTACTCAACTTCTCTTCTGTCCTCCCAAAAAGCTCTTCTCATGGAGTGCCCAAATCTCTCTCTGCTTCATCTGAGAGTTTAAGATCCTCAGTTACCCTCTGAGTGCTCCTAAGGAAGGTTCACCAGCACAGACTCCCCTTTCTGTTCTTTCCTTCAATAACATGTTTGAATATGGCTCTTTTTTGGCAACGTGGCCAGATCTCAACTGGAAGGTGGATTTTGTGGTGAAAGAGCCATGAGGAACTCCCAAGTTGCATTCAACCAAATTTCCTGGTGCAACACACTGCATTTGAGAAATCTAACAAATCTAACAGATGAGACCATGCCATGACCATCTCTTCTTTGACAACTCTTTTCAATTAGCAGTGTTGAGAGACTGCTCCTCACTGCCTTTGGACAGTTGAGCATGAGTCAATGCCTGCTCTCCATCAGCTTTATTAACTTGCCAGTCCTTGCAGTCCCTCCTCTCTCCTTTAAGAACTCTTCCTTGTGAAGACACAGAACAGGCCCAGACTACCAAAGATCAGAGATCATGTATAGACGGAAAGAAAAAAGAAGATGCACAAATATAAAGCAGGCCTCAGGTTCCCAAGGCTTCTTTTACAGTGACATAATGAAAAAAACATTCCACCAGTAAACCCTCTAATTCTTGAGGACGGAATTCCCCAACAATTTGTCTCCTAATGCTATCCATATTGAGCTACTTTGCTTACTGAGATTTCTTGCAATTCCCCTTGGGGATGTCACCAGCAGGTGTAAGGAAAGCATGAAACCTCAATCCACAAACTGGTAAGGCAGAGGTCAAGAAAGGATGAAAACAGCAGAGGTTTGAAATACTGTGATGACAATAGACTTCCAAAGGGTGGTTTGCTTCAACTAAAATAAGTCTACAAAACTGTTGCAGACATACACAATAAGGTTCTGTTCTCAAAAATGACTAGTTGTTTTACCAGGCTGATTTTCAGCTTATTTCAGCTTGTAGTTATACAATTAATTTGTCCATTAATTAATCAGTTAGTCCACCAATCCAAACACTGACCATGAGGCATGTATAAAATTTAGTATGTAACAACATGCCCAATTCAAAATACTGCACTGTTTTGGATCTCACATCCATGAAACAGGCTCTTTGGTATTTTTGACTTATAAAATATCTGCTCTGTGGCATTAAACCAGGTCCTAGAAAACCACTCTCGTCAGTTAAGCTCCAGAATGGACTCGCAGTAACAGGCAGTGAAAGGAGAAGACAAAATACAGGTGACAAAAGGAGGTCTGAGTATGTTTGAGAATAATGGAATTGAGAATATCTAATAAGAGATGAAAGAAGGAAAATAAATACAAGGCCACAGAAGAGAAGCCCACAGGAGGAGGAGTGTGAAAGTCTGACAGAAGGACTGAGTGGAGACTAAAAACAGCATCTGGCAATAGCTCAAATGAAACACGGTAGCATATGCAAGAAGTACAGTACACTGAAAACTTCCTCCCTCTTGCAGATTAAGTAACCTCAGAATTGGGGTAGGCAGTCTACCCTCCCTCCCCTCTGGAATATCTTGTTCTAAACTCTGAAACAGAAAAAAAAAAAATCTAGTTAAACTTCCCAATTTCAACTGTGAGCTCTTAATGGAACATTTCAAAGGCAAAGCTGCAGAATCAGATACTGATTTTGATTCATTTTTCTAGTGGGAAACATGATGGTGTATAGCTTCTCCCTAGCTTATTTAGGGCATCAAGAGGCCAAATTTTCAAGAGCCACAATCCAGCCAGATAAGACCGTGGTTCTGTTGAAACAACTTTAATTGTTCTTTAAAAGATGGGCCTAAGTTTCATTTTCAAAAGCAGCTTAACACAATACTGGAGAGTTGCTTTTGAAACTGAGACTGACACAGTTTTCAAACTGCTGCCTACCACGTGCTTTTGCTTCCTTTAATTGCATGTCTGTGGATTCAGCAGACAAATGTGCCTATTGTCACTCACAATGAAGAAAACACAGGTGCAGTTGTGAGAACATCAAACACTACATACTGGGCAGTGTGAGGACAGCCCATCATTCCAAACATTAAACTGCAGTGATGTTTATGATATTTGCACCTGCACAAAAGCTGAGAAAGTCCCACATGGGAAAATATTACGGTGCTAGCCAGGGCCTAATAGAACTTGACAGAATAGTTCTGTCAGCTCTCACAGGGGCGGAACATGGCCTTACAGGTAGACATGCCAAGCCAAGCAATGCCATTTCAGGGAATATCCCACCATGCCCCACCTGTTTTTGTCATGGTGCATGTGCATAGGCTGTCACATCTAACTGCACAGCTCCATCTGACTGCACAGCAGGAACAAACTGCAACCACCCGTAAGACCATCTGGAGCAGGGTTGTACCTGAGTTTGCTGTTGCTCTCCTCAAGTCCATATGCCCCAAAGTCAATATATGCTCATGACTGTCGATAAATCTTTAAACTTTTCAAGGAAACACTCTTGTCTTAAGGTTCAAAGACTGAAACCAAAACAAATAATTAGTGTGATCAAATGAATATGAATGTGAGGCCAAACTCAGGTGCATTCCACTTCAGGTTATTTTATCATTGCAAGCATAGTACTGACTCAAACAAACAAGAGGCAGCTTCATCTTATCAATTTGGAAAAAAACCCAAATCATTCTGTCACTGCTACTCAAAATGCAGTGCTTATCTGGGAAAGAAAGAGGCAGGATGGAATGCACCTGGAGGAAAACAAGATGTACATCCTTTTAGAGTGCAAGGAAAGACTCACAGCTGCTGGAGAAGCAGCAGCACAGTTAGAATAACTCTGCAGGGGAAACCCAAATCACAAGCTGGAGCTTTGCACCGAAACATGGTGGTAGATCAACCTGTGTATATCTTTTACTTGGGCTGTTAGGTTGGAGACAGCACACACCACTTCACAGCACACCATTACAAACTGCTGCCTTCAGAAACCTGCATGCTCTAATCCAGGTGATGTGGCCTGCTAGGACTTTTGAAATTCCAGGTAAATCTCTGTAGCAGTTTATAATTTGACAATGCATACTTCAGCAATATTAAGCTGTCAGCATTGCCAGAGACCAGCTGGATTCACTGTTTTCTAGTTACAGTGACATGATGAATGGCAATCCCTCCATGGTGACCTAGAAAGGTACTTAGTGACACAGAGACCCAGGACAATATCAGCAAATGGATTCCGTTGTCTTTTCATGCACGGTGCCTGAAAGGTGACCAAAAATTCCAACTTTCACTGGAACTTCAGTGAAAAGCAAATAATCAGTTCTCTTAAATGCCTCATAAAATCCCAGTCTGAATAACAGAGTATCATCTTTGCTATTCAACATTAAGCTATCCTTGATATTGTGACTGCTATGCTGGACTAATGGAGCTGGCAGAGGAGTAAACATGCATCAGGGGACAGCATCAACAGGTTCATGTCTTTAAATTACAAATGCATGTTTACTAAAGCTATACCTCCTACTTAGTGTGAAGCAAAATAACCATTCTATGCAGCATCAAGTCATTTGCCACCTGTCCAGCTTGAGAAAGGATCAAGAAGAATTAACCAAAAAAACCCACCAAAAACAGCCTAAGAACTTATCCAGCACTTATCCAGCAATTCATTAATATATGATAATACTGAAACAAACTGTACTAAAACTGTAGTAAAATCAATAAGGACCATAGAACTAAAAGTGGCATGTGATAATTTAGCAAATAGATACTTGTCAAAAAGAATGAACTGATTTTTAAGTTAACTCTTTTTTTGAAATCAGGGTCCCTATAAACGCACAGCTGTACACTGTAGTACAGTGTACCTTGGCACTGCAAACTGCCACGTCCCCTTCATCTCTCTGATTCTCAAATGCTGTTAAGAGACAAACAGATTTCCACTAGTTTTATTTTCTATAGTGTTTTGCGTACACATTGCAGAATAAACTTGCTTTAATAAAGCTTTAACTGAAAGAATTTTGCTTCAAAATGCCAACCTGAGTGCACACTCCTTCAAAAATAGCATGTTAATTATCCTCATCCCCACAGACTCATGTGACCTCTTTTATCTGTATCCTGTTTTCCACCCGCACAAGAGCAGCTCATTACTATGTTGTGCAGCTACAGCAAAACTTTTCAATCCTCCAGGAACACCATCTAGTTTTAATTTCACTCTGCATACTTTTTGCTTCATACACTATGTTGGATGTGAACATGAGACAGTTCTGTGAAATAAACAGACTTACAGTTACTTAAAATTACTGTTTTCCAATCTAGTAAATCATTTTATGAATTCACCATCCCTACTTGTTGGCTGGTATAAATGTATCTTAACAGTTTTTCAAGGTTTCTTTCAGAATTTGAAGTTGCCCTCCAACCTACCCTAATCAAGCCATGCCTTAGAAACTTCTCATTAGCTCCCATGCCCTGCTGTGAAAACAACAATATTTTCTTTGTATGAGTTTTATTGATTACTCAACTTAGGAACTACAAAAAAACTTTTGGCCACATTCTATATAGCATTTTATGCAATACTGAAGTTTATTAGTGTGTTTGTGACAGCTGAATGGAATACCATTTTCTTGGTCAAATTTGAAACAAGGGCCACATTTATTAGAGTATCTTCCATCAACTTTAAAGACATAGATTTGCATTTTATACACCTGAGCTTTCCCTCAAATTAGCGTCAGGGATACTTTCTAAGCATCTTTGCCAAAACCAGTCTGTTCAGCCACCTCAGACTGAGGCCTTTACAGGGTACATTTTCAGCAAGCACACTTGCCAGGGGCAGCCTACACACACAGCACTTTACCAATGATGCTTCCATGCTGGTGCTATCATGCTAACAAGAATGCAAGCGCATGACCTTCAGCTCACATTCAGGCTGGAAAGTTTTAGCACAAGTCTTTTTATTGGAACTATTCCACTTCAATGTCACATGACAAATGATTGTCGACCTTTTTTTTCTGCCCTCCCACATAAGGGTTGTTCCAGGCTAAGCTATTCTACAAGGCAGAACTACCCACGCCTTCTTCTGCAATAAAAACAAAACTGTTTGAAAAACTTCCCTTTGTATTGCCCACACATAAAGAGTAAGCCAATATCACTGCTGGATTAAAGATCCTTTCCATGAACAACCTGCAGGCTCTGTGCATGAACAAATGGTTCATAGGAAGTGAAACATGAAAGACCTCTGAAGATCCTCATTATCCATAAGGATCATATATTGGATTTATAACACATAAATTACTTTTTCTTAACTATCCAGTTAAAAAACAGGACCTGTGTGCAGTTTCTATGTTAGTGGATGGAACAAATTCACTCATGGTTTAACTCCATACTTTTAACTCCGTTTTACTACAAATTTCAGTGCAGGGATAAATTTGATAAACTGTGCAAAGTGGTTTCTGAATTCAATATTTTGTATAACCAGCAGAACTGTGTTTACATCTTGCTTTGAAATTAATATAGTCTATGACTACAAGGGTCAGGTAACACACAACATTGTCAGACCATCAAGGATAAGTGCTGTGAGGCAAAAAGTGTGAGTCTGTCATTTACTGTATATTTGTACATGTTCTACCATAATGAAGCTTCCAATTATTTGGCACACTTACACACTACCGCAATAAGAACTTAAATAACACTGATGTTTTATGGCCTGGGTTTAACAGTGGCCTCAAGGGGTCTGGACAAGGATGTAAAGAACACCAAAAAGTGTAAAACACTAATATGACTCTCTTAGCTTATAGAAAAGCAAGTGCATCCTTTATGCCATCAAATGAATGGTAAGCATTGACTGTTAGTTGGCCAAAGCTAATTTGTAAGGAGAATGTGAATTTCCAGGAGAAATATCTGTAGGTTACCTGAAGCTTTTCAGGATTCTTATATAAATAATAAAAGATCACAGCTCATAAAGGGTTTTTAAAAAGTAAAGCACACAGCAAGTGGAATGAACCCATTCACCTTACAGCTTCTTTACATACAGAACATTTTTTGCCCTCCAAACACACCCTAATAAAGGTTTTCATCATCCCCTTTTCATAAACTGGGCCTTCTTCACAATGTGGAGTTGATACCAAAGGCCCACTCACATCCAGCTGAACAGGATTCTCTACCATAAAAACAACCACAAACTGCAGCAGTCTGTAAGATGGTATGAAAGGCTAGTCCAGGGCAACATTAACTATAACCAGTAAATAAATCTACTAACTAATAAAAAGAGAAAAGGTTTATCTACACTGGATGCATGATTCAAAGTACAAAGCCCAGTTGCTCTAAGAGCCCTCACTGTGCAGACAGGAAACACTTTCCTGTAAGAGACAGAATATATTTAGAAAAAAACTCCAGAATTGGAAACACCCACTTCCTTGATGATTAAACAAAACTAATTTACTTAGTGCTTACCACAAATAAATAAATTTTAAAAAAGTATTTGAGACAACTATAGACTGGATTTAAAAGGACTTTCTAAGGAGCTTTTAGGAGACAAAGGCTCAATCCTCTAGGCTTCTTTAGAAATCTGAGCTATAAAGAATTTCCTAGACATCAAACAGGCAATAGAGGTAAAATGGACCCTCTGAATGACATGAGAACCACAGCTAAATTAAAATATATACTCCACTATGAAAAGATCTAACAGAAATGACATTCCACGCTAACTGCACATTGAAAAACATTTAAAACCTGCAGTGAATTTTCCTTTCCCTTTTTTTTTTTTCGTGTTCCTTTCTTTCTCCAAGAAAATTAGGACAAGTTCTGAAAGAGTGTATAGGTGTATTTTTCATCTGTACTGAATGTACAGTATGATATATCTCATCTTCCTTGACTTACTTACCATCTGACTTGCACTCAGTTCTTTCAGTCACATAGTAGCTTGGTTCCAATGTCTGCTCCAGGACAGATGGTCCTCTGGGATTATCATTTACGTCCTTCATGCATTAGAATTCTGAAAAATAAGTGAGAAATTGAAGCTTTAACACTATCAGATGTCCAAGAACCATTCAGGGCTTTTACACACAATTTTTCATGGCAATAAGTTTTAAAAGACCATGATGTGATGTTTACCCATAAAGAAAATGTCAAGCCACTGATGTGTGTGGTGAGGTCAAACACGGAAAGAAGATGAAATGTATTCCTGTATTGTTACTGATACCCTTGCTTTTGCTTATATTCCCTGCATACAGGAACTGTAATCTACCTGAAACCTTCCAGGTATCCAAAGGATATGTGCCATAAAGTCTTTTGGTATTTAAGGTAAAGGAAGCGATACATAAGCTGAGCTCTAGGAGCCACCTGCACCATACGGAAAAAGCCTCCACCTAAAATCAAAACGCCCCATTTCACTAAAATCTCAAAGAGGGCTTAAAGGTCTGTGAGTACAAGAAAAAACCCTTACTACTTATATGTGAAGGACTGTTGAATGTGTCCTACTCACCACACAGTGGGGCTGACTGAATACATAATTTGGAAACAGTCCATCACAGCCTCAGAGACTGTGTGTCCAACATGCCACTCAAAGCATGGCAAGGACATGAGTAAAGAGGGTCAGGCAGGCATACAGAGAGAAACTGACCCCTAGCAAACTGCAAGGACTTCTTCCTTGTTCACTCAGTCAGCTAAGAAGGGCCAGAGATGCATTTTTTGTTCAGGTTATGAAGTACTCTGCCTTCAAGGCTTATGTGATTTGTCATCGACTTCTAAAGGACCTCACACTGCCAACATCAGATCAGTTCATTCAGTCTCATCTGAAGTCCACAGAGCTGATACAACTCTTTCAAAAAAATCACCTCATCCTATATAGCCCATCTTAGCACTAAGCAATCCTCTGATACCCAGGACAAGGGATTACTAAGTAAAAGGATGAAACTGGCTGTAAAGGCCTGGATACATGCTGACTTTCACTTGTAATACACACATAGTGTGAAGGAACTACATAGGTCCAAGAATAAGAATTATTGTCTGTGTACACAGTATGTGTTGAAACATAATCCAAAAGTTATTCTTAAAACCAGAAAAAATAAGCATAAAGCATACAGATGGTATTTATACTTTTATAACCACTTAGAAACACCTCTCCCTCCCCCACAGGAAAATATGACAACCAATTATTTTCAGCTAGATGTTTTTATTAAGTTTGTTTTCTGATGTGACTTCTTCAGTCAAAGCTCAAAACCAGAAAAGATGTCTTGCAGGAAAATCCCAAAGGGAGGAAACCTTCTTTTACAGAGCAGGTGCCATTCAAAACGACTAACAAGTACCATAAAAAGATGGTGTGGATAGTTCTGAGTATTCCATCAGCACCCCCACTGCTCCTCAAACTTGTTGACTACGTAATTGCCAGTTCTGTGCAACGGCTCCCAGGAAACAGGTTGTGCAGTGTATCCATTTCACTCCAGCAGAATGGCCATGAGGTGTGGAGTTCATAAGGCACTGCCACTGGATAAGAGGAATTGGTGTCTCTTGGCTCACTACTGAAGGCCAAATTATATCCCCAAACTACATCAAGTGATCTAATAAAGGATGCTATACCTCCTTATATAGCTCTCCTTACACTACCTTTTTGTGACACGGAGGGCTCTGGTATCTGAACAGGTTGCCCCAGCATATTACTTCTGCTGAGTGGAAACGTAATTAACTCCGCATACTCTCAGTCCAAGGTGAATAGAAGACAAGACAGTTAAAATTCAAGCCAGAAGTGCTTAGTGCTTTCACAAAAGCAGACTAAGAATGTATACACAAGTACTGTGGTTCAGCTAACACAAGGTAACTTGACCACATTCTCAGTTTTTAACATAAAGCTGTTTGCAATGACAATAGCCCCAAATGCTGTTCTCTTACCTTCCGCAGTGCCTGTGGTTCACCACAATATTCAAATGCTGGTATAAAACTGTTTTCTTTAAACCCACTGTACAAAGAACTGGGTATCACATCGTTTCCAGAGAGGCCAAATGAATATGAACTACTGTGGAAGCTCTATGCTCTTCTAGAAAGAGAGAGTTATCTCTTCTTAAGCTATATGCTACTGTTGTAGTCTGCATTCAGTACAGGTGCCTTGCTGGAGAATTCCTTTCTCTACACAGACTCCAAAATCAAGTGTTTCTCCTCTGCTTCCTCTTTCCCCACCATGTAACTTAGGGACAAGTGTGGTTTTACACTGTTGAAGGAAATAAGCCCATCTATTGCCTAATATGCCACAATTTCTCTCTCTCCAACAGCATGTGAATGATCAAAAGAAAATACCATTAAAGTAAGGACAGCTAGGAATAACTCCTGCCTCTAAAAATGCATAAAGGCTTATTCTCAATTAACTTACACCTTGCAGTTATTATAAATGCAAAACTGATGTGAAAACAATGTTCAGATTTGGCAGCATTTTACACCTACTTTACAGTGATGTCAAAGACATACTTCCATCTGCCCATGACTACAAGGAAAACTGTGAAGGCCAAGTAGTTTTACTCACTTTAAACAGTAAAGGCAATAAACTGCACCACCTTCCTTTTAAAACCCCTGTGTGCCCTTTGTTATTCTGACATGAGCAGCTAAAACTAGTTACAGGAGGACTTACTCATGTGCATAAGTGCCAGCAAAATCAGGCTGCAAGTTAAGAGAAGATTTCAGCACCTAATTTTGTGCTGTGTGAAAACTCTAGAGGATGTGCCACAGAGAACTGAAAAGCAATTGCAAAACTTCTAGGAGAAAGTACTCCAAAGCACATTCAGACTACTTCATGGAAGCAAGAGCAACTTTATCTTGTGCTTTGAATGAGGAAAATCCCATGTTTTTAAGCTACTGAGTTAATTTTTGCTGAAAACAATGACGTGGTCTGCCCAAATCCAAGAAAAAATTGTACACACAGTTACCTGGATATATACCCTGGCACTGACAGAGCAGCATAGCAAGTGAATGTACAGGAGCATCATCACAGACGAGTAATGCAAATCCAGAGGGTCGAACAGAAAATCATGAAAGAGTTTATTGCTACTGTTCACTTTTTCCCTGTTCTGGGAAGGACACAGAATCTATCCCAAAGAACATATCATTCAGGCAATCTGTAACGATGTCATAAGATGTTCCCTCTCTCCATCTACAACTGCCAGTCAGACAAGATTATTTGCCCGAAAAGAGACTACACGGAGCCACACACTCTCCTTTACATTCCCTTTTCTCTCTCGAGAACAGACAAACCAGAAGACTGGGCCAAGTCTCCTGGGGCAGAGGAGCAGAAACATGTTATTAAAATAAAATACGCACATTAGTGGTTTCTGTCTTGGGATCTGAAGACCAAGTTTAATTAACCACCTGAGTGGAAAGCACAGTTTATATAATGCAGACTATCTGTGGACTGTCACCCCAGTCATTCCACACAAACCCTTCTGCTAGTCCACAAAATAGCAATTTTTACTGGCAAAAATAATGTAACTAGGATGAGGGATCTAGATGCCAACTTAGAGAGAGATCAAGAAAGAAGAAACAGGTGCTAAAAATAAACAGAAACCAATCCACATTACACAGGGTACTACATAGCTCTGTAAGGGAAATATGGCTTTGTTACTTCTTGAACTCATTAAAAGTCTTCAGACTTACTCTGTGCTAAATGGATACTGACAGATTTTGCCACTGTCAATGAGAGAGTGTCCTGGAAAACATCTGAAGACTTTGGTCTTCCTCTACCTGTATTCTGGGAGTCTGCTTTCTGCAATATTGTATGTTTGTGAGATGTCAGAGAAAAGCACAATAAACTTGGAGAATTTTTAGTTCTGGGAACAGAGGTCTGTTCATTGAATACTAGATCATCT
>JAWWLV010000179.1:14321218-14392193 GCA_035041135.1 Platyrinchus mystaceus
AGTGGCAACCTGCTATGACTTTTCTTGGAAAGGAAGTTAGATATAACAACTCTGATCCGAGGTCAGGACTCAGTAGCTCCCCGCCCTGTCTGATGTAAGACTTCCCACATTAGGACAGTATTGTCTTATTTTACTAAATTGTATTAAGTATTTGGATATTATAAGCTACCAAAGGGCCACACATACATGCACATGAAACATGACCACTTTTGAAAAGCACACCACATTTGAAAAGCTTATTCATTCACAACATACTAACATTAAGACCCTGTAAGTCAACAACTGACACTTATCCTGACTAGCAATTACTGATGAGAAATTATAATGTAACTCAGAACCTGTGTGTTTCACACAGTGTTGTCTCACCAGTGTAAACCATGGTGAGCCTGACCTTTGTGCATAATTCCCCTCTTTCTACAAACATGCAGAGTTTACTGGCGTGGTAAATAAATCTTACAGAGGATTGAATCAGAAGCCAGACAATGCTCCAGAAAGAACAGTTTTCTTGTTTCCAAATAGTATCTTTCTGTTTGCTAAACAACTGTCTTCTCAGGTTAAACTGACCCACTGATCTTGGGGTGCCACACATCCCTGAAGGGAGCAGAACTGGTTATCCCAAAAGGGTGAATGCACCATCTCAAACCATCAGTGTATCACTACTGTATTCATTTAGCCTATTGCTGCCACAGCCTTAAAAATTAATGAGTTCTCCAGGGAATGTACAGACCTAATGCTCAAAGCAAAAGAAGCTGCTGCCAATACTGTTTTCCTCTTCCCTAGACACCACTTCAAATCAAAACAGAAGAGCAGCTTTTGCCTCCTAGCTGAGAATCAGGATCCTTTCAGACAGAAAAAAATACCTATGGCCTGTGTGGACAGGCCTTGATTTCCCAACTTGTGAGCCAACATCACCTAGTCTGACCTTGTTCCCTCTGCCACCAGGGGGATGATTTCTGCTATCAAAGTTAAACACGAAGAGAAACTAAGCTTCATTTTGGGGTAACTTCTGAAGTTATCTTGGTCCAAGTTTTATGAAGATGATAAACCTTGCTTAGAAATTATGATCTGCATACAACTAAAAGGGGTGCTTACTTTCTCCAGCTCTAGCACTGACTTCTCACTTTTCCTTTTCTGTGCAACAATTAACAACACACCCGCACATATGATATGGCATATACACAGAAACACAGGTCAGCAAAGTCATTTATGTAAGACTCCTTCTTTAAGGAAACATCTCACATAAAAGGGAACATCAGCAGATGGGGCCCTGCTCCTGCATCATACTCTTCAAATGTGAAAGCCTGGCAGGTGCAGAGGGGGATAGGAACAATCAGTCTCTCACTCTTTCCAACTCTTGATTTTCATGGCACCCCTGCACACAAAAGACACAAAAGAGAAACAGCTTCTTTTGCCTTCCAATCCCTTTGCTTCCCCAAAACCACTCCACACATTAACCAGTGTCACTGAGAAATAGTCTGCCAGAAAAAGGTTTAGAAATCCTCAAACAAAATGCATTAAGCATTCAGAATTATCATCAATTAACAGCTCCAGGACAACGCATGAGGGATTACTGCAGCAGAGGAGCTTTGAAATTTGCACTGATCTAAAGTCTGAGAGCAATTCTTGAACAACAGGGGAAAAAAAATACTTCTCTAGGACAAAGGACCAATAGCATGCAAATCACTGTGACTAGCAAGCAAAGCTTTATCTAGCCTGACACGTTAGCAGGATCTCAGATTTCTGCTCATCTCTACCTCTGGTAACTTATGAAGCATCAGCTCCTAAAATCATGCAGCAAACAAAAAAGAAAATTGGCAATCACAACCAGGTAAATGCAATGCTTAAGTTCAATATTCCAGCAAATTGGCCTAAAAATGGCTGGATGGATTAATGTGGCATTTTCCAGGACCAGTACATCAAGATGATATTTCCAAATACCTGCTGTGTTCTCAGGATCAGAATGATGTCCACAGCAATCAGTTGCAAAAGAGTAAAAAAACAGAAGCAAATTACTTTCATGTATCCTGTAGTGGTGGCCATCAGTTCATTTCAGCCCATGATAAAGTCCCTCACAAACAAGGGATTCTACAGCTGCTGGGGAAAAGCTGCTTCTTTCATACTTGGACAATATTAATATAAGTCAGACGCTGCTAATCTGACAGGATGTAGTGGAGAGGGCGGTTTCTACTTCCCTGGTTTGAAGCCTTTGTGGCAGAGGGTTACTCAGCTCTTTCTGAGAGGAGCTGACACTTGGACTGCAGAGCTGAAGGACACAGATGGACAGGGTGAAAGCCAAGCAGAGAGCAGCAGAGATTGGTATCAGCTGGACAAAAAAATAAGGAAGAAAAGCTTGCAGACACAGATAGGAAACTCTATATTCCAAACTGGAATAAACATCCAGTTTCAAGGACAGACAGTAAATTAGCTCAGAGATCTACTCTCAATTTTTATTTCTGTTCAGCATCAACAACCAAGGGAGTAAGCTGGATGCCTTAATAAAGAAAAGTCCCAAATGACAGCAGATGCTATTCCAGCTAGCTTTGGACTGCCCTCTCCTCCCAGCGTAATCTGCAATCGCATAGGCACAGCTTTACAAATCCCAGGCCACCAGATAAACACCAACAAGTTGTGACAGAACACAGTCAAGTTAGTATTAGTGTGAGCAGAACTTTTAAGCAAGCGTGCCAAGCAAAAGAGAATCTTTTTCTAAATCTTGAATGCACAGACAGTGGACTCTTCTGTCCAAACACTGGAACCAGCATCATGCCTGAATCAGCATCTTATAACTGGCACAAATTTTTGGGTTAAAAATCCCCTTTATTAAAGTTAATAAGTGTAACTTTAAAGTCATACCCAAGATTAACACAAAGCAACAGTTCTCAATTTAAACTAATGCAAACTAATATAATGTAATCTAATCCACTGAAGGATAACAGATTGAAAATTGATGTTCTGAGCTGCATAGACTACACTGCAAATAAAACACTGTTGCTTTAATTACTGGTTCTCTCATCACTACATAATTTTAGAGCACTGAATCTCAATTTGTGATCTGCTGCCCACTGGCAACACAGAGAACTGTGGCAAATGGTCAAAACTACATTCAAGATCTACAGTGTTTCTGCTCAGGAGTCTGCCAGAGAGCACACAGGATATTCAAAGGGATGATGTTTTTTTCCAAAAAACTCAGGGCATACATTGTTCTACATGATGCATAAAGCTCAAAAGACTTAAAAGAGCAAATGGCAGTGCCTGCTTCAGGGACAAAATACATAATTAAGAAATTTGGGATGTTAGAAAATGTGCATAGCATGGAGAATATTACACATGCTTGCAGTAATTTACCACAAAGGACAGAGTAGCATCTGAAAACATGGTTTAAGACAATAAATAACGGGCTAAAATACACACAGCATTTGGGCACTCAGCTCCTTGTGTATGTCAGGGCAAGTCAGGCATCATGTAAGTATAAGAAAAGTCCTCCTCTAATTTAAAAGAAAAAAATTAACTTTTTTAATTATGTGACCATTCTAAACAGGCTCTGAAGATGCAAAAGCAATCACCAGCAGAATAAAATAGCCATTACATGCTTTTTAGTCACAGGATTTGTTACAATAATTCTTGAAGCTCCCAGCAGTTTCATAACAAAGTAGTCACATCTGCAGTTTCACAGAAATTATCGTGTCTGTGCCAACATTTCATCTCACAAATGTTTGCAGGCTCTGATTTCCATGTTTGGAAGAAGACTGAAACAAGTCAACTACTTAAATTATTCCACCTCCCTGGCTTGCTATTCTCAGACTTAAGGAGCAAAGGCTTTGGTCAGTGTAATGGAATGGTGGCAGTGATCTCCACTGGCAAGGGAGGCTCTGCTCCTAAAGGAGACAGCAGCAGCCAAGCCCCAGGCTGGTAATATACACTGCAACTGATACTGAAAATGAGGGAACAGATGCTGTTGGAGTACCAAATGGAAGACATTCCGGGAAAGAAATAAACCAAATCTAGCCAACCAGTCAAGGTACAGGAAGGAAGCAGGAAGACTCTATTTCCAGAAGTGAAAAGGACTATGCAGAACTATCAGAAAAAAATGTACTGCTTGATGAATAAAATGGGTTCCCACTCCCAGAATCTCTGGATGATGCTAGAAAAAAAACAACATACTAAGCATAATTTATTTACCTCTATTATAAAAAAACCCAAACCAACCAACCAAACAAACCCCCAGAAAACAAACAGCAAGTGTAATTCAGTAAATTCAAAAGTGGCATCACATATCCAAGGGAATGCTTCAAATAATATCTCTGGTAAAACAAGTACTCTCTTAGGCTGGCTGAATCAAGATGCCTCGCTTGCTTCTAAGCGTCCTGACCTTATGACCTAAATCTTGCAAGAGCAGAGAAAAATGAAACCTCAAGCCCACATGTGTTCTCACTACCATTAGAAGGCCTGCAATGGTTTGCCTTCTGTACTATTTTATGGGAGTATATGCCTATATTTTAAATAGCCCAAATGTTGTTCAAGCCCAAGGCACCAGTATGAGCTGCAAAATTTTATTACTGATTGAGAAACATGGAATGCATCCAGGGAGAACCAGTGGCCTGCCTTTTCAACAGGCAGCTACTCAACAGAGAATTATAAGAACAGGTCTCCAGAGTGACTGTGTGGAAAATCTTCTGCTGTTTGTGTTGTTACCACAGCTGCACAGGACAACTGTCAACCTACAACCCATGGACTGCTTGTCACAACCCTATTTTCAGACAACAGCCAGGATCAGTGAGCAGGTTCAATAAATTCTTCTCCTCCCTTGCACTTCTCTCAACCAAAGAACAATCTCAAGTCCTCTTATCCCCATTCCCTTAATGTTCATTTAACAACTGCCATTCTACACAAGTGAAGTAAAGCTGTGGTCCTGGCAAGCTGGTGGGTGGCACAAATGGGACTACAAAAAGTAAGGTACCTGTTTGTTTAGCTTTTTTAACCCTGCCTTCCAAAAGGATGCAAAGCTCATTATACCAGTGGAGCCTTCCCCTTAATTCACAGGCACCGCCACCTAAAAAAGTCTGCAATGCTGTTGGCTGCTAAAAATCTCCTGCCATTGACACAGCAGGAAGAGAAAGAAGGTAGTAATAGGAATGACCTGCTTTTACAGACTGCAAGTCATCTATTATGAAAATGGTTATTATTTATAGCAACTGGGAGATACAATTCAGAACAAATATTCTCACTATGCAAAATTCTGAACTTTCTTTCCCCCAGTTTTGGTTATTCAATGATATCTGAAAATATTCTCTGCATCTTTACAAAATGGCAGCATTTGTTTTTTTCTAACAAACTCTACGATACTTTTAGAGGATTATATCTCTGGTATTACAAACAGAATGTGGTTTCCCACTGAAGGGGAGTAGCAACTATCTACAGGGAAAAAGGAAATCTTTCTCTCAGGGTATAAACCACAAGGACCATTATTTTCTGGAGTATGGAATTAAGGAAAAAAAGAGATAAAACTTCATTTTGAAAGTGAGGTATACATTGGTCCAAACGAATTCAACACCTAAATTCATCCAAGCTGCCCCTGCTTAGAGGTGAAATCAAAAGGGAATTAAACTATAAGTAGTTTTAAACAATAAGTAGTATGCTGTAGTTTCCACAATGAAAGAAGGTATGCACAAACTTAATATTAGTAAATTTAAATGGTCCTGTTCAGTCTTCAAGGATGTGAAAGTTTTGAGTTTCTTCTTCTAAGAATGACAGAAACAACAGAGGTAGGTTATTAAAAAACAAATAATTAAATAACTGAAGGTGACCCAATTATCACAAATTATATCTCCTCAATAAAAACATTCTTTTAGAAAACATTTTCTATTTAGATTTAGGTTCAGTTGCAATTTTAGAATATATTTTGCACTGAATTTATTATGTCTTTTGACTCTCCTTTCTCCTTTGCAATGACTTCATAGGCTGATGTGGTCCCAGAGTGCAAATAACTGTCAATTACTTCAGAGCTTGACATAAGAAACATAACTTATACCTTGTGTACTACAAAATAAATCTAAACTGCTTACTAGTTCTTAACAAAATTTCTACAATTCTGAAAGGACTATTTCCTTCAGGCATCTTGTTTGTTTCTTTGCATCAATAGTCCCCACCATTCCACATCTGCTCCTCCTCTGCCATTTATTTAAAACAATTTTATACTTTATTCACTTAAGTTTATGGGCTACTGGTACTCTTATACCAATTTTCAACATCTAATTCTTAATAGTACATAATGCAAGTTATCTTTACCTGTATCCCTTACATTTGAGTAAGGGTATATGTATCTCCAGACACACAGAACTCATGGGATCTAGGGACATGGTGATTTCTAGGTGTAATTCTGATTTTAGTAAACATGCATTTCAACAAGTAACAAATGTCTGTCATTTTCTGCTGTGGTAGTAACAAATGATATATCATTACATGAAGAAACAGCTGTAAATAAAAAGTATTCACAGAATCACAGAATATCCTGAGTCGGAAAGACCCACAAGGATCATCCAGTCCAACTTCTGGCCCGGCACAGATCCATCTCCAACAGTCACACCATGTGCCTGAGAGTATCATCCAAACACTTCTTGAACTCTGTCAGGCTTGGTGCTGTGACCACTTCCTTGGGGAGCCTGTTCCAGTGCACAACCACCCTCTGGGTGAAGAATCTTTTCCTAATATCCAACCTAAACTCCCCTGACACAACTTCAGGACATTTCCTCGGGTCCTGTCACTGGTCACCACAGAGATCAGTGCCTATTCTTCTAAATAGAAAGTATTCCGTTCACTAAACGTATACTGAATAAATGAGTGCATATGTAAGAGGATATTTAACCTTAAATTCTCATATTGGGTTCACAGATGAAAATGCATATCTTTGCCAAAGCACATGTACTTTGAAGATCTTTGGGCTCTTGTTACACCTCTACTTGCATTGTTATTGGGCTGCTTTTGTTGTTTTATTCTCCTTTTAGATTTGATTTCATCAACTCCTGGAATAGTAATTTTAATCTAACAATCTGTCTACACAAGGCTACCTACCAGAAATGCCATTCTGAAAATTTAGGCATATATACTACCAGTTCACAGCCTGTTTCAGTAAGAGGCATGCATGTATGGAAAATAAGCTTGGTACACTAATGTTAGCAAATTTCCATATGTAAATTAACCCTCCACCTCTCAACGACATACATGCATCTCCTTCATCTCTCAGGGTACCATAGCAATGCGAGCTGGTATTTGATAACAGCCTACTTACAAACAGAAACACACTTTGCAAGATTCTTTCTGCATTTATTGTTTCTTACAAGAACTGTACTGAAGATGAAAGGAAATGGAAGACAGAGATAAGGTTCTTCCACTTTCTGAAAGGGAAAAATCCAAGTCCTCTGGACTTGCCCACTATATCCACCAATATTTTTTTCCCCCAGGGGCAGTGATCAATCACTTATCTGCCAAGGATGGTGGTGTTTTTTGTATTTAACATTGGGGTTACAATTGTGCAAGGTATTTCAAAGCATCGTACGCAGTGTTAGTGTCCAAGACTCATTATTTTTAACCTCTTTCCTACTGACAGGACCCTATACTGCAAAGGGCCTCAGTGATAAAAACAGATTTTGCAAGGGTGTGGAAATAATTCATATGAGATATTTTGCATATTTCATTACATCAAGGACTTCATGACCTTTGTCAATTGCAGGTTTCAAACAGCCTTCTGAAAACAAAGTAACATCTTCAGAACATGCAGCTTTGAAACAGAGACTCCTTTGGCATCAGCAGTTTCGGTTATGCTGTAAAGTTTACACCGTCCCCTTCCTCAATTTACTAGCAGCTCTAGAAACAGAGTCATTCAGAACTGACAGGTGCAGATCTCAAGTTCACCAGGATAAATAAAAATTACTTCTTCTAATGTAGAGGAATTCAATTCACATTCACTTGTAGAGAAGACCTAGTTGCCCCACAGTCATATTAGTATAACTGAACAGAAACAAACTTATCTACACAGGTCCTGAAAGCAGTCTCTAGCCCACTGTTAATTTTTCTTCAGTGAAATAACTCCTTGTAAAGTCAAGGACATCTAGTCCTCCTAAGACTTACAATTTCAGACTAGACTATGGTGCCATCTTATGCTGTCACTGTCTGCCAGGAACTCTGGAGCTCTATCCTCCATCAGCTTCTTTAAGGAACATTCTTATCTTGCACAAAACTGCTGTCTTCAGAGTCCTGAGTGCTCATCAGCACTTTTAATGAAACATGAACTGTGGACAAACGAGTGGTAGAACAATTCTAGTGATATATGAATTACATTTGAATGATTTTTTAAAAGCAGTGTAATTAAGACTAGCTGTGTCATAGCTTATGCAGGTTGATGAAGCAGTGTATGCACACAGACATCAGTTTGGAGAGCGACATGTTAGCTGTGGGTGTGACAGTGGGCATAACTAGCAAGAAGCAGGCTCTTCACACCGCAGGGATTAGTACTTCTCATTGAAGCTTCCAAAAACTCTCTGAAACTATGGCCCATAGAGAAGTACCAAGTTTGCACACACAGGATTATGAAGACAGTTTTCATGCTAAACACATGCATGCACATAAAAGATATTACATGCAGTTTTCACTTATTCTAGCACTCACTGCTACTTGAGCTCAGCCTCAGATATTCTTTTCTAAAAGATGGCCTAAATGGCTTTATTATATTGTCAAGTGACTGTCAAGGCTAGTCTGAAGGTGTTTATCTGATGATAGATAAGGGAGGTCACAGTTTCCCTGTAACTTAGTCGAAATGCTTATACCTAAAAGGTGAGTTTGTGCCCACAGGTCAGAACTGCTATAAAAATACATAAGGTTGCACTATCTAGCTGTTATACCCATAAACACTGTAGTGAAACACAGCATGAAGCACTTACAATACTGAATCACAAAGAAAACAAGAAACTATTGTTTTATGCTAGAGGTCCAACTCTTAAAAATACTAAATATTTTGGGCAGCTACCCATGATCTTAAACCAGGGTCAGACTTAGCTTTCTATTACACCCATCTCTTAGAGATGCAAACAGGGATTTGAGCCCAGCTGAAAGAAGTTAGGAAAGGCTTCTCCTGCTCCAAACAGGTTAGGAGTCAGGTTACATGTAGCAGGTCACTAAACAAGGAAGAGTTAAGAGGAAAAAAGACACAAACCAATAACATACCACTTAGTGTCATTCTAGACGGTCACAAATCAGGACTTACAACACAGGAGCTCAAATCTGATTTCTAACATGCAGGTTATTACTATGCTAGCTCTTTTAAATGTTGCTCAAAATCACGGGACAAGTTGGTTCTGTAGGATTAAGGAAGGAGTCTGAAAAGAGCATAAGCTCCATTGTGAGATAAAAAATCCTGTCATCTTACAGAGATATTCAGAATCACTACCCTTCTTGAATATCAGGGCTCACTTGCTATGTGGTAGCACACAATACATATAGCACACACATACTCTGCATCTCTTCTGGCCTTATTCTGCTAAAGATGCTTTAGTACAAATCAGCCTTTCAGTTCTTAAATTTCACTTGCATGTTTTGTTTGCAGGAAGTCTCAAATATTCTCCGAAGTAGAAACACTTAATCTCTGAAAACTAAAGGTAAATATTTTAAGCATCAGTTTAAACCAAGAATCCATTCCCTATCATAGGTTGAATCTCGGGTCACATCAATCACATTTTGCTGTGGCCTACATAGGATAAGAAGCAAACTGAAAAAGAGCTGTGAAACTGTGAGAGCAAAATTCTTGGTCATTCTCAGAAGCTGGGACTCTGTTATGCACCTTTTAAAAAGCTACAAGTCAGAAAGGCTCTTCTACAAAATCCTGCAGGGCTCTAGTCTCTGCTGCCTCTTCTGCCTTTTGACTCAACATCCCACAGGACAGAGTGGTTTGTTTAGGCAACCAACAAACAATCAAACCTAGCAAAAGTCCCTGACTTTTGGCAAGGATTGGTTTGTGGACAACTGCAAGGTAAACCCAAGCAAATGGAATTCTTCAATGCAGTTTGTTAGGCAAGTTTACTCATTTTATTCTTGAGACAGAGATTTCCTAATTGTACATTAGGTTCACTCCCTTCATTGAACAAACTTAACTTTTCTATCTCATCTCTTCTGTTGACCAGCCCAAAACAGAGCTATATGGCTGATTGTTTTAGACAGAAGCAAAAAGTCAGAACAGAGGGTTTTATTCTGCTGTGCTGCAAATCAGTGTAATTGCTAGTGCTGCAGCAACATCTGCCTTTCCAGATACTGAGAAAGCAGATACTGGAAAGCATCCTGCTACATAATGGAATTTTGAGATCCAGAAAACAAAATAAATGCTTGTAAAAACTTCTTGGTTTTTCCCCACTCTGCCTTCTGGGTGGTTTTTTTTTAAGCATAAACTGCACAACAGAAAACAGCTCTTCCATTTCAAACCAGTTTAGGTATTTAAAGCTGTATGTGCTTATTTCCTTTTGTGCTTTGTCCTTTATCAATATCAACACCAAAAGATGCATGTTATAATTGTTCAGATTTGCATTCTTTTTGTGTTTTCTGCCATTTATCACACTAAATTGTTACTAAATTGATAGTTTTGCTATTTAAAGGCTCTTGTTCTAGTTTTACATGCATGACAACCAGTTGGCAACTCTTTCTGCAGTGGAGTAACAAATATTTTAAACCTTAGCCCTTTAACTATAACAATGCTAAATAAGCAGTAAAAAAACCAAAAACCTACAAACCAATGACAAAATCCTACAAAGAATAATGTCTGTTCAATTACAACAAAATGAATAAAACAAGTGAATGTGATGTGCTTACCTCTCTGCAAATAGCTACTGAAAATCTCTGGACTCATTATAAGCAAATGTGAAGTAAGAGTGTCCATTTTATTCACACTGAAGTCAACGGGCTAAATTTTCTCTTTTAATGGGTACATATTGAGCCCCTGGACAATCCCTGGCTTTGGACATACAACCTTAATTCAAATATATCAATGAAAACACGGGCAAAAAACATTATATTCTGCTACTCCAAAGGAACAAACTGGAAATGTAGGGCAAACAGTGAGCAAATTTACTTCAGATATTCTACACAGTAAAATTTAGCACTCTGTCACGTACCACACAACTTCTGAAATCGACATGAGCTCTGAGTCTGTCCAAGATTAGAACTTGAGCCAGTAACTGCATAATTCATAAAACAAAGAAGTTACCATCTCAAACTAACATTGTGATCAAACAAACAAAAAAATTGCTTCCTCAGTATATACGACATGAAATTAAAAAGAGGGTAATGCAGTCACATTTCTTCTGAATCTGCAATGTATTGCTCTAATACAAGCACAGAATCTGATCACCAGCTGTAAATCTTTGCCAATGAGGTGGCAGCCAGCAGAGCTCGATACGAACCTTGGCAACTTTTTACAAAGAGCTTAACTCACCAAATTTTTTTCTTTTTTTTTTTTTTTTAACAATCACAGTCTCACCAAAACGTAATTGCATAATAAGATAACCATAGTACGGTTTGAAAAAAAATCGTCCTATTTGCAAATGAGCTCACGGGGCACGTGTGAATTGTCTTCTGTTCCACCCATAACTCCACCAAATCCAGCTGCACACAAGTCTCCAGCTTCCCAGCACTTTATTACCTACCACGGCAACTATCCTGCTCTCAGCACTGCCATCTAGTAGAAAGCGGCAGCGTACCACGGGCTGCCTGGAACATCAGCTCCCAGACAGCAGTATTCCCGGAAAGCATCGCAAAGCTGTTGCTGCTGCTAAAATTTTAACTGCAGCCGGTAGTTAACTACCGACTGTGCCGGTTTGAAAGCAGCCTCCCCCCAGTCTCCCACCCCTTCGCAAGCAAGATCCGCTAAGCGCGTACAGCGGCGTCTGCTCCGCGTATCTTGGCGTTCTTTGGCGGGGGGAAACGGGAGAAACCCCCCGGCCCTGTGCACGCCGCCACCGCGCCCCGGGCCCTGCGCCCGGCGGGCAGAGGGAGAGCGGAGCGGGCGCCTCGGGTGTGCGGCCCGCCCAGCCCTGCCCGCGGGACCGGGAACGCGAACGCACCGCCGGCTGCTCCCCCCGGCCCCGGCCCCTCGCCCGGCAGCCCCTCCGCGCACCGGCCGGGCTGGTGCGGCTCGCCCACCTCCAAACCCCGTCCCTCCCCGGGGGACCGGGCTGCCGCTGTTGCATCTCTCTCCGTGCAGCAGGACGAAATAGGAAGCGGCTGCAGGAAAAGCCAAGCAAGGGAGACCTGTCCCGCCCGCCGCCCCCGCTGCCCGGAGGCGCAGACCCCGGCGTGCAGCCGCCCCCCGCAGCACCGGGAGCGGCCGCCGCAGCACGGCACAGCCTTGCCTTACCTCGCCGCCCCGGCTCCGGGGATGCGCCGCCGCTGCCTCCTGTGCCCGCCCCCACCTGCGCCGTCCCTCCCAGCCCGGCGCTCAGGTGCGGAGGGAGCACAAAGGCAGCGCCGCCCGCTGCGGCGCGGGGAGGGGCGCCGAGCCCCCAGCCCCGCTGCACCGCACCGCTGACAGCCGCCCGCTCCCCTCCCCTCCCCTGCCGGTACCGAGCGCCAGCCCACCTCAGCCCGCCGCGGGGCCGCCCCCCGCCCGGAGCCGTTCCACTTGCCCCCAGCCTCCCCTCAGAACCCCCTCACCAGCTCCCCCGTACCTCCAGTGCTGCGGTTGGTGTCGGCACCACGGAGCGCCACTCAGCCCCGGGAAGTTCCCCAGCCCCGGGGGGAGCTGAGGGGGACACGCCGGCCCACGTAGTCCCCCGCCATTGACACCCTCTGGGCTCGTCTCTCCCCCACGCCGCCCCCGCAGCCCCCGGCAGACAGGTACGGGCAGCCCCCCCTCAGCGCCGGGGGCACCGGCCCCTCCGCCAGACGGGGCGACTGCCGCCCCCCGCCCCGTCGCCGCTGGGTGTGTGTGTGTGTGCAGAGGGGGGACAGGTGACGAGCGGCAGGAAAGAGCCGTTTCCCGCCCAGCGGGAAGGTCTGTCGTGAAAAACCGCTCCCGCCTTCCCCCCCCCCCCACCCCACCCCACCCCGTCTCTGCAGATGCCCCCGGGAAGGGCTGCGAGGCTGGCAGCGACAACAGCCGCCCCCTCCCCCGGGAAAGCTGTTCTCCCTCCTTCTCCCTCGCTCGCCTTCTTTTCAGCTCGGCCGCTTGACTGACAGGGAGCCTTCCAGCGGCCGCCCACGCGCGCTCCCGTTTCCCCTCAGCCGGAGAGGGAGATGGCGAAGGAGAAAGCATGAATGAAATAGGCAGGCAGCGGGCGGGAGCGGCCGGGCCAGCCCCCGGGAGAGCCGGAGCCGCTGCCGCAGTGCTGCCCCGGGGGGGTGATGGGCTGGCGGGCAGCCCTGGGGACCCCCCAGCCCCGCTGTCTCTCCTGAGCGGGGGGAGCAGGCGGCCGCAGACTGCGAGCGGCACCCCCAGCATCGCCTCTCAGAGGTAGCCCACAGGCCCTTTGAAGACACTACTATACCTGCTCTGGCGTTTGTTCCCTCAGGTAGATGGTTGTTGCCTTCTCAAATCGGAGCCATGACTCTGGCCTTACATGTAGGCATCTATAAACCCACTTTGCTCCACCAAAGGCAACTCATTTTATACTGTAAAAAACAGCACCTAATAGCTGGACTAGGACTCTTGTCTGGAAGTAATAGAAGGGAGGAAGCGTTCTCAAAGATTGCTTTAAGACCACTTGGTTTTCCCAGTGATTAGTTGGTACTGTAGAGTAGCCTTATAGTCCTTTTTTCCCTAGGATCAGTTGTCCCACAGACGGTTGTGACTTGTTAAACACATACTTCACAATCTCTGGCTGGAGACCAGAGTTTTTCCCAGTGCTTTGGCATGACTACTGCTGAGTTTGGTTTGTGGTGCTAGTTTTAGTAGCCTAATTTACTGGAGAGTCAAAGGATTAAATGTTCAGGTAATGGGGGCCTACTAAGTCAGTGAAATTACCTTAGTGTCCATTCACTGAAGGTCAGTAATCACTAAAGTTAATTAATACTTTATGTATTTTCTTAACTTTATCTATTGAAATACTGGATTAGAAAACCCAGTAGTATTTATCTATATAAATCTCATACAATTTAAATTGAACAGGACATTTTCTACTTCTGAATATGCATGGAATATTTTGTTATATGCTGTTAGATACATTGCATGCTGCACTAGAGACAAATCTGCATTTGCAGTTACATAATCAATAAACATGGGATTTCATCCCATGAATCTAGAATCAGATTCTGAGCTGTTTTAAATCAGTATGCCTCCACAAATTTAATGCCTGCCAGAAAATTTATATCAGCTAAAATTTAGCCTCTGAATTTAAAAAAGCTGTTTTGAATTCATGTTATGAGAAGTGTCTTAGTAACTTTATTTTTTAAATTTTGCATTCCTGAAAACTGAGTGCATAATAAAACATTGCCAAGCTTTTTGCTATAGAATAACAAATGAAATGTTGTAATTTAGATAGATCAGTGCAATTCTTTATGTATTTGTTTTATAAGGTTCTTATATTTGTGCTAATAGTTCAACATGACTCACCTACAGTATATATCACTGCCACAGCTGTTATAAACCTTCTTCTGAGTCAGAGAATGACTTTATGACCCAGAATTCTGGCAGTGAGTACTATCCTAGTGATTTTCCCAATTAAAAGAGAACTCGCGTTGGTATCAGTGCAGGGTGAGTCAGAGTTTGATGTAAGAGGCAAAAGCTAGACTCATCACTTACTACTGGACTAGCCTAGTATTCTCTTCCCTTCCAAAAGTCAGTGTCATAAAAACCTGGAATGAGCTTATGATGCGACCTCCTCTTAGAGTTCAGAAAGACTGCAGTGGACCACGGAATTAGTTCTCCTTGGTCCCAAATGATCCTAGTTACTGTACCAGACATCTATTGCTCATTGCTGTGGAGTGTGCTGTAGCTCTGCAGGAGTGTGGGGCCAGCAGCAGCAAATAGCTGAGAGGCAGCAGGGCGTCTCTGTTTTATTCTGAGAAACCATTTTGCTTCTTGGGCTTACCGAAGTGCAGGAGGTATGACATTAAAATCACCTGTGCTGCCACATGTGGTTCTCTGCAGTTTTTTTGCTGAAAAGCATCCCAAATCTGCCTGAACTGATTTTGAATAACAAAATTTGGGTACCCTGTACTCTGCCAACTGCTCTCTGCAGAGAACATGCCAGAATAGGTCAATCAGCTACTCTGTTAAAATTATGTCATAAGGGGCCATAATTTGGGATTGGGTATGTGGCTGAGCCATGAGGGCATGATGAGCTTGAGTTAGGCTGGTGGCAATCTGGTTTTGTTCTGGTGTTTTGTCACCCTGACAAATTAAGAAGGGTTTAAGTGTGAGATTGTGGTGAGGCTAACATCAGACATGGGGCAGAGGGTGAAGGTCAGAGGGAGGTGGGCCTGTTTAGCCTCGAGAAGAGGTGACTGAGAGGGGACTCATCAATGCGTGTAAGGATCTGGAGGGAGGATGTTGGGAGGATGGAGCCCGGCTCTTCTCAGTGTGCCAAGCAATAGGACAAGAGGCAACAGGCAGAAACTGATGCACAGGAAGTTTCACCTGAGTATGAGGAAGAACTTCTTTACTGTGTGGGTGATCATACACTGGAACAGATTGTCCAGAGGGGTTGTGGAGTCTCTCTCACTGGAGAACTATATAAGAACTGTCTGGACACAATCCTGTGCAATGTGCTCTGTGATGATCCTGCTTGAGCAGGGAGGTGGGACCAGATGATCCACTGTGGTCCCTTCCAACCTTACACATTCTGTGATTTTGTGATTCTGCGACTTCCAACTGCTTGCAGCAAAGAGCAGTCAGGCCCTCACAACATGCTTTTTATGGTGAAATTTCTGTTAATAGATGAGGAATGTGGGTTGAGACTGCTCTCTGCAACTGTCTTTGATACAGATTATATATATATTTTTAAACCTCAGGTTTTTAGATGCAAATCAGCCTTCTGAAGGTAAAAGTCAGTGAAGGTTTTAGTTTAATGACAAGGTAGACATGCTGAGGTCAAAGTATTACCTGAGGTGCACTGGTGAGGTTGTTTCCTTCCCGTGCATTTCATCTGCAGCAGAACAGCTGACATGCATTAGCAACCATGACTTAACACCAACCCAGTTCTCCTTAAACATAATAGCAAACCTTGGGGAATCACAGGTACCATTACAAGTAATCTTTGTGGGGTTTTTTGAGGATCTGTGGCTGAGAGAGTAGGAGCAGCTTGCTGCAGCAGAAGTCCTCTCCAAACACCAAGGTGACACCCTCAGAAAAACACTCAACTGTTCAGCTGTAGCTCTCATGCTTCTTGTTGCCATTCAGTTGCTCTTTTTAAAAAGAGAAGGGGGGACTCATTGCCGCATAGCAGATAAAGCAGCACAGTCTCTAGTGGACTTGCATGATCTTGGGGGAAAGTAGCAAAGTAACAGTTAATAAATAATGCAACAGCTCTGGGTCTCAGTTCTGGATGGCTCAGTTCTTGCAAATTAGCCAAACCTGCTGCATTTATCTGGCCATGTTGATACATATGGGTCACATCCTTTTTTTTTTTTTTCCTCTTTGCAGTATAAGGAAAGGACTCATACTGCTTCCAGTGGGAAGAGTCCAGTGGGACCTGGCAGGCTTTTGGAATTCTTTTCACTGTCTTGGTTACTTTAGCCTATATCTTTTAAACAGGATGGATCTCGTGCAGAGATGGTGGAATGGGCTCAAGAATGAGCTTACCAAAGGCAAACCATACCTAACCAGTGTTAGTATCTTCTATGATGAAAAATTTACTTCAGGAAAAAAGAGGAAAGCCATAGATGTTGCGTACCTTGACATTACCAAGGCTTTTGACTTAGTCTCTTTTAGCATCCTTGTAGACAACTGGGGAAGTATGGAATAACAAGTGAGTTGCAAGGTGGGTGAAGAATTTGCCAAGACCCAGGGCTTGAGGGATAGTGGTCAACAATTCAAAATTTATCTGGTGAGTTCTTATTAATGATGTTCCTCTGAGGCTGTTGCTGTTTAACATTAATATCAGTGGCATACACGAGGGGACAGACTACACGCTCATTTCTAAATGAAACCACACTGGGGCTGCTATTTGCTGTTCAGAGGTTGTCAAGAAGCTAAGGAATGGGCTGACAGAAACTTCATGATGTTCTGAGGCAAATGTAAAGTTTTGTGCAAACTCTTGTGTTTCTGTACTGTACTTTTTGTATTGATGGAGTAATCCTATGGGATAGAACAAGTTGGGTACTGTCTGACCAGAGAGCAGCTTTGCAGAAAAAAATGTGGGAATCCCAGTGTATGACAAGTTGAACCTGAGTCACAAGTGTGCCCTTACAGCAATGAAGGCCAGCTGCATGCTAGGTTATATTAGTAAAAGTATATTTGCTATGTTGGGGCAAGGGATTTTTCCATTCTGTGAGGTACTTGTGAGCCTGCATCAGGAGTTCTGATCTTCCCTATACAAGAGAGAGATTAACAAACTGGAGACAGTGTAGTTGGAGGAGCCCCTGAGATGGTTAGGAACTGGACCATGAAGCTGCAGAGGGGTTTAGAGCACTGAGGTTTATTGTTTTGTTTTGTTTCTTTTTTAAATCTGGATAAGAGAAGGCAAAGGGAGGATCATATTATTGTCCTCACCTACCTAACAGCAAGTAATAGATTCAGACTCTGCATAGCAGAGAGCAATAAGTGCTCTTAACTTATAGGAAGAGCTATATTCTGACCAGATAAAAGGAAATTGTGACTACTTTCACAGTGAGTGACTAAAAAACTGGCACAGGCTTCCCAGAGAGGTTGTGTTATCTCCATACTTGGTGGTACTCAGAACTCAGCTGGACAATGCCCTAAACAACCTCACTTAACTTCCAGATTGGTCCTGCTTTTAGTAGGCATTGGACCAGATGACCTCCAATGGTCCTATTCAACCTTAATTATTCGATTTAGAGGGAATCTATGCAGTTAGCCTTTGAAAATGACTCTGTGTGTATGCTGATTTTCCAAAAAGGTGAAGGCAAAGAAAAAGGAAGAATTGTATGAAACAAGTGAAATAAACCAGTTGGGTAGTAAGTACTGAAAAGGGGCTACAATAGAAACTTACGGCCAACTTTATGGCCTGAAGCTTTAGGAAGAGCCTGGGCAGTGGATTCTGGTAAGAGGAGGAAGGAAATGCATATGAACCATCTGCAGGAACTGACTTGGGTTGGTGTGGAAACATTTTGTTAAACAGGCAGAATGCAAGGAGTTTTGTATAAAATGTTGCCTGCTTCGTTGGCCTCTTTGATTTGTAGTACCTCGCATGTCTTTCTATCTGACCACTTTTCTTATGTCTGTATGCATGATATGAATCCAAACAGCTTTATTGAAGTGAACAGAGCCACGGCACATTTGTTTGGGTTAAATATGAAATTAAAACTGTAGGGTTGTTTTTTTGCAGTAAACTTGGTAGGAGCATAAGGGAGAAATGGGACCTAAAATAGCATTTGGGAAATATATATAGCAAAATGAACAAACAATATGCAGTGAGTCATGTCCAGCGGTTCTGAAGGAAACGAAAGAGGAGCTTCTCTGTGAAAACTAACTGGGAATAGCTTTTACTTACCTGAAGCTGGAGCTACCCTCTGGGTACAGCATTTTGGCAGTGTCTGTTTGCCCTGTAGCAACGGGGTGTGCTGGCCCCAGGGTAGGGTACCACTTGGTGTTCACAGCAGTCAGACTGATGGTAACAGAGAATCTGAACCAATTTCTGAATTTGCAGCACTCAGGAGCACTCATAAAGATGAATTGTGTGCATCCTGAGTCACAGTGTTTTCTTGAGTCCTAGTGGCTGCTTCAGCACTCTTGTCCTATAACAGGCTGAGTGTGACACATCTCTGCACTTAGCTAGTACCCCCTGAGGCCAGTGGATCCCTTTGTGGGTGCAGAGCATTCTCTGGGCAGAGTTTGTTACAGGACTGGACCATGGACAATCATGCACAGAGAGACCCTGTACAGGTTAGCAAAGAAATCTTCTCGCACAGTTAAGTAAACTCAATTTAGAGTCTGGTTTGTCTGACAGATGAAGACCAAGAACTGCCATGGCCAAAGGCTGTACTGGAGTATGTCCTACGGTCATGACAAATGCCAATGACTTAGGGGAACCTGTTACAACAATTATCCTCTTGCCTGCCTGCTATGCAGACTTACTTTATAAGTTGGTGGTACAGCTGCTCTGAAACTACCTATACTAAAGTGGAAGGCAGAAGCACAGGGCAGCTTTGCTTCTGTGAGCTTCGAAACCATCAAGCCAGATAGAATTGGCCAGGCTGGGTGGCAGCAGTTTGGCCATCTCTATTAAATATAAAACTCAACACATAGCAGTGAGAAGGGGCTCTGATGACACTATTTCAGCTTTGTTCTCATGGTAACCATTATGTCATCAGGATACCATGGTTACTGTAATACTCCTTATACTTCAAATGTTAAAAGAGGCAGAAGGAGGAAAAAAAAACTTTTCACAAAGTTGAAAAAGAGATGTGTTTATTCAGAATTGTGTAGTCATAAGGAAGGATTAACCAGCAGTTATTAATACTTCATGAAAAAGCCCTTTTGAAACCATGAAGAATTGTTGTAATTAGTATTTATTGTTTCTTACTGTTTCTGCTGCTGTCCCTGTCGCCATATGGTGTGTGTCCTGGGGTTTCCCCTCTCTCAGTTTGTCTCACCAGCAGCTATTTTGATAAACACACATCACAGAAGGCTAATGTGGTCAGATTCAAAACTTTGGAAGGATAATTTCAGCTTTAGTTACAAACCTCATTTTACACAAATGTCAGAGATAAAAAAATCCAAAAGTATAAGTTTGGGACTGTGAGGTCATCTCACTTTAGAGGTTCAAGGAAAGCAAAGAAGTCTTGGCTTGGATGCTTTCAAGATGCTGAAGCATATGGCTCAGAGGAAATCAGAATGGCAGCTTGCTATTCATTTTTTGAGGACGAAAAGTATACACTGTGCTTTCAGGGGATCATGCCTTCAAACCTCTACAGGTACAGCATGAAAGATACCTTTGCAGAAGGAGAGAACAAGTGCTGTGATACTGGGAGAATGTACAGTTTTGAAAATGGTCTGATAATGAGACGTGGAAGAGCTTTAGGCCATTGTATGGGTGAATCTGAGAAGGACAGAAATAAACAGACTATGCATATATTTTCAAAAGCAGCTGGTATTTGTTGGACCTTTGGTATTAGTAACTGTTCAACTTGCGACTGCTTAAGGAAATCACTGGATATTCCACACATGGTCAGTATCAGGTCCTGGGAGGTAGATCCAGACAGAATCCACAAATGCAATGCATTTAAAATCTCAAATTGACTTTTTGGAAGTCTTATGAGTTCAGGATTGCTCAGTTGGTGCAAGGCAGATTTTGAAATCAGGTAGGAAAAAAAAATAATGAACTATTAGGTATTAAGATTTGATGGGGAAATTTCAAACTCAAACCAATTTTGTTAGCTGTTATAAATTGCCTGATCTTATCACCTGTATTGTTCTTCCTCCATTTTTCCCTAACACTTGTTGTCAATGATTAAAGTATCTTTTTCTAAATTGGATAGTAAATTTCTGAGGCCAGGATTGTAGTTTTCTACACCAACTCATAGCAAAGCATGTGAGACTATTACTAAAGCGTGAAACTACATGAGCTGGATTTTGGATGATAAACCAGAAATGCAATCCATTGAAAACTACACTATGTCACATATATGTTTATATATATCTACTCACAGTCTGTGACATTTTTTTTAGTAGTCAATAAAAAAAAGGACCAATGGCTGCTGTGAAAACCTAACTGTGAAGAAATCAATGAGATGTGTACAGTCAACTCTAAAATGTTGACCTTTAATGCATGTTGAGTTTTCCAAAGCATTAAAGTACCCCACTTATCCCTAGATCCGTTTGACCTTTGCAGGATCCCTCTGTCCACTTCTAGCATTCAAGACATTGGCTCTGCATGCATTTTTCTTTCGTGCTGTTGCATATTTTACATACAAATATTCAAATCACAAATGTTTTGGCAAAAACAACAGCAATCACCATATAAAAGTCACCAATAAAAATCCATAGCATAGCTTCATCTGCTGTGATTCCAGGGGGAATGGTGGGGGGTAAAAGTACAAGTCCAAAAGGAAAGGCAGCCACTGTAGAGAATATTCCTCTTGACTATAAAAATTTCCATTCCAGCAAACAGCTAGCCGTGTTTCCAGCAAATTCCCTCTCTCTAGATTAAACAATCAGCTGCCCTTTCTTAATGTTCACTGTAGCCTAGCTCATTTTGTACATCTGTTGTAGTCTTGCAAATATTAGTAAACAAGCCTTTCACAGCATGCGTTGCTGCTAAGCAGCACTGATAGACACTTGAGATAGCTGAAGTCTATATAGCTGAGTATGGCTAAAGATTTTTACCTGTTTATCTGTCTGATTTAATAGTCCTCTTGCTCCAGAATGAAGAAAATTAATGTAAAAAAATCATCCTTGGAAACAGAAGTACAAGCAAGTACATCTGGTCCAAGAATACCATGGAAGAATGTTTCATAGAAAGTATCTTCTGACTTGAAATAGTCCTACCAAAGTCAGTCAGAAATACTTGAAAACACAGGGTTTCAGATAATTCCTTGAGAAAATAATAACTTCAGTGATACTTCTCAAGCTTTCCACATGTCTGTGATAAATAAATATCCTCTGCTATTGAACTTCATGGATTGCCAGTATATGGCAGCAGTTATGGCTGCACAGAGACAGTTATATGAATATGTATATGATATATATGAATAATGGTGACCTTGAGGGATGGCAGGCCAAAATACTAAACCAAGGAAATCAAACTGATTAGGACCTTATGATCAATACCTTGAGCAGAGATAAATTGGTATCATATTTCTACAGGATCACCACAGTAGAAACTAACTTTTTTGATTTCAATAGTACCTTCATGTCTTAAAAAGCACCTTTTAGTATTTATAGGTAAAAGACAAGATTTGTCTCTGGTTTAATTAAGTTTTAGGGCATATAAACAGCTAAGAATTTTAATTTGTATGTCACAGCAGGTAACATAAAGACAAGACATATATCCCTTTGCTGAAAATAACTTGATCAAGAAACCAAGGACCTGCATATTGTATGTAGTCATCAGAAGCTGACATATGCTCTGCAAGACTGCTTTGTCTGGCACCTGAAGTTGTTGTCAAGCTTTTTCTTTGAATTTTTCTAGTTGGTATTCGTTCCCAGTCTCGTTGTCACTTAGCATTACTGAACTGCCAGCAGCAGCACCCTTTCTTTCTGCCTGTTGTGTCAAAGCTTAGCTCACCAGGAAGTGCTCAAAAGTTACTCCAAACTGTGACATGTAGGGACTTATGAGTTAAGTTTTCCCCATTTGAAAAGTATTGGTAATGACGAATGACAATTAAACCCCCCCAACTAAATAGCAATAGCCTATGTCAGGTAGAAGTTTTCTAGTGTAACTGGCATTTTTGTACTCCTTTTGCAGTAGATGAAAGTTATCATTTTCTAGAATGCTATTTACAGAATATGTGCTGGAACCCATTGTTAATGTTGTGTCTTCTCAATAGGTACATGTATCTTTAATTCTTAGCCTGTTTGTGCCATTTCACAGATTTTCTGCACAAATAACCTAATTTACTTATAGTTGGAAAAAATAATATAGAGAGTATAAATATACACTTTCAGAAATACTTGATTTGAGCCTGCTTTACTAAAACTAACAATTGGGAGTAGCTGTCTTTGCAAAGCCTTGTTGCTATTGCTTAATAGTACTGTTGACCATGCAATTTATTACCTCTCTACATACAAAATATGAACGCTATTAAAGTTTATATACTGCAAGAAACATAGAATTTTAATTTTCTGTAATACCCGTTTGAGAAAGAACTAAGCAATTTCCATTATTTGGTGCTTGGGAAAGCACACCAGTTGGTGCGTGTGGTACTCACAGTAGGAGTAACTGACATAGGATCCATATGGCATTTCAGCAGAGAATTCAGCAAGAGAATCTGAAAGGTCATCCAAACTTAAACTGGCGTGCAAGCTTCATCTTAAGAAAAAAACCCCAAACTTATCTGTGGCCAAATGTTATATCACTATATAGAGTGATATTACATCTATGTTCCTACCCTGCATCTGTATTCCTACTCTATTGTCTTATCTTCTTAAAATAAAGCAGGAGTGGACTGTCACAGGCCTAAGGAGGAGGAGCAGGTAAGAAGTAAATGGGTATTATTAAAGAAAGCAAGTGCACTTACTGCAAGCTATATAGCTCTGACAGTTACTGGTTGTGCTGGATTGAGCTGGAAGGGAGTTAATTTTCTTCACAGTAACTGGTCTGGGGCTGTGTTTTGGATTTGTGCTGCAAAAAGTGTTGAGAATACAGGGATGTTTTCTTTACTGCTGAGCAGCTCTTGTACAGGTACAAGGCCTGTTCTGCCTCTCACCCCACTGCACCAGCGAGGAGATTGGGAGTGCAGAAGAACCTGGGAGGGAACACAGTCACAACAGCTGACCCCACCTGACCAGAGGGATATTCCTTACAATAGGCTCAGTATATAAAGCTGGGGAAAACAAAGGAAGGAGGGGATGTCCATAGTGATAATACTTGTCTTCCCTGGTAACCATTACGTGTGATGGAGCCCTGCTGTCCTGGGGATGGCTGAACATATGCCTGTCCATGGGAAGAGGTGAATCAATTCCTTATTTTGCTTTGCTTGCATGCACAGCTTTTGCCTTACCTATAAAACTCTCTTTATCTCAACCCAAGGGTTTTCTTACTTTTAGCCTTATGATTCTGCTCCCCCATCCTGCTGGCGGGGCAATGAGGGAGCATCTCACTAGTGTCTAGTTGAGGGCTGGAGTTGAACCGTGATACTGATGTTCACATTTCATGATATCATGATGATATGACCACATGGGGTCAGATAAAGAGTTTTCAAACAAAAGTGGTTAAGACTGTAGCACTGAAGAGGGTAAGAATGTGGATTTTCTTTTCTCCTCCTTTCTTTCATGTTGCCTTTATAAACATTCTGTGTAAAACATATACAGGGGTAGTTTTCAAAGCAAACTGGATTATTGCTCTGTTTCTGAATGCCAATAGTTACATTTCATCTCTTCATCTATTTCCTATATAAAATAACATCATTGGAACAAAGCAATAAACAAGCCTGGATCTGTGACTACTGGTCATTAGGGCCTACTGCCAAGTGCTACTTTGTCAGGGAAATGAATTCTGGTTAATTGAAAGTGCGCTGTTGAAACAGTTTTGGTTTTACCTGACGTGTTAATACCCACCTGGTAGCTTGGTACTGTAGGAGAAAAGGGAGGGATTCATTTCTGCACTGTACCTCTCAACTATTACTTCCTGAAAAAGGTCTCCCTCTGGCTGGAGTTGTCAAAGGGGCAAGCTGCAGAATCTGTCTCTGGAGATGTAGCTTGACTTTCCTGTAGTGCCACCCAATTACTATGAAGACTTAGATAAATGGCAAAGAGTGCTTAATGACTCAGTGTGCTCTCAGGCTTCACCAGAGACGGCCCCAGGCACTGCAGCTTCACTGAGAGTGGAGTGGATGGTATATGATGGAAGAAAAAGGCCTCACAGCCTGAGGACTCTGTCTCTCTGTCTTGTTCCTGCTCTGGAGGGTTGAGATATGACATTGTCTGACAGGACTGCAATGCTGTTTCATGTATTAGAGTCATTGAAGATTCAAATATATCAGCAATTCTAGCTGAATAGCAAAATTCCTTCTAAACCTAAATGACTATTAAGTGCTGGAGTTTCTTGAATTCTTTAGAGCTTACATTACTTTGAACTTTGTAATTTATTTAAATGGTATGGCAGTGCACAAAGCTGCCTGACTGCCTCCTTAACCTCTTGCCCCCAGGCCTAACTTCAGAGGGGCTATTCTGAACTCATACCTGCATATAATTGACTTTGTATATAAAACAAATATGCTCAAAAGTCACACTTGATGGCAGAAGCCAGGGTAATTCTTTTTGAAGCTGATGCAAGTTATGTCCACTTGTACCCAGAGTGGACTAGTCTTAAAAGGCCTAAAGTTTGCTTTTTCTCTTTCCACGTTCTTCATGTGACTGGCCACAGCTGTTTGAATGCAAATAGCTGTTGGAATGGTTCAACAGTTGAGAAACAGAAGAGTTAAGAAAAAGTTCCTGTTTATTTGCTAAGGTATCAACTGAAAGCTCCCTTTCCAGTTTTCCTTGCAGTGTGAGGGTGAGAAACTTGCCTAAAGCAGTACTGAGACATGAGTAGATCCATATTTCAAAGTCCATTCCATCTGAGATCCATTTCGTTTGTTAAATTTACACTATTTTGGTCTGTTCATTTAAATTTCAATTCTCTGGACATTAACTGTTCTACAACATGGAAGTTCTGTCTACATTTATTGGTGCAATATCCCTGAGAGCAGGAGAGAAACAAAAGGGTGACCATTTCAATTTAATGCCACCCAGGAATCAAGATATCTAGTATCTCTCTTGTTGATTCAGAATAGTAACACATATCACTAATATATTGTATTCACACACAAAAGTAACACAGGAGATGCTCTTGCTTGTGTTATTACTCACTTCCCATTTCTAACTTAAGAATCTGTTATTAAGAGTGTTACACAAACTGTTGATACTGTTTTAACAAGAAATGTAGTACAATGCATCGTAGGAGTATGGAGTGATACAATTTTACTCTGTGGGCTGGAGAAAGTATTTTTTCAAGTATTCAGATTACACAGACTATATATGATTAGTCTAGTTGTTGTTAATTGCAGGTGTTCTAACACCCACCTTCTCCTGTTACATGGTTTTTCATGGCTGGCATCATCATTTAATCATTACAGCAGTGGACAAAGAGTCAGAATTCCTGGCTCTTGAGAGTAATTCGGGTGATTTACTGGTTTTTTTTTGTCCTTGAATCAGTCAGGGCTCAGCCTCTTTCTGCCTCCATCTTTCCATCTAAAAGCAGAAGTAATCTCGAGGTTCATTTACTTATGCTTAGGATTCTTTCCCACTCTCTGCAGTAAAAAAGCAAATAAATGTAAGCATTTTATTCCACATGAAAGTCTGGTATTTGAAAATTTGTGTTTATCAGGAACTGGGCCAAACATGATAATATTGATATGTTTTCCTTTCTGTGGGCTGAAAAGTTACAATAAGTGCTGATTGGGAAATGGAGGCCTCAAATATTTCTGTAGTCCCAAAGTGAATTGGCTGTATTACGTTTCCTGAACTTTTGATTTTTTTATTTGAATTCAGTTTATTTGTCTCTGTGTTTGACTTGTCTGCGTGTCATGAGAATTATTCATGACTGTCATGCCAACCCACTGGGTTTCTATAAGCTGCCTAGGGTCAGGTGAGTCCCAGAGCATACTGGTAATTGCCCTACCTTGTGCCTTTTCAGTATTAACAGGAGAATGCAGATAGCTGGGACTGAAGGGAAAAAAGCACAAGGCAGCTGTACTGAAGTTCACGTGTACAAATTAACATTGATGTGATTTGAACCGCTCCAGTTTGGCTCAAAAACCTGAAGTTTATTGGTGAGAAGAAGCAAAGTCCAGGGCTCTTGGCATCAGGAAATGGAAGCAATCCCTTAATCTATCATGTTCATGCGAGTGATGTCAGGGTGAAATCCAATAGAATATGTGGCAATACAAATGTGAGAATGCAAGATATTCAAGAATAATAGTGCTAATATGGGTTTGAAAACCTGGATGGGGTGTAATGGTTGTGGCTTGTGAGGAAAAGAATAGTTAACATAAAATTCCAGAAGCCTGCATTTCTCTCACAGGCGTAAGTGGTTCATGATGCTTAAGCTAGTCTATATTTTTACCTGGAAAATGCCTTTCCAAACCTAAATCAATGACTTTAGCAAACTATCCTCATCCTCCAGAGGTGGATTTGGTCATCAGTTGCGACATGTTTATATATAGGTCTAATGGGAGTAAATTCAGTGAACCTTCATGCTGTCCAAATATTTTCCAACATGCCAAATGCAGAAACATTTCAAAAAGCTTGCTTAGAATACACAGAACCTACAGAAACCAATCTGGACCTTCTGGAAAATTAATATCTAAGGAGACTATTATTTAGGACAGATTTTTGAAGAAAACAATAGCATATTTTCTTACAGTACAAGGTTTAGTTTTTGGCTGCAAACTCCACTTCAGGAAAGAAAAGAATTTCAACTGAAGTGCCTGGGATTTCACTGGGGTATATTTGAAAATGGGTTCTCAGTTCCTACCTCCTGTCTAAATAGGGCTGTAATTCTGTATACTGGGACACTCTGAGCTCTAAGCGACCCCACCAGTGGGGTGTTCTAAACCTCCTGGTTTGTTCTGCCTTCATCTAATTGTCACCTCTTCCTCTGAAAGCCACTTAAGGTACTTCAGGAATACTCTCTTAAGGCAGCTGTCACCTCCTGAGTGAAAACAACAACCTCCATGAATGGCACTGAGTGATTAGAAAAGCCTCAGAAGGAGAGGGAGGGTGGAAAGGCATTTGTCAATGCTTTTCGTGTTTAGTTTTTGTTTTTACCCAGTGACATTAACGTGTATGGTTGCATCCTGTGTTTGAATGTTATTTTACTAAAACAGAGACTGTGAAGTTTCTATGTTTCATCCCTCGTACCTTTAGGAGCATGAGCAAGAGAGAAGAGCAGGTGAAGAATTTTCGTATAGAGTTGTCTATATGTGTGACCAATGATGAGAAAATTACTCGGTCTTTCCAGCTCAGAAATTTTGAGAAGCTCTTCAGTCATCAAGAAAAATGATTGTTAATTGTTTTAATTTGCATAGATAAACCACATTTGGGATGTTCTCGAGACCTGCTCAGTTTTGGTCAGACTGCTTGACCTGGGTACTTCTCCCCTGTATTTTTGCAGAATTCCTCAATCTGTTGTGATTAGAAGAGCTGGAAAATTCTAGGGCTTTTGGAAACATGGCTGCTTCTTAGTGCATGGGCTTTTTTTCACCCTGGAGGTCTGGATATTTCTCTTTTATATTACTCCCTCAGTTTTGATGTAGGCTCTAAGCAAAGGTTACTGCTGTGTGTGTGTAGTGGTTTTGTCTTTCTGCTATGCTGTGCTTTTAAATAATCATCAGGAGTGCCTGGGGGACAGGAAGGGCACCTTTCCCATCTGGTTTTATAAGCAAAAATAAATACTTACAGAAAAGACAGCTGTGGCAGTTACCCCTCTTCTCTGATAGATCTCTCTTCAAAGCTGTGGATCAAAAGAGCGTTGCAAATATTCAGCAGCAGGGACCATGGCTCTTGAGTACTGGCACAGCAGAGTCACATGTGAACTTCTAAGTCTGCATAAGTAACCTTCCAAAATGCAGGTTGAGAAAATAATAAACACACTTTTCTTGCCAGCAGGGAAGGAAAATGCCTCCTGTCACTCAGAGCAACTCTCTGAGGCATTACAGTCATGTGTGGAAGCTGAAGGAGGTCTGTGTGAGGCCTCCTACCTTCAGAAGTGTGACAGAAATTCAAGTCTGCTTTCACTGAGACATTAGAAATGGCACTGCAGAGACTCAAGAGATCTAAATTAAAATTCCATCTCTGACACAGACCTTTGGAGTGTATGAGCAAATTACCATCTCCCTCAGTTCCTTCTGTTAAGAAAAAAAGATGATAATTTTTTTTCTCTCTGTCTTGTATTAGAGCACCAGACTGAGGCCATTTCTCACTAAATAGATGCCTTAGAACCCCAGCCCTCCTGGGGAAGCTAAGCAATAAAAATAGAAGTAAAAATAGTTGTAAGTAGGTAAATAGATTATTTCTAACACCTTGAAATTAATGTGGGATGTGCTGGTATTGCTTTTATATATTAAATAAGAAGAATTTCTCTATTTATGAAGATGGGTGAGCTTTTATTGAACAGTATAAAACTTACCTGGGAGAAACAAAAGTGAATAAACTTAACTGTAGAAAACAAATTTCTTCATACAAAACTAATGACGCAATAGAGATTTTTATAACTGCAAATGCTAACAAAACAGCTCAAAACAGCTCATCCATTATCCTATCTTTAAGCCCAGGGGCGGATTGGTAAGGGGAATTGTCATAAACTCCTAAATTTTACTCTTGTTCTCCAAATGTTGTTCTTTTTGTTTCCAAATCTCATTTCAGCATGTTTTTGGAGGTCAAAGGCTGATGCAACAAGACATGTGCTGCTGTTCTGAAACTACATCTCTGGTTGGTAATATTAACTTTGTTTCCTTAAACTTGGTTACTAAAACTGGTATTTTACGGTAGAGAATATATCTCTTTCTCAACCAGTACTCATCAACAATGTGGACTAAACAAGCCAGGTTCCTCGTTTGCTGGGTGTCCCTCTGTAAAGAGCATTCCTTAAAAAAAGCAATAATCTTCTTAGGCAGGATTTTGCACTGACATAAATAAGTGTTTGAGGCAGTACAGGACAACAAATAAGCAGCCTGGTGTTTTAAGTGTGGAATCCCACGCTGAGTAAAGGGTTTCTCACCCTGAATGACTGAGGAAAGGGAAGGGCAAAGGAAACTGCAGTTACTCCGCAGCTCCATAGATGGCACCAGCTTTTCGCTCTAGCATTACCCAGACGTTTTGGTTCGTACCTATCTCCCTCCAGCCAGTCATTCTGTAGCCCCAGAGGGACTGTTGTTTGGATGATGAAATATTGCAGAGTACAAATTAAGAGCTGCCAGCAGTGAGCTGTGCCTGGACAGTAGATACAAAACGGAACATGTAAACAGTAACACAGTACTTTTTCAATTACATCTTAAGCAAACATACTTACTTAGCAGGAGTCAGAGAACAGTGTGAACTTCTTAGATATTGAGAGCAAAATCATTATGGCACTTCCTGAGCTTTGTTTGAAAGGATTTATGAAGGTTATTTGCAACATTTTGCCTTCTCCTGGAATTCTCATGTAAAAATCCAAACCACATCATTTCCGTTCACATAACACCCACAGCAGGCATGCACTGTTCTTTTGGAGCTGGGAACTTGTCTGCAAAACGGCAAGGGCAGTTCCACAAAAGAAAAAAAATAGTACAGAAGGAAAATTACCCCCTTACATCCTCACAGACAATGACTTAGGTGCCAATTTCAGATAAGGAGGCAAAGGTGTGAAGATAGGGCAAGGTGGGGAGGGTAACACAGAACAAGAAGGGAGATTTGCTTGTTAAAGTGAATTTTTTGGAGCATAAAGTAACCTCTTTATTAACAACTCATTCTGGATGAGAGATTGAGTTGTTAAAGAATAACACCCCAGAGATTTCAGATTTCAGTCCCAAGTGGAGCAGCTGCAGTGAAGAGGGCAGCTGTGCATTAGCTGTGCTCCTGTCCCACCACACTTACCTTTGCTTGGTGGTACTAGGGATCTACTGATTCCTGAAGTCAGACCCCCTGCTTAGGGCTCTGAGCTCAGATGGTCTCTGATACATCAGTGGGGAAAATCTGTAGGTAAGTGCTGTTGTGTTCATGGGAATATGCAGATGGATTGAGGGCAGGTTTACCCTACAGTGTTTGGCTCCAGTAGTTGCTATCTGGAGGTGTGAGGAGGAGGGGACCCTGATGTAGCAATGCTTTCAGAGAAACTCCTTTAGTCTTTGCACAACAAGTATCTGCAAGGGGCTTTGCCAGCAGAGCTGGAGCGTGGCCATGGCTCCTGGAGGCAAGCCCTGGCCAAACCGTGCTCAGAATTTGTACACTCATCAGTCCCAGCAAAGTGTTTTGACACAGGCTTTGTTCAATCACTCATGAGACTTATTTTCAAGACTGCCCCAGAGAGTGGTACTTTCCCAACTTGAAGTTTAGCACAGGAAGCAGGATGGAGAGATCAGAGACTGAGGTTAGGAGAGGGGCAGGCCATGGCAGAGGGGCAGTAGGGTCTGGCTGCTGGGATCCTGGGACTAGGGGTTTGTCCGTGAGATCACAGAGCTGGCTAGCCCATAGTCATGCATCTAGGGAGGGTACAGAGCTGGACAGTGCTTTTCTCTTGGATTGTCAAGAAATATCTCAGAGTAGTGAGGAGACATACTAAAAAACGTGTACTTTCTTCAGGATTCCCATTTTTTAAACCTAAAGTATATTTAAAAGCTTTGTTAGTAAATGATCCTCAAGAATTGGAAAATATGTATTAGCTCAGCTGGTAATGACACTGCAGGCAGTCCACTGTTAATAAGTAATCAGCATTTTTCATACCATGCCTTTCACCTTTGGATGGAGGGCCATCCCCTAATCTGATATACGAGGGTATAGTTGAGTGCAAGATCGCCATCAGTGCTGTTGCTGTGAATTTATGTTGGTGTAATAGGAAGTAGAATTTGTTCCTAAGAGAGAGGCAGTGAAAAATGAACATATACTATAATTCCCCAACTGGTAGATTTTCAGATCATTCATGATCTGAATCTTGGAGATTGAATTAATTTCAGACCTCCTACCACCTGACCCAAAACAAAAACCAGACAGCTGTGTTTGTTACTGCTTGGTAATACATTTTTCCAGGAAAACACAGCTTAGGCTCGGCTCTGCTGAAATAGCTGGCTGTTGTTTGTGCTTTACAAAGTGCACCGCTAATTGAAAAGAGAATGAGTATCTGCCTACCCCAGGGAACACAGCATTTAACTCTGGTGCAGTGCTAGAATGTGTCAAAAATGGATTTGAAACATGTTTTAAAATCCTGTTCAATGTAAAGGAGATGGTAAAACTAGAAGAGTACTGTGAGGAAGTGCTTAGTTTGGTTTATTGTTTGAAGCAGAACAAAACATGCTGTTCAAGAAAAGGGGCAATGACCCAAGAGAGTGAAAATGTTCAAGCAGGATTAGAACTTATGAAAACAGAAGAGTCCACTTTCTGCAGCACTATGTAAAATAGGGACCAAAGGAAGGCTCATTCACCATATTGACCATGGCACACGACTTCATCCCTGAATGACATTGATTATGTAGATCTGTGTCTGATCTCAACATTTGAAAAAAGCACTAATAGTTTGGGACCCAAAGCTGAGGTTTTGGAAAGTCAGCTTTACCTGAACACCAGTACTGTGGTGGCAGGGGGAGGTGTTTTAGCCTTCTCTGCTGCACTCAATCCTTTGGGGATTCAGACTTCTCTGCCTAGGAACAGTAAAGAAGTACTCGTTTCTGCTGAACTCTGAAGGTGGAAGACAGCAGAGATCCCAAATAGCTTTAGTTGTTTTACACAGGGGGCAGAATGGCATGGTGACTGGAAATGAAGCTATTGGATGGTCAGACACAAAGTGCTTGTTCACTGTGTTCTCTTGCATACAGTCCAATAAGGTGTCTTGGGACTATTCTGGACTACTACTTTCTGAACAGGATAGTTCCTTTTTTTATGTTCAGTGGTGCTAGGAGATGGAGATGGGCACATGTGTGTATGGGAAACTCACAAATATTCATAGCCCTCTACCAATTTAAATGGCAGAAGAAAATAAGCTTTTAATCTCTTTTATTTCAAGGAACAGAGTTCTGGTCTATTCTTTTCATGCAGTTTCCTAATGAGCAGACAATAAGACTGTTATATACTTTTGTAATTAATAGATTATGTGGTTGAAAAAGGAAGCATTAGTTATGCCAATTGTGAATTAAAGACAAGTTTTAATTGAAGTAAGGGGAAATCCACATGAATATCCACTGCATTAATCAAGATGAGATGCAATGCAATGAATACTGAATGAATAATAGTGAAACACCACGAATAAAATGTCACAGTTTAGAAATATTATAATATCTTACCTCTTCCAGACTATCAGAATTAATTGAACCAGTAGAAAACCTTATGGCTAGTGGCATGTTCATTGTTGTTAAATCTAGCCCATTTATTAAAAGCTGGTTAATCCAGACTTGTTACAAAACTCAGCTGATGAAGTTTTCCAAATCATTTTGTCAATTGCCAGTTACAGTAGCACAGGCCCATCTTTCATTCTTTTGCTGCAGTTCACTAGAGGTAAATGTATGTGTCTGAAAACACATAGACAAATATTTCCAAACTATATTAGTTGCTTGGAGAGAAATATATGTCTTTTTTACAAGAAATGATTTTTATCTAGCTCACAGGCTTTGCCATCTGGAAGAGATGAGGTGCAAATGAATCTTTGTTATTACTATTATTTATTTTGAACTTTCAAAGTTGTACTTTATTGCAGAAAGAAGCAAATTCTACCTGAATGACTTTTGTCCATCTCCTGAAAGTTGACTGGAATCTTAAGTGGGATTAACCAGCAGAAATAGTAAAACTGAAGTGTTGTGGTCATGGATTTTGCCTGGAAATTAGGCTTGATCTTGGTTATCTAAAATAACAATGCAGAACAAAGGTACTCATTCCAAAAAAAAAAAAAAAATCACTTGTATTGTCAAGTTTAGATGAGGGGATGTGAATTTCAAATTATATAGTTATACCAGTAGCTGAGTTACAAAAAACCCCCTTTGAATCCTGCATTACAAGTGTTTACACCAGAAGCTTGGTTTCGTGCACCCATTTGCAAACAATAATGCAGGGCCCAGTTCGCCTTTTATTTACTCTGCACTGTTACATATTAATAAAATTAGGAGCCAGATTGAGTAGTATGTTCTCTAATCATAGATTTTAGACTGGTGTCCATGGAATGAGCTTTGTGTGTCTTTGCTAAAACACAGCCTGCACAAAGCAGGCATCCAGTTTGGGCTCAGAAACAGAGAATCTGCTGCTTTCCCTGCTAGTCTGTTCCAATGGTTAGTCACTGTCACTCTTAAAAATGTGTTACTTGCATCCCATCTGGCATCCAGATATGGGAATGGATGTCAGAATAGCTCTCCTGACTTTAATCTGCTACTCCTGATGAGAGGAGAAACAGGCCCAAGGTCTTTTTGTTCCTGATGCTGAATTGGAGAGCCTGTTAGTGCTGCAGGTCTGAGTGCTTGGTGCCAGCTATTCCAGTCAGCAAGCTGGGATGTTCGTTACTGTCTTATTACTTTCTTCTGCTTGTTCCACTAAGTGAGCATTTATCCACTGACTCAGCCCTTACATGACTGTTCTACCCACTCCTTTTTCACCCTTTCCCACCCAGTGGAAAATTGTTGTGAAGCACAGTGATGCAGTGTCTGCCATTTCCATGAGCAGGGCAGGAGTTCATAAGTTTTTCTGACTCTCTGAAACACACATGTACATATGCACACGAAAACATGAGTAAACCCACTCAGAATCTGTCTCAGAAACTCCTGTTGAAAGCTGTCAGTTATTCCACACTGAGGTAAGCTTCCTTTTGGTCTTTTAGAGGTCAAATCTATCCTGTTACAGAGGATCTGAAAGTCATCACATGACAAACCACGCAGTTGCTGGAGAGCGATAAAATTTTAATTTTGGATCAATAATGATATCTGAAAGTGCCTAGGTAACAATTTTAACACTTCTACTACAACATGATTTTTGCAGTGTCGCTGCTAATCTTGTAATGACATCGCCACCTGGTGCCTGCTGCATCATATACCAAGCTGCAGGAAACGCTGCGTTTCTATGGCAATTTCTGTAGCAGATGCTGTGGGCTTGATGTAAAATACATGGCTTAAAAGGCTTCTTGTGAGAAAGGCAGGATGGGCACAGCTGATACCAAAACTCCCGGGTGTCTGATGATTCCGGAATGTGCTGGTTGCCACAGTCCTCACTGCCATTAGTCAAGCCAGTATAACCCTGTAGTTTACTGCAATGGTGGGTCTGCTGGGGGACACGGAGGTGGTGACTGCATGCCCTGTTAGCGCTGTGCAATACAAGAGGTGCTGCAGATCAGTGTATTGGCAATACCTTTTCACCCTCTTCATCCTAGTGTCCAGTAAAACTCCTCTTTTTTGAAGACTCTTCTAATGCAGAAGAGCTCATTTTCATTTATATGGCTTTGGTGTGGGAGGGACATTGAACCAAGAGCCAGTTTCTGCTTCCCTTAAAGTGGGTTTGTTCTTGATCATGGGAGAAGTCCCACAGGGTTCCAAATTGGGGATTTACCCTTTGCTATACTGCACACATAATGAAGGAAGCAGGGCATAGACCTTCAGGACAGCTGGTAGTAAAGCATTGTCAATCTCTAGATATGCTGGACAGATAACAACCACAGCCTGATTTTACTCTATAATTTTATTTCATGGCTTAGGATCACCTCTTTGTAGGTTCAATTCAGAGAAGACTCCATTTCCATGCCCTAATATGTTGTCAAGCCTGCATCCACACCAGCTTGGCTGAAGGGGTCGGTGCTGCTGTGACAAGCAGTTCTGTTTCTTCTGGGTCAAGAGAGTCCTGGAATGGCCTCTTTCTCACATCCTTTCTGCACATTGTCTTGAAGGGAATACTTTTGGACAACACTCGGACACCATCCCATGCTGTGCTGTGCTACAGAGTTTCACAATTACCTCACTGTGCAGAAGGGAACCGGGACTTGGCCACAACCATTTCCTAAGTTCCTTACACTGCGCTGTGGTTTTCAAGGGCTTTTGAGTCCTAGGCCAAGCGGAGGTGCCAGCTCACCCTTCTACCCTAAAATGCACGCTTCAGGCAGGAGAAATGTTCCCTGTGTGCTGTCGCCACCAAAAGCATTGGCAGCATGAGGCTATATGATGTCATGAGAGGGATGAGCAGGGCAGTGGGGTGGGCTGGTTGCTAGCAGCAGGGAAAGGTGGAGTAGCTAGGAAGTCTGGAGGAGCAAAACGTCCTGGAGCCCTATGACTTTTTCTAATGGGTTTTCTCCTGCCAGGGAAGAATGAGTCAAATCAAGATATAGAATGAGGAAGATTGAACAAAGCAGTGGGGGCTAGAGTGGAGAGATGAAGTTGGGGCAGATGGCAATACTCAGAGAAGATCTGCTCCTGAAAACAGTGCTTGATTTTTCCCATCCTCCATTCTCCTTTCTCTCACAGAATCTGGGGAAGGGGAGTAGCACCATCTATCTCCACCAACACCTTTTCAGGATCTCTGTTGCTTGGATGTCATACCAGACATGGTTGGTCCATAGATGCAGGCAGACCTTACTTCCAGATGCTGATTACCATGTTCTTAACAATTTCTCTTCTCATTCTTCAACATACTCCAAGTAGAGGAACTGCACTCCTGGGTCTTCCTGTGCTGGGTCTTGAAGGTTCACTCTTACCTGTGTAGGTGATCCCTCCAAATACTAAGAAAAGATGAGGACTCACATCCCCTTAGACTCACCTCCAATAATTTCTTTATGCTTTATCCTGAGTAGATGTGAGTCCTCAGCACTTCCTCTTTTCCTTTAGCCTTTTTTCTTCAGCACTCCACAAGGAACTCTGTCCCACCTCACAGGGCCTATATTTATCCTAAAGAACATGCCAGTAAGGGAACTAAGAATCAATGGCCTTATCTGGTTCCCAGCCCTCAATTTTGGATGTACTAAGTACTTGCAGATTTTGCTGACTTTGGAGCTGCTATGGTTCAGGAGTTTGGCCACCGATCTTCCAATGAATAAACCAACACACCTACCTGGACTTGAGCTTACATTCATCAGCCAAGTGAAGGGAATTAGTTATATTTTCATCAGATGAGAATCCAGCCCTAAAATATCTGTAAGACAAAGAATGGAAAACATGGAAAGCTTTTGTAGATATTCCATTTAATGTTTTGTAAACTTTCCTGCTATGTTGCTAGGGGGATTTTAATACATCAACACATTTAAAATAGATCTCAGTGAGATGTCTGTAATTGGAGCCAATTCTTCCTCCACCCTGAACTTCCTTATTGTTCCTGTCACTGTTTCATCTCTCTCCTGTCTGTAAAAGACCTTCTTGCTGACCCACTTCCTGCCCCTGTAGCAGTACTAGGAACTGCACAAGGAATCCTTGTTCTAATGTGCTTAGACGCTGACATTGCATTTTCAGCCAGCCAGGCTTCATCTGGAGAGTAGAGTTCTTGCGTTTCCTGATGTGAGTCAGTTGTGAGGAAAGTGTTTAACCTTTTTGTCAAAGGTTAAACATATAAAAAGTGAATGTGAAGCCCTCGTATTCCTGTTGTTGCCACATTAAAGAGAGCAGCTTTCACAGCTGAGCTAAATCCTACTTTTCTGGGGGGGATATTTCTTTCTGTATCTAATTCAAAGCTGCAGTTTACTGCACTTGTTAAGGAAGGTGTTTTTTTGAACAGGACTATAAGACAAGGTCATTCATTGACTGTTTCCATTGTTTTTTTTAATCTTACTAGTCCTCTTTGCCTTTCTCAATGGGTTTGAAGAGGCTTGGACAGGCATTTGTATTAAGTGAGCCAATCAGAATTTTTTAAAATGGACCATTTCTGTAAAATATAAAAAATTTCAAAGAAAAATAAACAGCTTAAAAGCAAAAGAATTTTTCACTACTTGTTCTTACTGACACTACATTATTTTAATCCATCTTTCTCCACTGCTTGGCTGAGTATACTGATTTCTTCCATGTAATTACCAAGACTGGTGACTTAGCTGTGCTACCTACAATCACTTACCTCTTCCCACTGACTAAATACTTAATGGCATACTCTTGTCATAATCCAGACGACTCTGTCAAAGAGCTCATTCCAATTTTACTCCGTGTGTTGGATGCTTCTGTCCTTTGTGAAGCATAGGAACACAAACCTATTTTTGTTTAGAGATAATTCCGCAGGTGACCTGCAGGTTGTTCTGCACCAATTGCACCACTGACAATTTGTTGGTTATCTTTATGGCTGGGTCTGAAATACAAAATTGTAATCAATTGACTATGATTATCCAATGAGTCTGTAAAAGAGCCAGGAACAGAGTCTACAGTAACCACTAACTGCAGGTTTACTCTTGAATCTCTGTCGCTCAAGGCCTCCATTCTAGCAGATAATTAGATTTTTCTTCCCTGCTCTGGATTCTTCTGCAGCTCTCTAGGATTATGTCAAAAGCTTCACACAACAGTTTTTCTGGGCTGGAAAGATATACTCTTGAAAGGGAAAAGACTATAAACAAAAGATAAAGGATAAAGAAAAATTAGAAACGTCATTCCCAAGGGAGTGTTCTCGACAATCTGTTAACTTTGTATTGGCAAGTTCATAACTACTTCCAAAAAAATGTCACAAACTCTTAGCAGAGCAGCTTGAACCTCTGCTGCTGAATTGAAGGAAATTTGTTCTAAAGAAAATATATCACATGAAGTTAACTCACAGTACAGGATCAGCCAAAAACAACACCACAGAACAGGAATTCCTTCATTTTAACAATGCCATAATCTCATTGCAGGCTGAGCACTAACATTAGAAACTGCACATATGACACTTTCCCTTACAGTTGAAATTCGGCAGTGGTGACTTTAAAAAAATTTCTAAAAACAATCTCGGTCTTCCGCCTGGATGCCTTTGTTCGATTAAGAGGATTTATGAGTTAACCACTTACAAAATCCACTTAGTTTAGTGTTAAGATTCCTATGTTTTATTCCAGGCATATATGTAAGGTGTTATTCAAAATACATTGTAAAATAGTCCAAAGATGAGACTGTGAGTGCTGCATGAACTGTGGTGGAGGGCTGATTTTCCCTTGCTCTGTTACGTGCTTCATCACTGTAGTTCTATCTCCTTTTGTAAAGCAAACTCAATCTGATTGTGCTTTCCCTAATTACATCACTTTCACTGAAAGGACAAAAGTAACCACTGTGAATCCTGCTGTCAAAAACCCAGGCATTACCCTCCTCAGTTTTTCATTTACATTACAGTTAAGCACTTTTTCACTCCAAAAACTAATTCCTTGCAAAGCTAGGGCAAAAGAGCTCTGTTTGAGTACTTCCTGGGCTCTGGAATTAGTGGTGGTACAACATGAACAGACATAGCACAGAGCAGTTGCATGGTCACTGCCATGGCTCCTGGCCTGCAGTCCTAGCTATGACCTCCTCTCTGTTCCTGTATGGAAGGATTTTGAGAAAGAGACCTGATTGCAGACAAACACAGACCTGCCTCCTTGGGCACACAACAGCTTTTGCTGTTTGCCTGCTACAGAAGGAATCACTGCACCAATACATGCAATTCCTGCATGTTGCTTCTCTGAACCTCCTGCACCTGCCTCATGTCTCTGAGGCTCCAATAAAATCATAGAATGGTTGGGGTTGGAAGGGACCCTGTAGATCATCCAGGTTCAACCCCTCTGCCATGGGCAGGGACACCTCCCACTAGACCAGGTTGCTCAGAGCTCCATCCAACCTGGCCTTGAACACTTCCAGGGATGGGGCATATTTAACAGTAATCCAGGCATATACCTGGGCTGGAATTTGTTCCATCTGACTGAATGTCTGAATTAGGAGGGTAGTAACACCAGTCGCTGTCTGTTAATTGTTCAAGATGTTGTGAATCTATGTCTACAACACAGATTCTGTGATATTATCAGGTCTTTTGGGCAAGGGACCAGTGAGGAGCGGGAACAGGCTGTTTATTTGAGCAGGGATCTTTTCTCCCTTTCTTCTACCCTACTCAGTTCGTCCCACTGCCTAACCAGATTCTGAGATATTGGACAAAAAGACCCACCAAAACACAAACAAGACAACTAAAACAGTTCCAAAGGTATTTTTCTTCTGTAAATCTCAGATTTGCAGAAACCTGGTTCAGGCATTTTGAAGATAGAAAGTTGAGGTGTATACTAGGGAAGGGAGAAAAAGGATGGCAAAATCCACACCACTATTTCTTCTAGGACAAGAGGCTTCACAGAGAGAGAAGTCTGTTTGGAACAAAGTGATTACTTCTGCTGCTATCAGTCAGAACAGTGTAGGCAGTATCAGAGCCTCCACCTTCATTCAGCTTAAATAATAATTCAGTCTTTTTGTTCACAGCATCTGTACATCCCCCTGTGTTTAGTCATGGAATACTAAAACCTTGTGCATATTTGTCAGTGATACAGAAGTTTTTTCCTTATAGACATAGGACAGTTTCCAATCTATTTCAGATAGAAAGATGAGTTGAAACTGGATTTGAAATGAGAGAACCTGGGCTCATTTCCCAATTCTACTATGTGCATCTTGCAGTCTTGGGCAAATCTTAGCTCTGTCTGTTCTGAGCTATTTGGGGCAGGCACTTTCTCATTTCCTATCCATACATGCAGTGCTTAGCACAAAGGGGACTCCAGCCACTCATGAGTAACCAGTAACAGATGGTTATAAGTTGTCAGTGTGACTAGGTATTCCCACTCTAATAGTTTTTGTAGCAATTTTCACCTCTTAAGAAATCTTGCCAGTGGGCCAAAACTGGAGATATGTAAAAGAAAAATTAAATGCAGGAGTCCATTTCCAAAATATCTCTTTTCCATCTCCAAAATAAAGAAAAGACTTTTCACTGTAGGAACAGAGACACATTGGACATACTGGCGAAGTCCTGCTCAAGCCAAATGTCAGTGCTGTGCTTAGTTAAATCCACAGTAAGCTTGTCTTTTTGACTTCCAGAAATGGAGTAAAGAACTCTTTTGGGACAGATATTTCCTTAATCTCTTACTTGCATTCACTCAGATGAGCTTTTCACAATTAGGAGTTTCCCCATTTGGCAGTACTTCTGCATTGTCACAGGCAGAGATGACATAATGAACTACTCTTACGCATTTTCTTGAGCTCTTCTGAGTAAAAATAGTGACCCTCAGCTTTAATCTTCAGAACTTTGCGTCTCAGTGCAGCTATTCTGATGGCAAGGGTGAGCAGATCTGGCTAAAGCAGGAAACAGATGCATCCTCTTATTCTTAACATAAATTTTTGGGGTTTATTTTTTGGTTAGCTGCAGTCCTAATCTCACTTTTGATCGAGTGCAGAGGAAAAGAGTAATTAGCGAAGTATTAGTGTTATTATTATTTCCTGACATTAACTCTCCTGCTACTTGTCCATCCTTTTTCAGGCCCAGCAAAATGGTGTGTGGCTTTAACAGCTGAAGAGTTTTTTTTTATTGCTGGTCACTCTCTGTGCTCTGAAGTTCACTCTACTGAGCTACGTGGGTGGTAAGTGCCTTAGAACAGTATAGCTTAAGCAGGAAGTGGAATATGTTTTATTAGTGTAGTTTTTGTAGTTGTAGAACTGTTTTTCACTTTTTTTTATCTGCAAAGCAGATACAAATATAGTTTATAATAACTATATTATTGTATAGCAACATATAATAACTAATTTCTATTAATATGACTATTTGATTTTAAAATTGAGTCAATGTTAACATGACTCTGAATGAGTCAAAATTGCAATTTGGCTTAAGCCAGGCACAAAAAGAGAGGAGTTGATTTACCAAACATCACAGCCAGGATACTGGTCCCTCATCTTTTGAAGGTGAGACCTACAGCTAAGCACAAAAGTTTCTTCCTCCCCATTGCCTTCCATGAGCATGAGTTCCCCAGCATTTCTGACACCTCTTTACTTACCCAGTTGTAAGAAGCATAACCCTTTTGTCATTTGTTGTGCAGCAGGCTGTACAAGCACATCCTTCCCTCCTAACATCTGGTCTGGACAGATACTCCAGGGACCATGAGGAGATGCAGAGTGGGGTTTTTTTCCTCTCCCTCTTTCTCTCTCTTTTTTTCAGCTATTACATAATAGTTGATTTTTTTGGCAGCTGTAGTTATCCCTGGTGAAAAGTTTAATTCCCTAAGCAGTAATGATAATACTTTGAACCATATTGCAAACATTTATTTGATTTTTTATACAAACCTGCTGTATGTGTACCTTTTTAGTTACTGTGGTCATTGTTCTCAGTATATCATAAATCTACAGTGTAAGATACTTACGGAAAGATATTCCTCCTGTATATTTTATCTTCTTAAGAACCAGAAATATATTTTGAAGGCAGGGGTTTCTAAGAAAAGACAGGCTTTTATTTAAAGCATCTCTGTATTCAAGCAGAGATAATCATTCAAGAGGCAATCTAGTCCATTTCCATAAAACTCTTCAGACCTTTCTTCATCATATTAAATTGTCTTTCATTGTCATCAGCTGCTTTTAATTTATTTTGACACTTTATTTAAACTTACAATTACAGGTTAGAATCATTATGGCCACTGAGGCATATTCAGTTTTGAGGCAAGTTGGTGAAAGTTAAGGAAACAGAGAAATCATATGTGCTTGCAATATTTCTGGATGTTTGCCTTCCAGCATCAGGGCCGAACACAAGTAACTGCTCTATGAACAGGCTGGGAGCTCCAGCCTACATGTGGCAAAGTGCTCTACAGTTGTCTGTGTGCAGTGCAGCAAGAGCCTTTCCTGGGAGGTGCTGTGACTACCAGCTGTTTCTTTCACAGGGTGAGTGGGTGTTCCTCTCTCTTAGGCATCTGCACGAGCAGTGGGGAAACACGAGGGGTAGCTGAAAAATAGCTACACACCATTGGACCACCATCATTTCTTAGACTGTTGAACAGGAAGGGAAACCACTGTCTTTCACACTGGCGTGCATTTTGCTATGTTCATTGCTCAGAGAACTATTGCAACTCCCAGTTAATCCTTTCAATCTCTTCTGTCCCCATGAAAAGGTTGGATGGAAGAGAATAATGACATCATATCATAGAGTCAACAAGATTGCAAAAGACCTCTGATATCATGAAGTTCAACTGTTAACCCAGCACCACTGTGTTCAGCACTAAATCATGTCCCCAAGTGCCACATCCACATGTTTTTTTGAACACTTGTTACCTGGGAGAAGTAACTGATCCCCACCTGGCTACAGCCTCCTTTCAGGAAGTTGTGGAGAGTGATAAGGTCTCCCCTGAGCCTCCTTTGCTCCAGGCTAAACAATCCAGCTCCCTCAGCTGCTCCTCATATGACTTGTGCTCCAGACCCTTCACCAGCTTTGCTGCCCTTCTCTGGACATGTTCCAGCACCTCAGTGTCTTTCTTGCAGTGAGGGGCCCAAAACTGAACACAGTATTCGTGGTGTGGCCTCACCAGTGCCGAGTACAGAGGGTCAATCCCTGCCCTAGCCCTGCTGGTCACACAGTTTCTGACCCAAGCCAGGATGCCACTGGCCCTCTTGGCCAGCTGGACACACTGCTGGCTCATGTTCAGCTGCTGTCGACCAACGCCCTCAGGTCCTCTTCCACTGGCCAGCTTTCCAGACACGCTTCCCCCTGTAGCACTGCATGTGGTTGTTGTGACCCATATGATACAAGTGGCTATATTTTCTAGCACCGGCCAGAGGGTTGTTCTATGCTGTGTCCCCATTTTTCTGTCTTTTCTTCCTTGCTTTCTATAGGAATATTGATTATGACAAACAGTGCTGATTTCAAACTGAAACTACTAAAGGAAGTTTCTATGCAAATCAGTGCGTTTAAAACCAAACCTAGAATAGTCCTCAACAGAAACTGTTCAATTAATCCAAGTATTTTAGTTTAGATTACTAAACCAAATCCATCTAAACTGATTTAGGGAACCCATCTAGAGGACCTGCCCATTTTTGCAGCCATAGTTTTGTGGAGGAACTCTGATCTTTTAGACAAGACAATTCTAAGAGACAAAATTTTTGTGATCAAAATGTGCTGTTTTGTTTTCTATAAGCTTGTAACATTCACAGCATGCTCAGTATTTTGGGGGTGTGATAACATCATGAAGATTGGAAAGGCCTCATGTTACATCACGGTGATTGAAAGTAAAAATTCTTGAAATGGGTGGAGAAAGAATTGCTGCAGTTCCCTGCCACCCTGAAATGATAAATGCTTGGAAAACTACCAGAATGATATTGAAGTGCCTAAAAAGTAAATATTTATTCTGCACACAAATCTTTTAGATCTGTGAGTAGTTGAATTTGATTATTCTCATGTTGGTTTCTATTATTTGACTGGGTATCTGCAGACAGATGGCCTCTTATAGTGTTAATAAAAACAACTTATGTAGAATGATTTGGCTGTATAGTAATTGGGGAAATACTGAAGATTAGGAAAGAGGATAGCCTGCCAAAACCTAGTGTCTGTTTATACACATTTAATTCCTTCTTATAGCAAATTAAGCTTTTCTTCTTCAGGCATGTTCAGTTGCTCTGATCAAGTAAGGCTAGAGTTTGGGATACTGAGGAATTGAGGTTTGTAGGTCAAACTCATCTTCCTGTGATGTTTCTCTGGTCTAACAAAGAGAAGTGTGTTTGATAGCCAAAATCCCTGTATTTTGAATCTGTGTCAGCAAATCTCTAAAATGGTATGAACTCCAAATGATGCAAGAAAAGCTGGGAAGGGACTAAGCTGTGAATAGATCTAACCTAAGGCAACTGAATTTCTGTTCCCTAACAAATTTTTTTTCACTATGTATTGCTCTCCCAGTCTTCCTTTTGCTTTGTACTGTGGCATCCATAGAACTTCTGTTTGTTTAAGATCTTCTTAATCACAACTGTCACCCACCCTTGTGTAGTAAAAATGTAAATAAGGAAATTTTAACAAATAATTAAACCAGTTAAACTTCATTACAAAATCAGCACAAATATTTGGTGAACTTTACCAAGATGTAATGTTTTAAATTTGTTGAGGATATATGATGTGAAAAAACCACCTCTGTTTCTTCAATAGTGCCATCAGCTTCTCCCCCTCTTCTCTCTCTTTGCTTGAAAGAAAAATATGACCAGCTTTCTCTGCTTTAGGTTTTTATATGGCTCTTGGATGGATGCAAAATTTAGCCAATAAGCATGAAGCATTTTGAAATGCTTATAGACCAGTAAGCTGCAGCAGGGGAAATAGAGAAGCTTCCCCAAACCTTCTGTATCAAAGACTTCTATTAGCTAGAACTGGGGGGTAACTGAAAGTCAGATTCTTCCCTCTTGATCACAGAGATTTGCAATGTGGCTCTCTACACCTGAGCTAATTCTCCACACATCCTTAAACACCAGTGCAGAGAAAGACGTGCTTTTAGGATGGTGTCTGCCCAGCCGCTTGTGTCAGATGAACTGCACTGTACCAACCAAGTAACCTTTTATCTCTGTGGACAGTTAAAGGAACCTGCAGTGACTATTCAGACACAGCTGCCCCCATTACAGGTACCTTTGCTTGGTCATTTGCATCCCACCCCAGTTGCCCTCTGGTTGATGGTGGTTCTGAATCCCACATCACATTGGTGCTTGTGCTGGAGCAGACTGGTCTTTCCCCTCTTGGCTGTTGATGCTGAGACAGAATGCATCCTGTGATGAAAGGAAAGCATGCACAATGCAGTTCAAAGTAGCAAAACTGTTTGCTGAGCTGGCAGGAAATTTAATTTAGCACATGGGACTTTATGCTGCAAAGATGAAATATTCTTATTCAGATGAGAATGAAAGCCTTGTGATTGCCTTATCAACTGAAACATGTGTAGGGTTTCCAGTAACCAGACCATAAAAGCACTGATATACTTGTGTACTTTACAAGTTCTTCCTAGTCCTTCCTCTTTCTCCTCTGAAAATGGTTTAGCTAAGACAGGATGATTGCCTGCACTACTGGCACAACCTCACCTAGTCTGCAGTTTATCATATTACTGATGCAATTTCAGCTCAACAGTGTCAAATGGGTGGGGTGCAGACAAGGGAATATGAGATCAGGGCAGGCTGAGAATTTCCCTCTCTCTTGCTTTTTAGTTTCTGTTTCCCCTAAAATTCTCCAGGCTTTCATCAAATGAATCTAGTATTTGTATGTCTGAATTAACTTCTGAAGAAAGAAACACCTGTATTTTGATTCTTGGTGAATTGTGTTCTTTGCCACAGAAAGTATCAATGTTGGGGTCTAACAATGTAGATATGCTACAGATTACTATATTTTTACACCCTAGAACCCTGAGTTGCAGATTGGATGCTGCAGAAAACCTGCCAGGAAGACCCTGGGAAACTGTTACTACATGCTTATTCTCTTCTCCTTTTATTCCCTGGGGTGTTGCTATTGGCCACTGTCATTTATAGGATATCAGGCTAACAGGAGGTTAGATATCATCTCTCAGGCCTCACTTCCTGCAGAACACAAGCACCTGCTACTGTAGCAGAGCTGTCACTTATTCGCCTGGTTGCATTCAAGTGTGGCCAGTCCTACCAAATTTCTTAAATCCCAAGCAACACAGCCCTGAGGTGACACACCACAGTGCCTGGGATAGCAAGGCTGCCTGGCTTCATGTTTAAATGCAGGGAGTCCACTGGTGGGACAGTGTACTCAAGCAAGGCCAATATCAGCTGCTTGTGAGACTGAAGAGCAGCTGAGTTGCCCTTTGGGCAAAAACAGAGCTCTCACTCACAGAGATCCCCTCGGGGTCCTGTGAAAAGTGGTGTGGGTGTCTGTGCTCAGGGGCTCAAAATCCTCTTCCTACCTCTACCAGTGTGCTTATGTAGTAAGGATCTGCATAGTGTTACTGCAGTAAAAGCTCATAGAGGAAGACAATACAGAATTTTCTTAACAGCCTATTAATCAGACAATATCGGTAATATTTATAAGAGTATTAAGAATAGACATGTGATTTCCGGTTTTCATAGGAGCTCAAACCATTTTTAGGGTGCTTTATGAAGTCAGTCTGACATCATTTTCCTGGCAGGAATTTAGAGCAGCCTTTGTAGGCAACATAGAGAAGGCTGAGTGATCTGCATTACAGTTTAGAAGGTCAATAGATCCCTGTGTTCAGGGATCCTGATGTTAAAAGAAGAAACTTCTTGTTTATGTGCTGCCTTGGCCTATTAGCCTTGCTTGTTACTAATAAAAGTTCTTTCAGAGCACTCTGAGTGATCAGTCTAGAACAACTTTCCATAACCAGCAAAAGCAATAGAACCAGCAAAAAAAATAGAGAAGAAAAAAAGCCTCCTAAAGTCTGCCTTTCTAGAGGCAATGTGTCTTTGGATATGAATTTCAAAATGGGTAGAGAATACACTAATACTTGGCATGGAAATAAATACTAAATGGAAATAATAAAAAAAAAGGCATCAGGAAATATTCTTAGCTTATCAGTTCTATGGGTGTATTAGCAACTTAGATGAAAATAGTTTTCATGATGAAAAGTTAACTGTGCATGTTTCTGAACTGCTATTGCAAAATAAGAGGAAGAGGGAAGTTTAATAACTACTGTTTTGGGTTGGGTTCATTTCTGTGCTTTTACATATCTTTTAACAGCTGCGGGCAGGGGAGCATGGAGCGGACATGTTTCTGTTCTCAAATGGAAAAAAAATAACCTTCAGAAATTTTCATTGGACAATATTCAAGTGCATCTAAAATTTTCCCCAGGCAAGAGGCCATTTTATGAAAAGACAAATTGCAGGAACCACCCAAAGAGACCCAAATTTTCAAGAATTTTTTTTAGGTTTGTTTTAACATAGTCTTGATTTACACACCCAACCTATTGGTGTAGTTCCACAGCATCACATTAACAACTTTTAGATTATGAGAAAAATCAACTAGTAAAACAATATTTTAGAAGAAGGTCGACATTTTACAAACATGAATATCTCTGAAGTTATGTTAATAAATGTTTAAGATTGGCCTCCTACAGATGAATATATAGCTTTTTTCATAAGTTCCGGACATGTGCAAGTCTCATTGGAGGTGAAAACAGGTGCTAAATTGAAATACAAATTATTTTTCTGGAAACATATATATGGATTCTGAGGTACAGGTTTGCTTTCTAGAATGTGCAAATCAGTGCTAGCTAGGCTCCTAATGCATTTTGGCCTTCTAAAAATCTTTCCTCATGGACTCAGACCATGTAAATTCAAAGTCAACCTTGCTCAAGAGTCTACATTGTTGCTATGTTCCCATCAGAGCTGATGGGGACTGGAGGGAAATATTAGCCAAAATCTAGTGTAGACAGATATCCAGCCAGAGAGGCTCATTCTTGCATTTTTGGGAAGCACCTCAAGACAGCAGTGTAGTAGCGTGTTCAGTTTGTGTTATACTCCAAGCACAGATGCAGCCCCATTGCCTTCAAGGAACTGCTTAAATGTTGCAAGCTACAGGGCTGAGAGAACTCTGCCAGATCAGAGGACAAACAGTGCAAACAGTCAAATACTGGCCAGCTGGAGCTTTTTTCCTACACAGTGGGACCCTCTGCTCCAGCTTTGATTCTTTCTTTACTATCCTGTGTCATACCACCTCTTCTGTTCCCAGAGTCTCCCCAGAAAGCATCAGATCTCTTTAGTGACTAAATCAGCCATTTGTTAGCCTTGTGGGTAGATGTGAAGGACTGTGTAATGGGACAGGGCTGATGTTTCCACAGTCCTCCTAGGAAGCTCTCCTTTGCATTATTTGGTGCAACATAAGGTTCTTAATTTTTATAAAGGTTACTTATGGACACTGGATTTTTTGCTAATTCTTGCTAATTTCAGCTGTCTGGGGCTGACTCCAACTCTCTGCCTTAGCTGACCTCTTGTGAAGAGGAAGCAAGATGATCCCTTGGTTTTTTTCACAACTGGTCTCCAGAGAAGAAATTCAGTATGCAATCTGCAGTGCTCTGCATTGCAATTTCCTCTTGATGCCCTCTTCCATCCTCTTTACTGTAAATTGCAAGGATTTCACTTAGCTGGAAGCCTCCCTTGGCATTTACCTGTACCTGTAGCAGATAACACTATTTTCACATTGCTTCCTCCAGACCCGAGTTTGGCTACGGAGACTGTGAATGGGCTGAAGAACTGTGGAGGATGGGTACAGTTGTAAAAGTTGCCCAAAGCAAGGAAGTCAGATGTGCAAGAAAGACCAACAGCAGCGTCACAGTATCAGCACTAGTGAGTCATCTCCCTGTGTGAACCAAGCACATCAGTGGCACTGCCCAGCAGGGACCCAGAAGACTAGGCCACTGCCTTCATTGCAAATAAGTAGTTTATTTTTCACCCCCTGTAAGATAAAGGTCTTTTTTAATTTAGGCTAATGAAACCACTCTCTGTTTACTGAGTTCAGTTCCATTTAAGCAACTTGTGTGTATTATATCACAGCTGAGCTCCTTGGTATTTAGGCAATGGGAAAAAATTCAGATGAGTAAACTCGTGTTGTATGACTCAGCAGACACAGTCTCAGTTTCTGGCTCTCCCACAATCTCTTTCTGCAACCTTGGGCAAGCTACTTAATTGCTTACTGTGCCATCTCTAAAAAACTCCCCTTATCTGTGTCTCCTATCCATCAGCTCTTTATTGCAAATGATATCCTACATATTTGTATAGCACTTAGCAGCAAAGAAAGCTTGATCCTGGGAATCCCTAAGCATCACTGGAATTAAGAGTAATATCTAAGTAATCAAACCATGCCATTTCCTTATTTCAAACTTCAGTTCTTTAACATGTCCTCTGGATGTCTTCCAAAAATTGCCAGACTACAAACTAAAGCACTAATAAGAACGTATCTCCTGTCATGGAGTTTGGCTGCAGGTTCCAGAAATAGGGAACTTTCAATGCTGAAAGACTGAGCACAGATGCCATGCCAGCAGGGAACAAGAATGCAAAGTGAGAATTGGAGCCATGAGCTGCCTGGCAGTTGCTGCAAAGAGTGAAGCTCTATATGTTCACTGTAACATTCTCTGTCTCATTTTCTTCCTGCCAGAGTATTGTGGCAGAACCCAGAAAACAAGCTTTCTTGCCTCCCCATGTGTGTCATGCTTAGAGTTATTAGGAGATACTTTTCCCAGGGTTTTGCCTCCTGTAAGACATGCCCAGGCACAGCTCAAGGAAAGGGAAGGTGAAATACTTCCTAAAGAGTTGCCTTTAGAGATGTTACAACATATGAGATACCTACCATGAGGTACCTCTATACTTGTATCACCAGTGAACACACTACCATGTAACTAAAAAGTAGCTCTGAAGTTCAGGAAAATCTGACAGTAGCCAAGAAGAAATAAATGCCAAAGAAGGGGCTAAATGAGAGCAGATGTACATATATCCACCAGCCTTCCTTTTCAATCAGTTCCTGGTGGGCCCAGTTTTGCCACTCACAGGCAGCCAGGTGGAACTGGCAGTACCCAAAGGCCTTGTAAGTGTTTGCATGGCAGTAGCTCCCTGTTTGCTCTGCTCTCACGAGCAGCATTTCTGTATTAAACCAGGGGATTCTTCAGCACTGCAATGTCTCCTGCAGCGTGAGGGCGCTCTCAGAATCTCCCGGGAGCAATCTGCTAAGGTGTGTGGGCTAATTCTGCTTAGGGGGTAGCCCAGGGTTTTGTAAAGGAGACAAGAGGCTAGCACAATCTTTCTGGAGTCCTGCTCCAGTTGGAGAGAGATTTCTGTGGTCTGTTATGAAGTGCTGGATGTTTACATTTTGCTTTTCCTGTCGGAAGAAATAGATCTGGCAAACAGCCAGCAAGCTATTTCTGGAAAACTACTTTCCTGGTAATTAAAAGCACCTGGGCAGACTTTCCTTGTCCAAACAGCGCTGTCTAGCCAAGCCAGGCCTTTAGGGTCAGAGTTTTGGGAACCGAACAGTTTTAACAGGAACATTGGAATTCAAGGAGTTCTATCTTTACCTTATGCATATTGAATGTCGATTTGCAATCCAAGTTAAAAATGACAAAGGACTGAAAGTCTGTGACCTCTAAAGTGTCAAAAGCTCCTCATACCACAGACTTTCATTCTGGCTCTGCCAGGTGTTCAGAGACCGTGAAATGAACCTGTAAATCATGTGTTCTTTGCCCTTTTTGCCCCACCCCTCCCACCTTCTGGGTGATGATCCTTTAGGGAGCTTTTGGATCATGTTTCCAGGATCCAATTGTATCTTATTTTAAATAAAAGCTTGGAGTCTTTCCTGCTTTTGATGCAAATGCAGGTTCTCCTGCAAGGAAAAAGCCACTGTCATGAGGCTGGCAGTCAAACTGTGAAAGGTGGTGCTGCTGTAGTTAAAGTAAAATTAAATCAGAGAAATTGAGATGACTGAAATTATTTATAGTTGAATGGAAGCAAGATCAGACTTCACAATGCATTTAGACAGCTTATACTTCTTTACTGGCTTCACTAGTCAAGAGTCACTAAGTGTCTCTTAGAAAATACATTGTGCCTACCTGATGTTGTCTGGGGAGGGAATAGGGACTGGCAGGGCATCCTGAGAGCAAGGTTATCTGTTGACTAACAGCTCTCTTCCAGCTTATTCTGCCACAGCCTAGATGAGGCATTAAAGCTTACATGGCTAAAGCAAGTTCTCTAGCTGGTGGGATATAAGGAAGGAATATGGCTCACATTTGTGGATAAATGAGTTACAGAAGTAATAGGACACGTACTGCAGTCTTCTGTGTCCAGAAAAGAAGGGCTGAGGAACGAGGAGAGAGAAAATACAGTCTACTTGGCAACTACCCTCTAAAAAGGAATAGCACCACCACTGACTGCTAAATAAATTTCCCACCTCTTCTGTTATACTGCAATAGCTATTATCTTTCTTCTGCCTATGCATGCATTAACCTCTACCTCAGCCCATACAGTGCCCCAAGGTCCAGTGAGATAAGAAAGGTAAGTTGACACACCAGAAAAGTAAGTTCATACAAGAAAGGGAGGAATTACTGCATCAAATCTTCAATCCTCTAAAGAAAAATCCAAATTATTTCTCTTAACTATAAGGCTTGTTTAGAAAATCAAAACTTTTAATGAGCATGCAGACAGCAATCAAGACTAATCCTTCTGTGTCTTAAGACCTGGACAAGCCAAAGCCTGAGGACCTCTTGGGAAGGACAGCAGCAAACAGAAGTTTTGATAGTTAATCAGAATCTCTTCGTTACTCAGATCAACATATTCATGATTTTAACTTTAATTTTGAATCTTCTACCTTTAGACAAAGAATTGTTCCATACTGGAGATACATTCTTCCTGTAGAATCAGAACTGGCTCACAGACTAGGTAAGATTTATGCTGCAACCAGTCATTTAAATTGGATTGTATTTATCTCACTAAACCATATATAAATAGTAAAAGCAAGATCAAGTTCTGGTGCAGAAAGAATATGCTTCCTAGAAGAGAAACTTAATCAATTTTATTCCCTAGATTAATTAAGTATGTTGGATATAGGAAATGAATTAATTGTGCAAATGCTCCATTATGATTCCCTCTGATAATCACTAAGAAGCATAAGCACATCCTCCATTATCTCCTGCTTCCCTGAACTACAGGGATTAGAAATCTTTCAAAAGGACATTCTGCTATGAAATGAAAAGACACCTCCTTGCCTGGGACCCAGCCAAAGCTGGTCAAATCATTGTGGTAGATGGGCATGGTGAATACTCTCATGACAATGATTTTTTCCCTGTATCTGTCATTGAGTGTCGCTCTTAGAGTGCATTAGCACAAAGAAGCCAGTGACTGGGATTGAAGAGCTTAGTCCTAGCAGAAAGCCTCAGCACTGTCTGCTTTGTGGAAGATGACAGCATAGTCTGACAGAAAACCCATGCAATGTGTTCATGGCCTCTTCTGCAGTGCTTGCAGCCATAGACTGAGTCCTGCCTCTACTTAGACTGATGGTACAGCAGCCATGTTTCTTCAAAAAGAAAAAAATCTAGTTTCAATGTTTCCTTGCTTTTCACCTCCTGATTTCATGTTCTAGACAGTTTTTTTTATTCCTGATCAGCTGCTTTAAAAATCTGTATTTCCTTGCTTTGGTATCACCTAGAGGTATGAATTTTGTGGAGAAAAAAGGCAGTAATTTTCTGCCATGCCATTGATGTCTGTTTTCCCTCTCACCCTATTCTCTTCCTGTTTTCATTCTCCCTGGCCACTGTTATTTCTTGCCAAGAAGTAGTGTTTTTACAGTTTTACAGTTAATTTGCACAACTGCACTGCTGTAGAACCACATATAGCATATACCTGAAAGGAGTTAAGTGCTTAATCTCTAAACTAACAACAGAGGTGACAGGTACAGCTTTTTAGCCAGGACTCCTGGGGACTAAAAGAGAGAGTAAAGCCACATCACATCTAGCAGAGAACATGTTCCACAGAGCCACCGCCTTCCTGCACTTAGCGTGCTTTGGAGTTACTCTGCTCTGCAGCAATGAGTAAGGAGGACAAGTATAGAAAGGAATGATTGCTTGTTTTCATATCCTGTAAAGCTGCTGCAACAGTGCATATCTATATAGATGAACTTTGGGAAGTCCAGGATCTTTCAGAGAAGGGAAGTTTCCCATTTTAAGAGAACAGATTATTCACCCAACCTTTTAAACTACCAGCTGTAAAATTAACTTGGACTACTGGTGGTGAGTGCCTATTGAAGCAGGTTGAATCTAATCCATCAGTTTTTAAAAGGTGCTATACCTTCCACAGGAATTATTATTAGTTGTGGATGTGGCTTCCTTGCCCTTTGGACTCTTGTTTTCTTGTGGAGCAGAAGTACTGTTCAAAACAGGCTGTTTAACTGAGTAATTGCAGGTGGAAGCATTGCACATGGAAACTATTAATCCTAAAAGCAATCTGCTGGTGTATCGTTGCTGTTCTTATGCATGAAGAACACGGAGGAACAGCAATAGCAAAACTTCATTATTTGATATGCAGCTTATTATTTCATTTACTAGAGTTTAGTGAGCATTAGTTTAAGAGCTTTTCCCACTAGCATCAGGAGGCTGTAGAACAGCACTGACTGTTCAAGTGGTAGACGGAGGGGAGATAGTTTTAAAAATAGATATTTCAAAAAATGTTATCAAAAACCAAAACCAGGGATTTTTGAAAAGGATGTAAGCAAGCCAGGCACTCAGCTGTCATTGAGAGCTGAAAGGCCAGCATAAGAATTTGGCCAGCTAAGCCTCAGTAGGTCTTCAAGGATATTTAGGGCTGTGATGCCACAGTAAATAACAGGCTGTTGCCAAAACATGATTTCCAGTCAGACAGGACAAGTGAATGAACAAAAATCAGAGCACATCACCAGGCATTAGAGTTGCAAGTGCAGGGACACAAACTCAGAGCCATGGAGTTCAGCCATGCTAGCTGGGATGTGAACTGATAATTGTTTTATGTCAGCTTTTGTTTTCTTCCCAGGCAGATGTCTTCCTAGCCTTCTTGCCATCTTGCTGTTTAAGCTCAATTGCTATGTGTTGCTGCCAAGATGCTTGAAACCTTTCCAATTCAACCACAGTGGTTTGAGCACAATAAAAAAGGACGTGATATCCACCAAGAGGAGTCTTAGGATATCTTGCTGATCTAGGTCTCTCAGTGCTGGATATGAACACTCCAGGGATTCAGTCTCACTGCTTCCTTTTTGCCTTTTTACTTCCTGACAGCTTTTTTTTTTTTTTGCATACCTTTGTAAAAAGCAAGAGGTGTTTACCTTAAAGCAGGTATTTCTGCAGGAAAATACTGGTTATATGTAAACCAGGCCAGTTGTATTCCAGCCAGTAGTTTTATTGCTCAAATAAGTGCTTCCCCCACTTTATTACAGTATTGCCAAATGTAGACTGCTATGGAAATAATTCATGCTTTAGTACCATGTGTGAAATGAGCACAACTTTTAGGGGCAATATCTGCAATAGACCAAAAGTTGAGTGACCCTATAGATACTAATTACTCTCCTAGGATATCTATAAATGGTGCTTTCCTGATGTAGTTGATATGTATCCTACTTGGAAGGATGCAATTTTCATCATTTCTCCACATTGTTATTTATATTTGGGGGGAGGAGGGGTTAAACAAACACATTATAAAAGCCTAGCACTCAAACTGCACCCACCTGCCCCAATTTGTAATGTCAGAAGGGAAAAGGTGGTTCACTCATTTTGGAGAAATTTCAACATATTTAATTTTTAACCTTTTAATTTTGTTCTCTCTTTAATGGGTATCTGTCACTTCGGGGTTTCAGCAGTCATCTGAGACTCTAGAATGATTATCCTTTGATGTGGAAATCTTGGTGCTGTTAAAATTTCAGTATTTTTGCAAGCGGTGTCACAAGCATGACTTTTCTGATATGTTTCTTAAGGTTTCGGTTCTTAAAGAGGATAGGATGTGTTGTAGGATATCATGGCATATGGGACTTCTGGACAGCATAAGCTATCCAGCCACTCTGTTTTCCAGTGTCCTTGACAGAGGTTCCCAGTCATACACACACCTGCCAGTTTGCATGAGACAGGTGATTTTGCTCATTCATGAGACCAGACTCAGCTCTTGTAATGTTTTGTAGTACCAATTTTAGAGATTAGCTTGGTGTTATTTCATTTGGATTATATGGCATCATTTATGGGACATAAATAGTAATTGAAAATGATTCCACTGATATGTTGAGAAACATCTATGCATTTCTTTAGTGAGCTTGGAGACAAGAACAAAAAAATTGGCAGGTGGAGAAGGGGAAATGTTTCTGCCAGCTACACAGGCTGCCAGCTTTTGGTATTTCCCAGAATCCTGCCAGTCACTGTTTCCTGGCTCTAAATGCCACCTCTGAGCTATGGCTGTGCCTTTTGGTAATACTACAGGGACTGCCTATACTGAGCATGGCTTTCCTCTGGCCCTTTCTCCAAGTCTGATGTATAATTATTGTGCAATAACCCTCTGCCACCCACAACATTACTTGTGGCTGAAGCCTAGTGATTACATAGGACCTTGCATTTGAGACAGGCTATAGAACCATGACTTCTTTCCTACTGCAAAGGAGTCCATTCCTTCCTGTGTAGAAGATGACCTGTTTAAAAGGCTGTTTGAACTTGAGTCACTTACAAAAACGTTCTGTTGTGTTAGAGGTAGGTCAGGTGCTGTAGAATCATAGAATATCCTGAGTTGGAAGGGACCCACGAGGATCATTGAAGTCCAACTCCTGGCCCTGCACAGGAGAACCCCTGAAATCACACCGTGTGCCTGAGAGCATTGTCCAAATGCTTCTTGAACTCTGACAGGTTTGGTGCTGTGACCACTTCTCTGGTGTGCCTGTTCCAGTGCCCAATCACCCTCTGGGTAAAGAACCTTTTTGTAATATCCAACCTAAACCTCCCCTGACACAACTTCAGGCCATTCCCTTTGGTGACCAGAGAGGAGAGATCAGTGCCTGCCCCTCCACCTCCCCTTGTGAGGAAGCTGTAGACCAGTAGGAGGTCTTCCCTCAGTCTCCTCCAGGCTGAACAAGCCACATGACTTCAACCACTCTCATGGCTTACCCTCTAGGCCCTTCACCATCCTCATAGCCCTTCTTTGGAAGGGTAGCTTTATACCTTTCATATACTGTAGCACCCAAAACTGCACACAGAACTTGAGGCGGGGCCACACCAGTGCAGAGCAGCACAGGACAATCACCTCCCTTGACCTGGCTGGTGATGCTCTGTCTGATGCACCTCAGGACACGGTTGGCCCTCCCGCCTGCCAGGGCACTGCTGACTCAATGCTTTGGAGTGTGGCAGTCCGTGGGGTTTTAATGCATATTTTCCATTTAATTGTTATGTGAAAGATATCCTCCCACCCACGTGCCTTCCCACACAAAGGAAGCTGGACACTGAATGAACTTCATAGATGGAAAGTGTTACCCACCTCCAAGAAGTAATTTTCAGTTACTGCACTTTGAAGTCTTTTTGAAAGCTGTGTAAAAAAAAAATAGCCAACAAAAAAGCTTGTTCTCAGTTTGTTTTCTTTGCTGGCCATCAGCACATAAAAATTGTCTTTCTTCTCCCCCTCAGTCAAAATAAAACCATCCCAAAACTGGCCTAACCAGAATTCAAGTTAACTTTCCTCTCATTGTAAAAAGTGACATGTTTTCTTTGAATATCATGTCTATTTTACCCTCCATCTGAACAATGGCTCTGCCAGCAGCTCAATGCACCTTTAATTCCTTGCGAGGAATGTGAGAAAATAACCCCAAAAAACTACTGTTTAGGAGTTAAAATACTACACAGCAGTCCCTAGCCAGTACCTCCTGCAGCTACAGGCTGTGGAGAGCTTGTACCAGCAGAAACCAGATTAGAACCACACCCAACATCTGAAATCTTTCTGCATCACTTGTGATGGTAGGACCACCCCAGATGTGGTATTTAGCCACTTTCTGCTTTGTCACCAAAGCTGCTGCTGAGGTTAGTGCAGTGTTTGCTGTAAATTCTTTGATTTCTGCCTGCAGATTGACACTCCAGGAAGGTCCTCAGCACTCATGAAGACATTCATCCCACTAACATTTCCATGAGTGTAACACCTTTCCCATGGACTGCTTGGTTCTCCAGGAGGATTTCTCATTTATTGTGCCATATTTACTGTGTCCCTGATGAGCTCACACAAAGAGACTGAATTGTATGCTGTGATCTTCCATTTGAACTAAAAATAAACAAAAATATATTTGTACCAATTTACATTTTCTTTTGTTACTACTTTTGTGTATATGTAAAAAACCCCCAACAAACCAAAACTAAAATCAAAGAATCTCTCTACTGTAAAGACCTTTAGTCAGTCTTTCTATTTCAAGGTTATTTAAAAGTATTAGAACTGCATTTGTTCCTGTGACAATGCTGCACTTTGTGTGCATGTACAATTTATTTTATTCTCCCCTTATTCATCTGTTGCAATGTAAAAGGGACTTGTAGTTCTGCTTTGTGAGTTGTTCCCAAAAGACTCATCTCTGGGTTCAGTGGTACATGGAAGCCTGACGGACCCTTTTAAGGTCAGAAGTGGTGTAAAGAAGAGCCAGAGCAATGTCAACCAGAAGGAGCACTTTGGACCCATATCACTTCAGGGCACTGAGCAAGGATGGACAGGACAGAAGTTCATTTGGCATTCTGTGTGAGTCACAGAGGTCCCATAAGGTCTGAATCTAAGGACTTCAAGGCAGCACTTCCCGGACCTCAGTCTGAAATCATTAGCAGAGAGTGCTTCCTCCCTTGTGAGTGACAATAGTAACTTATGCTGTTACATTTTACCTGTTTCGCTGAGGTAGCAAACCAGAGGGTAGTACACGTGTTTTATATATGCTATATGCTTATACTTTGTACTGGTTTGGATGTTGCTGCTGCAAGCACCTAAGGAATGTGCTACCTGCTCAGTCAGTGATGAATCCATCTAACCCAGTATCCTGCCTCCAGCAGTGACATTAGGAGATTCTGTTTAGGAAGTGCAAACAAACATGACTTCTATCTGAGTACCATTCCCAGCATCTAAAAGTTATAGATTCATGTCCGCCTTCTCCCTGTTTGTGGACATGTTGTCCATGAATTTGTGTACTTTCTTTTTGGAACTGCTCATATTATTTGCCTTTAAAACATGCTGTGACTACATATTTTACAACCTCATGTAAGAAAGTACTTTATTATAACTGTTAAATAGGATTTACTGAACAAGTTTTTCATTCATCCTATTTCCAGGGAGCCTTCTCCTCTCTTAATTGAAAATCGTCAGCTTTTTAAGGCTCCCTTGATAAGACAGCTGCACTATCATCCACATCACTTTATCTGCCCTTCTCAGTACCTTTCCTCAGTCCATTTTGTCCTTCTTGCAATGCTGAGAGCAATGACAAGCATTAGTCAGGATGTGGGTGCACCTGGGTTTTATGCATGGGCAAAACAATGCTCTCTGCATTGCTCTCAACACCCTTCCTGACAATGTTCAACAATTCGATGCTTCTTCTGGCTGACACTGCACATTGAGCCAACGAATGAAACTGGGAATAACTAATGAGAATACACTACTGGCTGTGGTATGCAGTTAAATATCGCCATGCTCAATTTTTTCTTTTAAACCATAATCAATTGCCAGTCTCAGTGAAAGACAAATATTATCAGCCAGGGTAACTGCTCCAAATTGGACAGCTTTGGGTCACTGTACTTTTGCAGTCTTCCCTTTTTTCTCTGCCCAGAGCATTTAGTAGTACATCTTATGGTGTGAACTAGAGCACCCATAAGTAATATACCTGCACGTTCTTCCTGCATTTGTGTACAGGGGCCCAAGGTGACTTTTAAGCTTAGGTCTCTTGTTCAAAAGCTTGATTATAAGGATGTGGAAATGCTTCTTTCTGATGCACCCTTTTGAAGAGGTTTTCTGACTCAGATGCACAAATTAACTTCCAGACCAAAGTATAGAAGCTTTAGCCCAGGAGCAACACCTACCCAGTTTTATAACCCTGTCACACATGTAGCTTTAATAAAAGCCTGTAGAATAAACAAAACTCAGCTATAGAAACAATTAGGCAATAGTAGTTGTAATTCAGGGAACTTCCAGCAGATTAGTAACAAGCTGTGAAGAGCCTGTGGCCTGAAATGCAACCTTGAGTCTCTAATATGTAGGAAATTGTTTGTGTTGTGATGGTTATTGCTGCTGAACGATTAACACCTGGAAGACTTAAAAAAATTTGGCTTTTAATTTCTCTTTTCCATTTTCAGCATGTGAAGTCTGATTCTGGCATGAATCACAGCTCTTTGAGATCCACCTCTTTCAGGAGGTCTGCACAGCTAGCCGTGAACCAGAGCATTCTGTAAAGAGCAGAGACTTTGATCCAAGGAAGCGATCAGGTACACGTGTGATTCTTTCTCAGTGGAGCTCTCAAAATCAGAAAAGCTTTTTTGGAACATTCCTCCCAGAATTTTAAGGAGTCTAGAGGAGACAAACATTTCATCAGAATCTGTACATTAAAAAAAAAAAAAAGTTTGATTGCTACCAGGTTTTTTTCCTTTAATGAATCAAATGGAAATTGCAATTCTGTTTAATGTTACAAAATATTTACATTTTTTATTGCCTGATGTTTCTTGGCACTTTTTTTTTTCCTTTTCTGTAGCCACTTTCAGCATATCTGAGTCTATTCAAATGTCAGTGAATCTTCATAGCTCACTTCTTCAGTGCAGACAGAGTCCCTGAAAATGTACTTCTTGCACCCAAGAAATGTCTCTGGAAAGGAGTTAGCCCTTTCCTTGAGATCTGGTAACAGACAGTCAGGGAGGTACCTGAAACAGTAACAAACCTCCTATGCTCTGTGTGTGCCAGTGTAACCTACTGTGCATAAATCCAAAGATGGCAGTAGTTATGCTTAAAATTAAAGATATGCAGTAATTTTATACCATAGTCCTAGAAACACTCTGCTTAGATATCTCTACAAATTTAATGCAGTCCTCAACTATTTTGGATGCTCTAGCAATGAGTGTGTCCCAGAACTTCATAGGCCTCCTGGTTCAGGTACTTGACACACGAGTAGTCATATGACATACACTCAGCCACAAGTGTTAATGAGAAAGTAATTAATCACAGATTCCATGTAGCTTGTATGTGAAAATCCTCACCAGTTATACCGGATCCAGACAGACTCGGTATGGTGAAAGGAGTTTAGCTTCCTGTAATAGTGATGTAGCTGCCCAGCTGCTCTCTGGAGCAATGAATTAACACAGAAATACAATGCCCCTTGCTTCTAAATTGGGTTCTGTGGCCTCTTAAGAAGAGAAGAATGAGTGAACTTGAGAGCCCAGAGATGTCTAGAGTCTGGGGATGGCAACATCAGTTTGGAGATACTTAGAAATTTGAACAAGTCAGAATCCCACTTCTTGCTCCCCCAGTGCATTTTTGAAGTTTTTTAAATTTATTGAATTTTTTTCTTTCAGGGCTGGCTGCCATTACTGCTTACATCAGTGGAGAGAGATTCCCACTGAATTTCAAGGGCAACTGGATTAGTTACTGGTTGTTGTACTGAAAAGGCATGCAATTAAAAAAGCTACCACATTGTTCTCCCTGGGCTGGAGCCAAGGATGACCAAGTGTGCTTGCTCAAGTGCAGCTGTGCACTGTCACCCACGAAGGCAGTTGGTTGCACTTTAGATGCAACCCAGACAATGGAACCTGGCCTGGCCATAAGCTGCAGTTTGGCAGCTTAGACCCACTGGGGCTCTGACCAAGGCAGAGGGAGCAGCTACAAGGGATTTCTTTTAGGAGTCAGAGCTGTAATTTCCAAATAATAGGGTTTGATCTGATGAAGTTATGTCAGTACTGCAGCCAGTGAGACTTCTGTCAGCTGTGTGGTTTACCAGGAGGATTCTTCAGCTGGCAAACAATTCTCAGGTGCTTTGCACTGAATGGAAAGTGGAGAAAAGGTGGTTTTATTAATTCTTTTTGTATATTGTTTATTGCCTCATTTATATACTCCCTAACATTTAAAAAATACTTTTCTGAAGTAATTAATTATTTCCTACAAACCTTTTTGATATGAAGGGGTGCCCTACACTGTTTAACTCCAGCTATAATTCTCAACTTCCCAAGTAAGGTATCTGTGTGCCCTTAGAGAACCATAGAACAGTCTGGGTTGGAAGGGACCTTTAAAGGTGATCTAGTCCAACTCCCCTGAGATAAGCAGGAACATCTTCATTGTACTGCTCAGAGCTCCATACAACCTGACCTTTAATGTTTCCAGGGACAGTACATCTACAACTGCTCTGGGCACGCTGTTCCAGTGATTTACCACGCCCATTGTAAAACTTTTCTTCCTTATATCTAGTCTGAATTGACTGTCTTTTAGTTTATAAAAATCACCTCTTGTCCTATCACAACAGGCCCTGCTGAAAAGTCTGTTCCAATCTTTCTTACAAGCCCCTTTTAAGTACTGAAAGGCCATAATATGGTCTCCCTGGAGTCTCCTCTTTTCCAGGCTGAACAACCCCAACGTCCTCATTCTTCTGAGTCTTCCCATGAACTCCTGTTGAAATAGTTGCTTCCTTAATGCTATGCATATATTTTGAGGGCTCAGAAAAGACAGGGAAATTACAAACATGTGAGCTCAAAACTTTTGAGAAAACGACGACTGCCTGTGTTTCCGTAATTAAAGATCTGCTCTGTAAACTGTCCCTGCCTCTCCGTTCCCCTTCTCTGAGATGAATGAAATGTGAAACAGCGCATTAAGCCTGGGAAGTTAAGGTTATAAAATTGATTGCATTTGATGATGTCATGTCCCTTTTGATGACAAGGATAAAACATGTCCAAACCAATGCCTAGAAAGGGAGGGGACTTTTTTGGGGGGTACTGCCCGGGAGTGATGGATGGTGCAACAAGCGGAGCCACTCACTGCAGCAAACCCACGATCCCCTCGGCGGGGCTCGGCTGCCCCTTACCCCGCCCGGGGCCGTGTGCGGAGCCCTCCCGCCGGCGGAGGAGCGGCCGGGGCAGTCCCCGGGGCCTCGGTTAACCCCGTGTTACCGCCGACCCTCCTGCAGATCGCTCGTCCCCGGGCATCCTCCCAGGGCCGGGGCGCTCCCCGCGCCGCCGCTCCCACCGGGGGTGCGCACCGAGGCCGGGAAACTTTCGGAGGGAGCCACTTCCTCGCCCGGCCTGCTGGGGGGTGAGGTGTCAGACGCCGGGCGGGAGAGAGGGAGGGGTGAAGGCGGGGAAGCGCCAGCCGCAGACCCTCCGCCCGCTTCAAGACGGCCATTTAAGCCCTGGGCGAGGAGCCGGCGGGAGGAGGCGAAGAGCTGCGGCGGAGGGAGGTGACCGGCCCCGCTCTCCGGCAGCCGCTGTCCCTCTCGTCCCCTCACTCCGCCCTGCGCAGGGCTTCCCCCGCGGCTCCGTCCCCCCCGCCTTTCCCCGGGGCGGGCAGCGCTGGAGGGAGCGGCGGCGGGCGGGGCGCGGGGGAGGGCCGGGGCGCCGGGCGGTGCGGGGCGGCAGCCCGGCCATGTCTCCGGCGGAGGCGGCGTCGGGCTGAGCGGCCGTGCGCGCAGCGGGGAGCGCTCTCCGCCACCATGAGGCGGCTGCCGCTGCCCCTGCCCTGCCTCTTGCTGCTGCTGCTGCCGCCGGCCGAGGTGAGACCGCCGTGCGGGAGGTGGGGGTCTGCCGCACCTGCCCCCGCCGGGGCTGCCCCGCCGCGCTGCGGGGAGCGGGCGGGCGGCGGGGCAGGTGTGCGGCCGGAGCTCGGGCTTTGTCCCGCGGCGGCTCTGCCGGTGCCGCCCGGGGAGGGTAGGAGAGGCTGGGGGGAGTCCGCGGCGCTCACCTGGGGCGGGATTCCCGCGGCCTCGGCTTCCGCTGGTGCTCCCCGCCTGCACCCCGGGGGTCTGAGCCCCGCCCGGCCGCAGCGGCGGGAATGTGTTGGTGTGCGACCCTGCGGTACAGCCGCGTGGCTCCTGTCGGGGCGTGAGGCTGCCCCGGTTGTTTACCCCGCTAAAAGCTGCCCTAGGTAGAACGGGGGCGGCTCCCGTCTCTGCAGCGTCGTATCCTGCCCTCCTCGTGTCGCTTCTGTTAATTAGTAATAGGTTATTTGCGCATTGTCTGTGACGATGGTGCACATCACCCCCTGGGTTACAGCCTTCAGTTTCAGTGTGGAGTTTCCACAGGAAAATCCTGCCCTGTGCGGAGTAAGCAGACCTGGTGATGCAAGGCAGCACGAGGACTTTGCCTGCACACTTGGGTTTGAGGCCCCGCTCTGTTCCCAGGTGTGTTTCAGGATGTTCTTCCAAGAATGCTTTTCAGTGATGTAAATCAGAATCGCTTGCCAGGTGACCCACTGACAGCGTGCTGGCATAGACTTTCACCCCGTGCTTCTCTCAGCTGATAGATTCCTAGTGTTCCCACAGGAACCCTTCATGACTGCTGCGAATGCTAATATATAGGGGCTTGTTGAACTTTTGCTTTCAGATGTACCTGCTTGGCCTCTCTGCCTCAAAAGTTTCTGCTACAGAAGTGTGAATGTGTATTGGTATGGACTAAGGTGCCCAGTAATTTGTGGTGACAGTTCTACCTGAGAGTTGCAGAGCTGTACCACTGCTTTAATTTAACTACTTTTTTCCCCTGTCTTACACTGGTGCCAGCTTGTGATTGGAGCCAATGACTACTGTAAACCTTTGCTTTCTTCTCCTTTTGTGTCTTTCAGTTTGAGGTACCTTGCAGTGTTTTGTCATTCCAGCTCTGTTTACTGTGTACCAAGCCTAGGTTTAAAAATCCCTTCTAAATAAGCGCTAAAATGAATTGGGTATCAAAGTACTCCAGCATTTTGGAAAAGCTCAGAGCAGGCCTGGATTGTCCTTGGGTATAGCCTTGCAGGATCTGTCTACCATGACCTCTGTTGCTTGTAGTTTTTCTTCTCAAGCTGAATCTTGTGACATAATGATCTACTTCTAACATTTTCTAAGCCAGGGTCTTAATTGGTGTTTAGTATGATTAATTATAACATGAAAAAAAATGGACCCTCTCCTCAATTACATGTAGTTATATTTATGCATCATCATCTTAGGACCCTGCTGCAGATCCTCAGGTAGGTCCTATCATCTGCAGTGGTATCGCAGTTCCCATCAACAGGAGGACACAGACCTGCAGGTTTCGGTGTGGCTCATAATTTTAGGTGGAAGCTCTCCAGCTCATGGTGTCATTGCTGAAAACTGAGAAGACAGCAGTCTCAGTTGTGACTTTAGGTGTACCTGTGAATGTGAAAGCTGATGCAAGAAAGTCTCCATTCACCAGACCTCTTAACTAGTGCTGATCAGCACCTGTTGGAGTTCTGAACATTAGGAGCACTTGCTTGATCTACAGAGAGAGGTGGGGAGAGAGGCCCCTTAGGAGCTTTTTTTGTTAGAGTAATAGGATGTAAACCAAGTCCTTGCTGATGGTGTGATTCTGCAAATCATCCACTGATTTGAAATGACTGAATTTCCCTGTGTCCACTTAGGGAAGGTACGGTGGGATCACTCGTGTGAAAAGGTCATTTATATAGCCCATAAGCAATAAGGATGCAGAATAAAGCCTTGCTTGGATGGAATCCTGGCTTTAAACACCATAGTCTTGTTGCCCATTCCAAGATGTGTTCACATGTCAGGATGTTCTCTAATAGGGTACACTTCTGCTCTTTGTGTTGGGTTCTTTGCATAGGCTAAGGTGGATATTGGAGTTGGCTGGTGTTGCTTGTGGTGTGGCATGTGCTCAGGTACAGGGACATGGCCTGGGACTACCCAGTGAGGTATTTAGCTGGTGTAAGAAGATGACAGCAGCTGGCAGGGCTGGCAGGCATGTGGCATGAGCTGGACTTTGTGTGTTGCCAGTAAGAACTATTGCCTCTTGTCTACAGTCTCCCAGCCGGGCCCTGAGCGGAAAGGCAGCAAGTTGGATGGAAGTGGCTCTGGCTGGATCTGGCCTCTGCATTGCCTTTCAGATGACTGTGGGGTCGGTGAGGGGACAGCGATCCTTACACAGACGGCATTGTCGGCCCAAACACACGCGAGGACTGGGAAGCAGCCTGAGCTATGGAACAGCTGTGTCGTGGCAGATCTGGAGGGGTGTGATGGGCATATGATCCTTCTGTGGTGTCTCTTACTCAAGGATAAGCATCTTCCTTATTTCTGATGAATTGCAACAGAGTGGGCAAGGTTGGAGTTGTTTAAAAACAAACCTTGCTGTGTGTGTTTTTATTGAAAGTGATTATATTACTGATAATGGCAACTAATGCCTACTACTAAAAGAGCAACAGACTTTTAAGCTCCGGTGTTTGTGTGCTTGTTTTGGTGCTTAGAATTATAAATTACTTTTATGTGGACCTAATAGCTTGTTCTTACAGCTTATTCCATGCACAGAACTACTGAGACTGTGTGAGTTGATTATATAGGATTATGACTTAATTACTGGTCTGAATTTCCAACTGAGGAGTTTAAATGAAGAACCGTCTTATCTCAAATGTGGGCTTGCCATGTGTGCATGTTGCATGTAAGATAACTTCTGGTATATATTGGTCATTATTAATCATCCTTAATCATTCTTGTTGATTATTCTCCTGTATAGTAGTCTAAATTTTAGTTTGTAAAATTATTCTGGGTTGTCTTCAGCACATGTAAGAAACACTTAATAGTAAGTACCATTTAAAAAAAATATTTTGCAAATGCTTTATGACAGGTCTACATACAGCTCATTTAGAGGCTTAAAAACGAATAAAGCTTTAGAAATGTGAGGCTCCCTTGCTACTGTATGTGCACTTCTGGGGTAAAACCTTTAATGGCCACTATTAGAAACAAGGGTATGAGCATCGCTTATCTGGAGACCTGAGCAGGCCTGAACATACACAGCATCGACCAGAAAGAGAAGCTGTATCTTTGAACTGAGCTTGCTTGTGTCGGAGGAGCTTAGAAATTTACTTTTCACCTGTCAGGACCAGTCATTTTTATGTGATGATTTGACAGTTGATGCTGAAGTGCAAGGGCTTTTGTTTTTGTCTAAAACTGCAACACAGGTTAATTTCCTGTGCTGCTTTATGTTCTTCACAAAACCCCACAACACAGGCACCTTCTGCAGTACTCAATGGATGCTTTGTTTCCAGCAGGGCATGGATGTGCGTAGCGCTTCCTTAGCGGCACAGGCTGGCTGCCTTTTGCAGCACACTTAGATGATTTCCAATACTTTGTGTCTCCAGCCAGCAACACACAACAAAATATCTTCTTCTGCATGTTTGAGATCAGAATTCAGGCCCACAGTGGAAATGTTGTCTGTGCAAACAGCCACGCTATTATTAGTACTTCCTCAATTATGTGAGCTACATGCAAGTCTTTGTTGAGAATTTTCATGGCACGTAACTTTTTTTGGTTGGGGTTTCTAAATATGAGCGAAATTGCCACTGTTTTAAAATTGTTGGTAGTTCACTGTATAGAGCATAATTCATATAATTTTAATCTATGCATTTACTTCTTTCTATTAGAATTACAGCGTATCATAGAGTGAGCATTTTGACAATGTTGGAGAGTGGCTGGGGACTGGGAATTTTATGTTTGTAGGTATGAAGCCTATCTCATGTTGTTTACTTGGGGTTTAGTTTGCCTGCTTGAAAGAAGATTCCCAATATGAGCTAAGGAGAGAGAAGCTATTAAAGCAGTCAGTGGCTGCACATCTGGTTGTTAGGCTGATGTGACTGCTTTTAGTTAGACTCCAAAATCTGAATGTAAATAGTAGCTTGAACGTCATGAAAGGTTGCTGGAAGTGTAGGAGAAGCTATTTGAATTTTCTCTATCAGAGAGGGCCTACTTTTATGTAGGAATGGAAGAGTGAAAGAGAACCTTGCCTTAAATGGAGCTATCAGTAGGAAATTAATTTTCAGCAGGAGATGACTGTGCAGGGGAGGACTTTAACTGGCGAGGGGGGGAAGACAACAAAATGTAGGTGAGCATGTGCTAGTATAAAGTGATAGAAAACAAAGAGTGTTGGGAAAGAGTGATCAGGCATGTGCAGGAAGAGAAGAACAAAACAGATGCACTCCTCTGGAAGGCTGCACCAAGGCTTTTCTCTAAGTGCTTTCCAGCTGTTCCCAAAATGTATCTGCACATAAACAGGACCCCTGGGGCTATTCATCCAAAATTCCATGAGAAAATCCAAGATTAAGTGGGAAAAGTATTTTTGTAATCCAACAAAGAATGGACATGTATATGGGGTCCAGTTAGAGCTAAATTGATAAATTTGTGACCTCATTTACTTGTCTTCTATGCCATTTGTGGGCATCCAGTGGAAAAGGCAGGGAAAGATATGTCCATGGCCTTCCATAAATGTTGGTATTTGGCACATCACTGAATGGAATTAAGGTTATTTTCCTACAATCATCAGGAAATTTGAGGAATCCCTTGATGTTAGAAACCATACAGTCCAACCATCGCTGTTTTCCTTCTGTGCTCTATGTGAAGATACCAAGGGCTCACGTAGGAAAGCCTCTTTCTCTACCTGTAGAAATGCAATAGGAGAAAAGGTAACTGTGCTTTTAACTGCATCTCAGAATAGAAGAAATAGTACCTACAGCTGTAAATGGAGGAAGGATCGATGCTGGTGTCTGCTGTGGTACCCGACCTGTGGCGTCTGGAACTGCCCTTGGGTTTACATGGTGCTTCAAACCCAGTTGGTGTGTGTGGGGAAGACGGTTAAGCCTGTGTTTGACATGAGTACTGCTGTAGGAAGGAGAAAGGACTACTCTAAGGATGACCTTCAGACTCTCCTAGACAATGCCTAGAAGTCCTTTTCTCTCCAGTGCTGCCCATCTGCTTGTTCTGTCTCCTTTTCCTGTTCTTCTCTTACCTCACATTTGTTTGGTATACTTCTGACTTTTCTCATTGTTTTGTACAGTTTTAAGCAAACTGAACAAGTAAAAGAAATACCTAGTATGTCACTGGGAAGTTCCTAATGCATGCAGAGTTTTTGTTGTATACAGCATCTGGGCTTCTAGTTTAAGGTTGAGAACGTGGGAGTTTTCTTTACGTGTAGGGTTGGGTGTTTTGGTTATTGGAAGGTCTTAATGGTTTTTTGGTTGACTGATTTGGCTTTGTGGTGTGCAGGAGAACGCTGTCAACATACTGTAGTACTATTTTCTGTGTACTCTGCGCCATATGGGCCAGGGATTGAGTATAAGGAATAATTTGTGTGAACTTCACCCCTATTTCCCCCATTGAAGGTGAGAATTTTTTGCTTCTGAGACTGTAAAATCACTGAGTAAAGACTCTGAACATCAGGTCCAGAGCTTTATCATAAATTACAGTCTGTCTGTAGCTTGGTAAGCAGATGCAGTCTCTTAGTGTATCAGTGTTGGAGGCCATGGGTGCTTGAGGAAGGGCAAGGGTGACATGTGATCCTGGCTCTGAGAGAGTCTCTTCTGAGCCCAGAAGTGCTGGAGCCCTCTCTCCCATCATAGCCCAGGTGAGAGGAGGGGCCTGTCCTTTTTAGGCTGCTGTATTTTTATCTACAACACAGCTGGCTCTGTGATTAGGTGCATTCACAGATTAATTCCTTACTTCCTTTTGGCAATATTTTGGTAGGGTTTTCTTTGTGTCTGCCAGGTAGCAAACAGTTGGGCTAAACCTGCATGGGAGTGCCCTCCAGAGAGGGGTTATTTGTGCAGGCAAGCTTTGTGGAAACCCAACCTGTCCTTGGTCACTGAGGGATGGGTTTAAATGCATATTTAAAAGCCTCTGCTTTTACTAGTTCAGCGGGATTTTTTATGTGGGTTTTTTTGGTTTGTTTTTGTTTGTTTTATAGAGTGTGTCAAGATGAATCATTCATGGTTGTCTTGGTAGATGGGTGGTGAGATAGGGTACTTTGCACACCTGTAGGAAGACTCCTAGCCAAGATTATGATGTTACACATCTTGTTCTGTTAGCCAATGGTTTGTCTCTTTGTAGATGTCTCTGGAGGGTGTTTGCACAGAGGAATGCTGGTGACTTTTGTTTCTGCATTCCCCATCATGGTGGAGCTTCAGCTGAGGTTTTTGTCATTATTTCCTCTTGTGTACTTGGATTCTAGTAAGAGCATTTTGAATAAGCTTCCTTGTTTATTTTCTTACGTGCACACATGAACAGGTCAGTGCTGGCAAGTCTTATTTCTGCATACCTGCTTTTGAGTCCTCTTTTTTCAGATTATAATTTCCACCAGCTCTGTTTCTGGAAATAAGGGAGAGCTGTGCAAAGGATGCCCAGGTGGAATATCGGTTTGTAAGTGCTGTATTGATTCATGAGACAGGAGGATCCTGCAAAGGATGGGGCAGCAGGCCATGGCCAGAAAATGCAGCAGCTCAGTTTTGGGGCAGGCCAGCTCACATGTGCAGCAAAGCGTGGGACCATCTATGATTTCACAGAGTGGGAAAGCTCTCTGCTGCTTCCCTGAAGCAGTTGTTGTGCCTGCACTGTCAGTGGTACCTGTAGGTAAATGGAAGTTGCTTCTTTTTTTACTGCCTTTCCTCCCCAGGGTTTCCTAGTGCCCAAAGTGGCTCACACAACTGATTCCCTGACCATTCCCTTGAAATTTTGGACTTAATCTTGCCAAAGAAATCATGATAAGAAGGCAAAGGGGAAAACTGTGAGACTTTACTACAGGTAGCTTCATCTGTCTGCGACCTGTATCAGCTTAAGTACAGAAGACTTGTTAGTTACTGTCTGATTTCATAGTAAGAGAGGTCACATCTTTGTCTTAATTTGTATAAACTTGCTCTGCTTTGTGCAAGGTGGCCTGTGTGTTTTTGAAGTGGAAAGGGCAGGGAGGATGCTAGAGTGGTAAATAGTGTCCATCTGAAAATGGACCACAAGCTACATGCTGGAACAGGAAGAATAGCCCTGATAGGAAAGGGGACCAATTTTTGCTGTGCTGGCAGGGATTTGGGGCATATGACCTCTCTGAGACCAAGATGTAGCTTGGGCTGACAAAGAGAAGGACTTCTACTGTTACCCTCTGAGATGCAGGTGAAAGAAAAACACATTAGCAGAAAGTAGCAGTGTGGAACCATCAAAAGACATTGATACAGCCTTGCCAATGGTTTTATTATGATATTAGGCATGCCATGGTTTCAGTGTACTTTTTAAACATTAAAATGTGACTTACTATGAAAAACACTGTGAAGGGAAAAAATGGGTGCCTATGGCTGGCATCAAATTTACATATGTGTAGTTGTATTGTGTTAATAAGGGAGTTTAGGGTTTTTCTCCTTTTGAGATCATGCTCTCTGATTCTGCAGGAGCTTTACATACTTATAAATACCTTATACTGAGAACAGCAATAAATTGATAAATTGGTAGGGTCCTTTTAGATCATCAAATTCTGTTTTCTTTAGGGTTTTTTCCTCCAGTGAAAGCAGATACAAGAATTCTAATGTCTTCTTGACACTGCACATATTATAATCATCCACTTATATCCAAGTTTGGAATCAGGTTCATGGGTTCCCTGCTATGTGAGTTACTCTTTCTAAATTCTAGTGTTCTTTCCATCTCCTTGCAGGGTCAGCTGCTTCTTCCAGTACTAGGCCTGAAGCTCAATACCAATAAACATGTCCTTGTTCTGGTAGGATTTTTTTGTGAAGTAGGCTGTGTCTGGTTAATTGAGGTCTTTGATGGTTTCACCTTCTATGGATTTTTTTTTTTTTTTTTTGAAAGGAGAAATATGGGAAGTGTAGCCATAGTTTCCTTTCCACAGACTTTGTAAACGTGTATCTTCAACAAAACCCCACACACCAAAAAAATAAAAAGCTCTTTCTTTGAGGAAGTTCATTATCTTTGGTTCAGTTTGCATAAGTCTTTGAGGGGAATTCACCTCTAGGGTCTAGTTCCATGCAGCTGGGCACCACGGAGAAATAAGCTTTGAGGTCAGAATCTGGCTTTTTTAGCTGGCATTCTGTGGATGCCACAGACACAGGCTTGGTGTTTTAGACTCAGGGTTTCTGATAAATGTTGTATCTGACAGCTGAAGAAAGGAGGCTGACATACTCTCACATGAGATAG
>JAWWLV010000179.1:14392293-14433866 GCA_035041135.1 Platyrinchus mystaceus
TTTAGACTCAGGGTTTCTGATAAATGTTGTATCTGACAGCTGAAGAAAGGAGGCTGACATACTCTCACATGAGATAGAGGAGCAACAACATTTGCTGAATAAAAGTATTTTTTTTTATTATTCAGTATCTTTCTGCAGTTCAAACTCCTATTTCTGACATGAAAAAAAAATGGGAAATTTTTTGTGAAAATTCGTTTTGCATTTTTTTTTAAGTGAGTGATAGACTATCCAGTTATTCTTTGTAATTAACCTTGTACTAGTTTAAGACTTCTTTCAATCAACTAAAAAAACCCGCACTCTATTGGTAGTATTAAATCAAACATGTTCACTTGAGTGATCAGTGATGAGTTAAATGTATTGCTACATCTTTGTTAGGATAATTGAAACTGTCTCTAAGCCCATGCAAAGCACTGGTAGGTATTGGTATTGTGAATGTGTTAACTGAAATCCAATTTTAAGACATAATTATGGGAAAGGACAAGGCTGTAAGATCTGGAATTAGATCTGTTGGGCCTTTGTTCTTTAATCTCCATAACAATGCAGGTAATTGTATGTATATAATAAATCTCAACAATAGTCTCCTTTGTCCCTATTAAAGGAAAGAAAACTTTCCTTTGTCTGTAACTTACCAAGGACTTGCATTTGGACATGTTAAAATTTCTGGGAGATAGTTCCAGATAAAAAAGCTAGCCAGCTAACAGAAGCAGAAAAAAAATTCTTTTATGTGTTGAATCCATTTGGAAACTGGCCATTTTTCCCAGCTTAACAGTTACAGATGAAATATTGTTATAAAGTATTTAGCTGTTTTTTCATAAGACGAGACTTTAATGGCCAAGTCCTCCAGCACCCTGTTAGTGCATTTTTATCTTCTTGTCTTTTTCTCCAGCCGTAATGATTTTTCACAATTGTTAAAAGGTAGTTGATCTAAAACATAAATGTCTTAGCGTATTTTTTGTGGATTTGAGACTGTGTAATGAAGTGTAATTGCTTCTGAGCTTTTATTGTGTGTGCCTGATTCCTCTGTGACACTCTAATTTCTGATGTCTGCTATACACTCGTAGTAAAATATCCACAGTAAAGAAGCTAATAATCAGCTCTCTATATCATGACATTGAAAGCCTAAAATACTCGGGGAAAAAAAAGCTGTATCCTTAACTGACTTTATAATAATGTGCTTTTAAAAAAATCACCAAACATCCAAACTAAAAAAAATCGCACAGCCAGGCATTATATGCTTTTAGTGATTAAAATATCATTAGTTTATTAAAATAACTAATTAAAATATAATTAGTTTATTGTACTCTCTGTTAAGCTAACTTTCTTCTTCTTTCTTGCCCGCAATATTTTGTGAAGTTCTGACACTGCTGATGAGAGTGTATGTGCTGAGCTCTAGCCAGCAGCAAATATTTGCAGGTGGATGCAATATCTGGAACAGCCTTAGGCGATACTCATTTCCCAGTACTACAAGACAGTTCTACGGTATGTGGTTTAACTGGTATTTATTTAACTATTGTCTTCTGACTCAGTCTTCATAATTTTACTTTTATCTGTTCAACTATTTCCTGATTCAGTGTGCAAAGCATAACACTACAGGAGGAGTGAGCAGGAGGTCAGAGCTGATATTTATTTACTGCAGAGCATGTTTTTCCCTCTTCTCCACCAATAAAATAATTCTCTTCTAAATTTCTGGAAGTTTGAGCAGCCTACAAAAAAAAAAAAAAAAGAGGGTGTTCTGTTCATTGACTTGCACTGTTTTGGTTTTTGGCTTGCAGGAAGGGACTGCTGTCTGCCTAGCAATGAAGTTATTAAGTCATTAAGTTAATGATTAGGTGATTCACACAGAGCAGCCCCTGCTCAATCCTAACAAAGCCATTGCCTGCTTGCTGTGCTGTTACTGGACAGAAGGTCATTTTTGAAAACCTTTACTGTGCCCCATAGGTTATGCTTGCATTCAGAATTCTGTGCAGTGCATTTATGATTTATAAGCAGTGATTCCTCCAATGCCTAAGTTTAGGACTATTCACAACAACTGACACAGTTGCTACTTTTTATTTTCCATCTCCTCTTCAAGCTAAGAAGAATAATAAGTTGTAATGCTTTGCTAAAAAAACAGTTGCTGCAGATGATGTGAGTGTCCTGTACTGCTGTTCCTGCAAACTGGCTACCCTAGTTGCTTCTTCTCTCTCCTAAATGACTTTTTTAATAGAAAAAAGGGAAGATGAAAAAGAAAACAGTTATCTCATCTGCAGACATTTATTCAGTACTTGCTATGTGTGGTATTTGTCACTATTGTCTTCAGATTTCAGCAAAATTAATTCCAACTATGTTAATCTGAGTTTGGCAGTGAAAACTGGTGAGTTGAACATTTTGTCTCCTCCTGTAGAAATGTGTGGAAAAAGATGGGAGATAAGATACTGCCAAACTTTGGTTTCCCTTCTGAGCATAGACCTCCTACTTCTTGCTTTCCTGAAGTTCTCATCTTCCAGGGAATCCACAGGACTGATGAAATCCAGATGGAGTTTTGATGATTAAGTTAATGACTAAGAAGGTTCAGGACTTACAGTAGGTTATTGCATCAAGATTTGTCTGAGGACATGGGATCTGCTCACTGCTCATATCTTCTTTTCACACTTTCCTCCCCTTTATTGCAGTAGTTGTGTTTTGTGACCTGGAGGTTGTAAATGCCATGGAACACTGCATTTGTACATGGCTACTACTAAGGAATCTTGATGGGTTTAGGATCTCTGGCAACGACTTCAAAATAGAAATCTTTCTCAATCAACAGGTGCATGTAGGAAGTCAGCATAGTGCCCCACCACGCGTGTCTTCACCAGGATTCACTTCCGCTCACCAATTGTATCAAAAATGAGAGCTGGAGGGGAAAAAAAGCTTCCTTCATACAACTTCCTCTATTTTGTGAATACAGTGTTCCTTTTTGATCATGAATGGGTTATAAATCAGACAAAAGCTGGGTTGTGGGGTCTCATCGCTTTCTTCTCTAAGTGAATTGGCTGATTCTTGGTGGGTTTGTAGCTAGGAAAGGCATTCCTTACATCAGCCAAAGATAGGGAAGGGGTTCTTGTGCTGCAAGAAAGACATTCACCTCTAGACACAGGGCAGCCTGTGGTAAACCACTTGAGTGCTTGGGAAAAGGGAGTAGGAGTGTGACTGAGGCTGTGCAAAACCTTGGCAGGCATTTAATGGGACAGTGAATATCACCCTGGATATTTGGTGTGTCATGGAGCAAGTCCCACTTGTGAAACAGCAAGCTGGGGCAGTGGGAGGCATCAGGATGCTGAGGAGCAAACTGTGCCTCCAACCTTATGAAGGGATGGTACATGGCAGTACAGATCCTGCTGAGAAACTGAGGCTAAAGATAGCAACCATTATATTGAAATGGTGCAAAAATCAGTATGCTCATAAAGTGTCTGTTGTAAATGGCTGTTCTAGCTCTAGACAGTGTGTATTGTACAGAACCAAAACAAACACTGCTTTTTGCTGAGGAACAAAATCTACAGTTTGTTTCTGGATGTCCTGTAGTGCTGTGACTGGTCTTGTGGGCAGTTTGTGGTTTGTGTGTATTGGGTGGTGTTTGGAGGACTCTAATTTGAGATGTTCCTATCCCTGCTTTAATGCAGTGGAGAGAGCTAAACTGGAACCGTGTGTGGGTGCAGCTGAGGAGGACATGGAAAAGCAAGTGTACAAGAGGCTACTTGAGCTTGGGGTGTATTGACTCTTTCATGTCCATCTCTATGGAACCAAAAGCAAAGACAAATTTCTAAAGAAAAGGAAGTATGTTGTTGGGGGAGGATGATGAGTAAGCACAAAGTGGACATGAGGAGCAAGATTGCTGCAGTCTATGTAAATTAACAGCATGTCTCAGCTGTTGAAGCAGTGCCCAAGTATGTGCTGTTTCGTTACACAAAGCTGAACTGTATTTTCTCTGAAATAAAACTGACCAGTCCACCTCCTTCTTTTTAATTACATCCTGTTGGGATGAGACATCTCTTCTTGAAATGAGAAAGATAAAATTCACACACGCACCTCAGACCTTTGCAAACTTGACAGCTGTGATAATATGGCACTATCCTCTGTATTTTGGGTACTGCTTAAAAGTGATAAAAGGCATTTCTACACAGCTAGTGTTGAACTTGCAGGCTCTTGCTATGTGAGATCACCAGCTGTGTGCTGCTTACAGCGAGGTGATGATAATCAGTGTCTGCTGATGGTCAACCCATGATGATCTGAGAGCTTAAGGAGGAGTGAGCCTGTCTGGTTTATCTCCTGCACCACACAGTAGCAAAGTCTCCAGTCTCTACAGTGACTGCTATTGAGGGGTGGATGTGATTGGCATTACTGTTTGCTTATAGGTAATTCTGGGTATTGCTCAAAGCTCCCTAGCTAGGAGTGGGGTTACCTTGTTTGTTGTGAAAATGCATAGGAAGGCAGTCTGTTCTGAAATGCCCAAATGAATGTTATTTTAAGCAGGTATGTGTGTAAACACACAGTCTGAATTTAGGGGTCATTTGTATGGCTGCATAATCCATCTCTGAAGACCTAGGAAGTGTTGGAATTAAACCTGTACATTTGACTTTAATCTGCCCCTCTCTAAAGGATGGAGGCAGTGTCTAGAGCATGTGTTGTTCTCCCCCTCAACATCCTGAGCTGACTTTGCTCAGTGCCAGCCCCCTCATCAGAGAGTGCTGTTGTAGACCCTTCAGCTTGTCTGGATGCATTTTGGGATGCAGATGGAGGATGTCCCCGTGCAGCTCCCCCTATACAGCCTTGCCAAGAAGTGGGTTTGTCCACTTGGATTTTGGGGCAGCTTTTAAGCTGAGGTGAAAGTCTGCCCAGCTGGGTTCTGGGGGCATTGCAGCTGCCTGGGAAGACAACCCACTGATGCCTTGCAGACCTGGATCCTGTCACATAGGATTAACTTCCCGGTTTGACCTTAGACCTGTCTCATTACTCAGAACATGGCTGGTGATCCTAACCCTGGGCTGAGCCTGGGTACCATTCCTTGCAGGGAACGACATACTCGGGTACCATGGCAATGCACACCTGGCTGGTGGAGCCTCCACCTCCTGCTGTGCTGTGCTGCCCTGCTCAGCTCCCTGCTTCCCTTTCCATCTTCCCATGCACTTTCCTGACATGTATCTTCTGGCTATTTCACCTGATATTTCCCTGTCCTTCCCCAGTCTCCCTCTCCTTCCGTGTATAGGATGGTGAGGATTGCTTACAGAGCATCTTTCAGTGCTTGATTTATCACAGAGCAACTACTAGTAGCTTTATGATGCATTTATTCCCTTCTGCTCTAGTTCTGCAAAGGCTCCAGTAGGCACAAGTCAATTAGGACTTTATTTTGATATCCCAAGTGTTTCTGATATATGTAAGTTTTTCCCAGCTACAGCAAGGGCAGTCTCAGCGAAGGGAGGACTAAAGGAGTTGCAGAAAGCCCATTTCTTGCCAGACCATAAGGAAAAAAGGACTTTGGGGTATTTAGCAGTTACAGATAATCCTGTTAAACTTAAAGTAAGTGAAAGCTCCACCCATTCTATGTTTTCTTAATGCAAGTATGAACAGCCTTTCTCATAGCATTTCTCATACTTGTTTCTGAACCAAATACATCTTGTTTTCTTAAGTCTTCTCTGTATGTACATAATTTCAGTTTGTCATTTTGATTGAAAATTCTTCCCTAATAGCCCAGTCTTTTACACAGTTCCCTATTTTATATTATTTTAGAAACATGGCTGTTTTCATATTTTAGCATTTTTAGCAATACGAAATTTCAGAATATGATTCCTCTTTAAAAAAATCTATTTCTAAAATTCAGTCCTGTTCTTTACAACTCTTTATCTCCCCCTTTCCTTTTCTGCCCACACCTCAAGTCAAATTTTAGGTATGTGGGTGGAATGGGTTTTAGTAATGTGGGGGAAACAGTTACATGCAGTGATGATGGGGAGGAATAAATGCCTGTTTAGCATGGTAACAAAATATGTTTTCTGCAGAACTCAGGTTGTAGTTGCATGTGGTATATGGTGCAGCTTCCACCCAAACTTTCTGTCATGCTTATCTTCGGTTTTGGATATACATGTCACAGAATAGTTTGGTTTGATTTGTATTTATTTAGCTTGCTGAGGAGGAGGAGAGTGTTTTAATTGAAAGAAAAAATTCCTGTGAACCATATGCCTCACTTTTCAGTCAGCTCTAATTAAATTTCTTTTTCCTCCCTGATTATGAGTTGGTTCCCCTTTGTGTGCATCAGTGAAAACTTACGTGGGAGATCCCCATCGTTGTTATTGTGTCACAGTCCTATTTTATGATCTCATAGTTCCCTCTGTGTTGATCAGACTTGTTAACAAAGATTGTCATTACAGACACATTTTTTATGTTGAAAGAGCTTATGATAGGTTAAATTGCTTCTGTCGGTCCTTAGTATTTCAGAGTGATGATGAAAATCAATATATTGAGCCCCTGGGAAAGCTTCTGTTCTTAAATGTGGAGGATAAGGCACGAGGGTCTGAAGTAACATAGTGAACTGATGGCACACAGCTTGGATTTGCTGAGTTTCAGTGCCGCTGTGATTGCAAGAGGACCCTACTCTTGTCTTCTCCTTTTGCCAGACGGTCATGTTTGATACTTAAGGCAGTTTTCCTATAAGATAATAGGATACTTTAAGTAGCATTAGCCAGTTCAAGGATCTCTGTATACGTATATCTATATATATATCTATATCTGTGTGACTGTGTATGTCCACACATATGTATTTGTAAATGTAGAACAGGAAAGAAAAGTGAGCCTTTAGTGAGAAATAATTTATTTTGGTATTTAGTTTTGTTTGTTTAGTATCAAGTATTGTTTGAAAGAGGCTAAAGGAAAAGGAACTCTGTGTTGAGATAAGCAGTAGGAGAATAAAAAAAAAAAAGATGTACTTGGCTTAAATGATGTCCAGACTTACTGTGATATTTTCCAGGCACTAGTATTTTCCTTTTTTGTTAAGATTATAAACAGTTGATTTTTGTTGAGTCTACAAAATACAAAGAGCCACAATATTAATACATTTAACTGTTCCTTAAATATGCATTTCAGTGCTTGGTTTTACTCCTCTGTGTTTAAAGAGGAACCTTGTTACATGAGGCTTCAACTTTTACAACTGATTAAGGACCCATTAGCTTGACAAATAGCCATGTGGTTAAGGGCAGGGGAAAAATGGTGAATCAAATAGAGAAGTACTTCAGCGCATTCACCTGAGGCCCTTACAAGGAATTTTATCAGTAGAACACCACCAGTCTTACCTCAGTGGCTCTTCTGTCTCTGTTAAATCGATGTGGGTGGGATTCTTTTCACAGACACTTTGTGTTCAAGGCATTGAAGAAAAATCAAGGGTTTCTTCCAGCCCCAGCACGCCTGATGTTGGTGTGTCTGCCTGGTAAAAAGGGCTGTGCAGCTGGTGGGGATGTTGCAGTGGTGTATATTCGTGAGTGGGAGTTCGAGCTCAGCAGTCCCTTGCTAGGCTGATCTGTATCTAGTCCAAATCCTTCTCTGGTGTGAAGCTGACGTGTTGCAAATACATCTGAGTGTGGAGATGGAAAGATGGGATGAGTTGCCTGGGTTTCAGCACAGGCACTGAAGGTTTTCCACGCTGAAGCAGAATGTGCCGGTTCGCTTTCCATCCAGCCCATCTTCAGGGGATTTGGGGTTTCTTTAACACCTGGGTTCATGCTTGTTTGGGCCCCAGGGACTATAGCTCATTACATATATATATATATATATGTGTATATATATATATATTGGTTCAGCAAGGTGTCATTTGAACTCCAGGAGCCTGTTCTCTGAAGCTTCTGGTTGGTCACATATCTTTGTTTTGCTATCTGGATGATAGCACTGTGAACGTCCTGCTTCAAGCAAATAATTTCTGAAGAGGGAATTAAAAAACCCATGATGAATTTTATGCTTGCTATCAAGAATGTATTTTCCTATGAAAATAGAATCAATGGACATTTAAGTCACAGTCTACTGAGACGTGGTAGAAAATGACTTATCCGTACTGACAGAGCTCTAAGAGGTTGGTTGCAAAGTCTGAATGATATTATTTCTAGATATAGAAATAATGCCATGTTGTTATATCATGGTCTAGGCATATGTTGCCTTCAAATAGGAAAAATACATAATAATGCTTATCTAAAAATGATTCTTTTCAAGAGGCACGTGCCAAGAAGCAGTGTGCTGGGGAATAAATTCAGTTATAGCCAGAGGGTTTTTATTTTTATTAGCAGAATTGTTTGTGAATGAGCAATGGAGATAGTGACCTACAGGGTTTACAAAATGTGGGAATCTGCCTGTCTAGCCAGCACTATAAATAAATGAGAAGGGCTTTTGAAAGATTTTTGTCAGTTCAATATACATTATTTTGTTTCAGCAAGTCTCCTTTGCTTCACAAGCTCCATTCTGTATATGGTGCTATTTATAATCTGGGGTGGAGGAAGAGTCTCTGGGAGTGGGTGATTCACAGACACAAAATAGGGCCATAAACAATGTTAACACTGTGGCATAATCTGATAAAATCAGAAACTTGGACAAAGAGTGCAGTGCTGTTCCTCAGTGGGGCTGTTGTGCGGCAGCTTTTTCTCCCTTTCCACTGACCTTCTCTGACTTGCCAAAAATGCCATCTAGTTTCACTTTCACAGGGGCCTGGCACTGAGTTGCCCAAGGTTAACCTAAGAGGAGATATGGCTCAGCCTTCCCCAGGGAGACTGTCATGCCTGACGCATCTGAAGAGTGTGTGTCACTGCTGGTTTTCTGGGAGCTGGCAGGGGAGTGTCCAAGGACTTCAGTAGCTCAGTTGTCTGTCTCCGCTGCACCCTGGCCTGGGTGGCTGCAGAGAGCTTGTATTCATGGCCAAAGGTGGAGAAATGATCATATCACAAGCTGGGAGTTGAGATGATGAGTTGTGTTCCCTCATGCTGTTCCTTTTGCAGGAACTGTCAGAGGAAATGGGGTGGAGGATTTAGGAAAATCTCCTGGAGCTTGCCTATGACTATGCTGAGGGACAGAGGGCAGATCAGAGAGGAGCTGTTTTAGTAAAGTAAAGCAGTATTTTGAGTGTGGGTTCTTCTTGTATAGGTAGAGGTAACTTTACCTCCAGGAATAATATATGGGCTTCCTTGTGTGAAGTAAAACATTGACAAAGTCCAGGCTTATTTACTGAAAGAGGAGAAAGCAGAAGAATTATGAAAAGCACGGGCATAATTGTTGCTGCTTCTATATGGCAATACTTGGAGACCTTATTTGAGCTGAACTTTGAGGCCCAGTATACATTATATGCATGTACACTTTCTTCAAAGCTGTTACGCTCTGTTGGAGAGGAAGTGATTTGTCAAGTTTACAAAAGTAGTGTATTGCAAACTCCATCCTAAAACTCAGGACTCATAAGAGGGTTAATGTATCTACAGAACCATAGTATGCCCAGCAAATGTTCAGTGAGTCATGTAGCATAGGAGTATGTGAAGACATGAAGAAAAAGACCGTAGGACGGGAATTAAAGATGAAATTTTCCTGTGCCGGTGGATGGGGATCCCAAAGTGCTTCCTGCTCAAAGCCTGTTAGAAAAAAAATCAGAAATATACTTCTGAGCATTCAAGCCACAGCAGAGATGAAAAGCACATAGAGTTTAAAAAAAAAAAAAGAAAAGGGCAAGACCAACAAAATAAAAATACGCAGGCAAAAGTGTGCACCCATCGTAGGCAGGAAAATCCTATCTTTTGCTTTCTCCTATTATGGGAGGGGTCATTGTTTCTTTTTCTAGTAAAAGAATCCTTTTTTTAAAATGTCTGTGGGAAAGGAGAATAGTCTGAATTGAGTCTTTGAGATGTTGTATTACAGAGAGTCACAGAAAATGTACTATGCAAATGACTATCTGCCTTATTAGATGCCTCAATAGAGTTCATTGTCTCAATATTGCTATTATTGGAGATGGATGGACACTACGTGATTTTACCATCAAGCTGAAAAACTTCAGTGTTAGTCTCATTGCTAGGGTAATAACAGTGCACTGACTTAAAGGAGAGAATTGAATTAAGGGGAGTGAAAGGTCCATTGCTCTGTCCGTTTTAGTTTGTCTTTTGTAGACTGTGCATCATTTTAGGGGTCACAACAGGGGGGTTTGTGCTTCATGGTCTTGGTTTTGTTCTTCTTTCATTGCTAATAAAAAGAAAGCCCTTTTATGGGGAGGAATCCTCCAGCACCTGCTGTGATTTTGCTTGATTTGCAGTTGTAGGAATGCTGGTGGTGTTGGATGGTGGTGATGCTGGCACCTTTCTCAGGTGGGTGCTGACTCTTTACCACCTTGTGTCCTTGTGGAGGAGGAGCCTCTACTCCTTTGCTCCCTGATGTCAGAAGTTCCTCACAGTACTGCTGTTGTCCTCTGCTAGCTGCCTTCTTACCCGTGGGACTGCTTACTGAGTCTCCCCTGACCCCTCACTAGAGTCTAGGGCAAAATCTAATCCCGAGAGCTGCTGAGGTAAAAATCTGTCTAATGTCCTAGTCTGTGCACTGTCAGTCACCCTTAAGCCTACTTTTGAGGTCTTGCTTTGGACTTAGTGTGTTGCATTACAAATGGACAAGAAAGCTGTCATTTCAAGCACCTGACCTATGAAAACAAGCTGCTGGTTTGTGATGTGTGTTGAGTTTTTTGTTTGGGTTGGAGTTTGTTGTTTGGTTGTTCGTTTTTTTTTTTGGTATATATAGAGCTTCTCAAATAGACATGGCAGGCATGTTGGCTATGAAGTTGTCAGAACAGATGGTCAGTGATACCTGATATTCTTAGGTTTTATTTTTTCTGGGCATTACTTGATGTGCTGTATCTGGCTACATTACAGAATGGGAATTGTCAAATAAAACTTTGGCTCCAGAAGTGTGTGTTTGGTGTCTCTGTGGCCCTGTGGCAATAGTAAGGATCCATCATTGAGTGTTGAGCCATACTGCTGTTGTTGATGGTAGGATGCATCTCTGGAATGATTTTGGTGGTTCTACACCTAATATTTACTTCATTTGTTTCTTGTGGGGAAGGAGAAAAACCGAGTTTGCCTCTCTTTTATTGTTTGGTTAATATGTGTGAAAGTTAATGAGTAGCTAGAAACAGCATAGGCAGACTGGAAAACAGTAACCTTGGTCAGTGTTTGCTTTTCTTCCTTGACTTCTCCCTTGTGGAGGGGATGAGGAGGGACTATTATTCATCAAACAAAAGAAGTTCTTTACAGACCCCAGCATTTCCCCCCAGTTAACCAATTGCCTCCCTTAGTCCTTAAAAGTAGCACCTGTTATGCAGTACTCTGTAATAGGAATTAATAACCAAGGATTGCAATGTATACACAGAGAACCTCTCAACATGCAACACATACAGAAATAATATTATTCTGAATTTGGAGGCTTTGTTTTGTGTCCTTCATTGTTCTCCTAATTCTGCAACCTCTCCATGTGTCACCTAATGCTTATTTCCAAGGACAGCACAGCTGACCTCATGGCAGACAACCCTGATGCAAGTGATAGTGAGAAGCCACTTGGCCGAAAACACAATTCTGTGGTGTGAACTTAAGCACTGTCCTGTCCTTTTGCATCCCCTCACCGCTGCCAGTAGTGGGGCAGGTGGCTCTTACCTGTCCTTCTCCTTCATTTCACCAGAGCTGCGTGTGTGCAATGAGCTCTGCAGTTGCAGAGCTGGCTAAATGTGCTACTTACTTTTCCTTAAATATTAAGGAAATCTTAAATACCAAAGTATGTATTTTCCTTACAAATCTTTATGAAATAAAATGTAAATTGCAGAGCAAGGCATGCTTTGCTCTCACTGTGTCATTCAGCTTGGGGTACGTGCTCTAGCTTGCAGTGTTTCAGTGCTGCTTATGAATGTTTAGTGAACTTTACTTCATTTTGGATATATGAATAAGTCATAAAGCAGCAGGTCTTCTGCTTTTGGGGTTTTTTTAATGATACTTTTCTTCTGCTGTGACTCCTAACATGATGATTACTGGAAGTTCTTTAAAAAACAAAAACAGCCCCAAAATGCGTGTCCTTCCTCCTGGAGCTTTTGGCACCGCTTTCGCCAAGTCAGTGTCTTGATTACTCTGTGTTTTCAGTTGTGTTGCATGTGGCAGGCACATAACAGGGAAGGAAAAAGTACTGTAGTAAACAGTAAGATACATCTGTAAACCCAGAAGTCTTTTTAGATTTCAGGAACTGTGTTTATTCCTGACAAATATTTTCAACTGATTAAAATCAGAGAAAAAAGTCTAACAGTGCAACTTTTAAGTCAAAATTCTGTTTATGCTAAGCTTAGTGAATGCAGGGCTAACTTGTATTTTCCTTCTATTAATAGAGAGAACTTAAGAGTATTTTGGAAGAAAGGTTACTGTAGTACAATTTGGCAAGTACAGCAACAGCAATTCTGCTTTAGTGCACAAGGCAGTGTACTGTTTTGCACTGAGCTATCTGTCTAATCTTTAAATGCACCTCTGGCCTTTTGTGTTGCTTGACTATGCTCTGTGATTATACATAACGAGGTTTTACTATATGCAAAAAGCACACCTTGATAGTGGTTCTGCCACTGCATTTGTTTTGAACATCATGACTTTTGTGCAGCTTCTTTTTCTTGTATGACTTCTTTATATTTTTTTTCATTCACTTCATGGAAACAATGAAGAAAATATTCTCATTTAGTCACTAAAGAAATCATATTACGCATTTTTGACTGACTGCATAGTGTTCAGTTACATTTCACAGAATGGCACTCAAAGCTGTGAAGAGCTCCAGGGTCATTATTTATCCCACCCTCTTTTTCTGATTCCCTCATTTGTCTCAGAAGGGCTTTAGTCACTTACTCTGTTCTTCCTTTTAGAATTTATATTTTATTTTCAGCATCACCACTTGCCCCTGGTGAAATTTCCTCCCTTTCTCGTGGAAGACAGAAGGTCTGGTTCTCCAGTGACGTGAACCCTTTTACCTTTTGGTTGTTGATGATGGGAAGTGGAGTTGCAGCCTGTGACCACTTAGCTCTTCTGACATCTCACTTGCCTGTTCCCTTTCTATGTCAAAGGAAATGAGATTTTGGGTTTTTTTTTGGTGCTGCTGGCTTTGCATTTCTGCATATGACGCAGTCTTCTCTTTTTGCAAAGTTGGGGGTTCTTAAGTCTTAACTTTGGTCCATTGAATCTTAGCAACTTTTGAGTCTCCTTACCAAATAACTTGTAAAACAGGAAAGGGTAAGTCACCTCATTTGGTCATTCCTACTTTTTGTACCTTCCACATATGGCACAAAAGGTGCTGAGTCTTTTCTGGACCATGAAGTATTTATATCTGGTGAATGCTGTAGATTCCTCTTGCAAAAAGTGTTGTGGCAAGTAGAATTAATGTTTTGCTCTGGGAGAGAGGGAGAAATCCTTTGCAATTGCCAACTACTTTAAAGACTCTCCTGTGTTGCTATGGCTGAGTTGAAAGGGCAATGGGCAGGATCAGTTTTTGCCAGACACAGCTGAGTTCTTGAGCGGAGTTCTCAGCAGAACAATGCCCTGGTTGCTGTTCCTAGGTGTTACTGAAGTGCAAATATATGTAATTTGCGTGAAGAGGCAAAATAAAGGGTGCTAAATTTCCTCCTGCTTTCTTCAAGTTCTGCTATTTCAAGCTGCTCTATTTGTCTTCTCTGCTAATATTACACAGAGGACGGAGAGCAGTTTATTTAAAAACAAGTATTTAATAGCAGTTAATTCTTGAGGTATTCATAGTAATTACTTAAAGAACACATGGTACCTTTTCTGTTGTGAATAAAAACTGTACTAAACTCTGCTAGGGAGTAGTGGGTGTTATCTAATGTAATATTTTGCATCGGGGCTCCCAACTGGTTCATTCATTTAATTATTGGCGCTGGCTGAAAGATGATTTGTTCCTGCTCTGTGAAGATAATCCCTCTGCAAGTGCCTTGTGCATCTCAATAATGACAATGACAGGCTAGTGTGCCTGGAATAGAGTGCTTGTGAAAACAGTCTTTTTGAAAGAATGTTCTCATGTCCAGAAATGTACACTGTTAAGGCAAAAGGACCTTATGATTTTTAAAGGAGTCACTTGCCTGTCTCGTGTCTTTCGACTGGTTCAGATGGGCAAAAGATAGGAAAGTAACGCAGGCAGGAATGAGTGGATTTTGAGATTCCTGGTCAGTAAAGAACATGTGTTCATTTTGTAGGCCACCAACAGAGCTTTCATCAGACAGAATGATAGGCAGATTACTGTTTACTTGTTTTACCTCATTGAAACATTTGTCACATCTGTGAAATGTCTGTTGTTGGTGGAAGGTGAACATTTTCCTGCCTCAAATGCCATTTAGATGGATAAGTATTAGATCTTTTCCTTTATGCTTGCAGGAGGGTGAGGCTTTATGAAGGAGCTGAGCCAATCTAAGGACCATCTACTTCCCTGCTGTCATCCAGTGACGTGAGCTGCTCCCTTTCACTCTGCTGGCCCATGTCTGACCCCATGTTGGGCTGGGTGAGATAGCTAAACTAGCAGAAAGTTATTCCCATTATTCTGGAAGAGAAGTTCTCTGCCAAATGAGCTGCTTAAACTAATTCACTGTGCAGTCAGGTGAATGGCTGTGCCTCATTAAGGGCAGCCTGAGGAGGGGAGGCATGGCTTGCACCTTTTAGCAACAATCAAACTTTGGGTAGGGTCAGCTACGTTCTGCAACAGCAGTAGTAAAAGTTGTAGTATTTTAGTTTCTTATGCAGTGTCATATCATCCATCTCTGTAAACCTGGAATCAAATGCCAATTTCAGAGCTAAATGCCTGAACCATTTTAACAGAGCAAATCAAAGATCAGTGTGATGGTAGTAGCAATATGTTCAGGATTGATGACTTTGTTTCAGAGTTCAATTTTTTCTCTTATAGCTGCAAAGACTAGAAGCTCTTCCAAGCATAAAAATCAGTTTTCTTTTTTAAAATAATTTCTGAACCTGTTTCTTTCAAGAAAAAATTGAATCAGTGTGGTGGCAGTGTTGCACACCTCTGTAGCAGAAGCAAGTTATTTCATATCAGCCAAAACAAAATTAACAGCTTTTTCTGGAGAGTTGTCTGCTACTAGCTGTGGGATATGAGAAAGTATTAGTATATGTTTGTACCTTGCTGAACCTGAGATTAGAAACAAAGGTTAATTTATTAATTACTTAGGAATAACTGTCTTTTACTAAAAATACATAGTGTAATACAGACACTGTAGTCTTACCTTATTCCAATATTTATGCCACTTTTAAGACCAGTTTGTCCACACTAATTTGAGTAGCTATTGCTTGTTAACACCATGTGATAATATGGGCAAAACACCTACTTTGCTCAAGGTCTCCTGTAATTTTTCTGATACTTTCAGTGGGTGCAGTTGGGCTCTGTTATTTATTTCAGCGTGAGCCTAAAAAATCCACATGTTCAAGTACACTAAAATAGAATATTTGTCAGTGCATTTTCTTTTGGAGTAGATGCAGGTGATTATGCTAACACTAATTAAGCTGTGGAATCATTAACATTGGGATGTGATAGACTATCCAGTCTTTGGTGCTTCTAAATCAAGCTGTTTTTACCTTGAACTGATAATCTAGCTAAACCCCAAGCCATACAGAGATTTTGGAAAAAACCTGCAGAAGGAATTGGGCCTTGGTCCCTATGGCGTGTGTAGGTCTGTGACTTGCAGTGTTCCACCTATAATAGTTGCAGTGAAGTATTTTGGTGATTTACAACAAAGTGCTGCAGCTTCGTGCAGTTTTTTCATCAGCTGACTTGTGTTCTGTCTGCCTAGCAAAATCTGGAAGGACTGGGATCCTCCAGTATCTTCCTATGCACTTTCTTGTTGCTGTTAGAAATTGCAGACTGGTTACTTAGAGTTCATGCAGAGGTCAGAACATGGGAATCTACTGGCAAATATTTTTTCTTCTTCCTCCAGTTTACATTAGGGAATTAATTTTTGTTTCTTCGTTGTTTATTTTAGCCAAAGGCTCTTATCTGTTTCCCCAAGCACATTTTGTTTCATTTGAGGCTTAATACTCATTGTCTGAAGTGTTTATTACACATTTTAACAAAAAAGGTGATTTTTTAGACTTTTCTTGGTATCATGCCGGCAAGGAATTTCTTCTGGTTAGAAGGTTGAGTTAAAAGCCTGTTAGTTTTTACCAGGAAAAGCTATAAAGCTGGCTGGAAGTCCTCTCTGCAGCTCTGACAGTTTTAAGCTACTGTTGCCAGATGTTTTCACTTGTAAATGTTAACGTCCATATGTGCCCACTTTACCTTTCTTTTGTGTTTATCTGTACCTGAACAAGGTCTCAGTGAAAATGTTGATGTCAAAATAGATAGAAATACCGTCAACTTTATTCAGTGTAATTTTTTTACCTTTGAATTTTTTTTTGCCTCCATTTGCAACAAGAAACTACTAACTTTTTGAACAAAAGTGGTAGGAAAAGCCCACTGTGGTTTTGGAGTCTGGATTTGGTGGCAGATGGTTAAAGAGGGATATTAGGTGAGGTGAACCCGGGGTCTTTTTGTGGTGTGGTTTCCTCTCTGCAGCTTTTGTTGCAGGTTGATCCTGAGCTGGGATTTCTGTTTGGGCTTCCTTGGTCAGAGGAGCCAGACAGGAGGGATTCTCCTAAGGATTCAAAAGGTCCTTTGACAAAATTTGCCCTGGTAGTTGATTACCTGCCTTGCCTGGCAGGGGCGGGGTCGGTAGCTGGGCTCAGTAATGTTTCAGACTTCTACAGTGCCACTTCTCAGCCTGCCCACATGCTGCACCTGAAAAAGAGCACCAAAGGAGCAGAGCAGGGCTTTGCAAGGGACACACCATGTAGGTAGGCAGGAATTTGGACCTGGCTGCTGAAGCACCAGATTGTTTGCACTGACAGCAGGTGCAGGGGTGTTCTGTGTAATCAGGAATGGGAGGAAAGCTTGCCCCTTGTCTGTAGTCTCCTACAGAGAGAAGGGCTTGCTTCATTCACACAGAGCAGACTTCAGAATGCAGACTTGATCCTTTTAGAACGGATCAAAATAATAATCACAGATTGGAGTGAGAAGAACAAAGCTAAACAAAAGTTCTTTTCTCCCACTGTCACTTGGCACCTCTTCCTGCTCTAAGTGCCCAGCCAAAGCATTAGTACTGAGCTGATGCAGAGAACTATTGTGTACAGTTGATCATAATATAAGCAAGCCTTTTTGTATACAGTTGGATGTAGGTTACGTGTTTTCAGCTATTTGAAGTGCTCTTGACCATATTTTATTTGAGTTTCCGCCTGGAAAAAAGTAATCGGAGAATAAATGTAGTCTATGCCCCATTTCTCTTGGGCTTCTGAAGTAAAATAGAAATTTAAAAAAGCAGCAAAACCTTCTCTTCTAAATATACACAGATGAACTATTTTGATATAGGCAAGTTTACACACAAATCTACTGATGGGGATCTCAGTCATACAAACATTTGGATGTTTACCCACAACCAGGGAAGCAAACAGCAAACACAGGTCCCAGCTCTGCTGCAGCTCTTTACTTATCAAACTCCTCTTCTTGTTTGCTGTTGCCTTATGGTGCTTTGGGAAGGAAGAGGTGGCTTGGCATTCCTTTTAGTATTTTGGGAATTCTTGTGCTAAAACTATGGGTGTTCTGTGTTGTCTCTGTCATCCACACCCTAACCCCTACCCCCCTCCACTCCTCTGTCATTGCTGCTCTTAAATTCAAAATTATTTTGGAAACGCTGAGCTACCATCACCACTCTGCAGCAGAGACAATGAAAGAGGCAGGAATTTGTCTAATGACACATGAAATCAATAATCCTTGTAAGCAGTTGGTCGGGAAAATGTCCCGTCTTTATTTTGGATGTCTAGGGTGTTTCAGAAAACACACAATGGAAGAAAGTCTGTCAAAAGACTACTTGTGGGTGCATCAGAACCCGAGCAGCTGATCCAAGAAAACATTTGGGAGCTACTGTCAGATTTGTTCTTCAGATATGGTATCTACGGGCTTGCAGGAAGTCCCCACAACATTCAGTGATTAGCCTTCAGCTTTTTCATTAATGTGAAGTTTTTCTTCAGTGAGAAAGTTTTTCCAAAGGTTGTATGTTCCAGAAAGTGCTGTGAGCTCAGTAATAGTTTCACAACCGGTGTTTTGCCTGGCTTTCTTGCTGATCACAGAGATTGTCAGGAAAAAAAAAGGAACACGTTAAAAGTGCTACTCCTGATGTCATTCGTTTCCATAACTTGTCAAGGTATAAAGGCTTATTGATTTGTGGTTGCTGATTATAGTGAACAAACGAGTTTTAAGTTGTTAAATTGTAAGGTCAGGGCAATTAATATATATAGATGCATTTTCAGAGGCTTTTTTCATTTTTGCAAAGATAACAAGTTTTGCCTGTTTCTGTACCAGCAGAGATAGAAATCTTGCTTAAATAAACTGAAATAAAATACAATGAAGCCTTTAAAAACAAAGCATGGAAGGAAGGGGCAGCAATTTATTGGCTTATTGTGTTGATGACATGCTAAATACACAAGCACAGAGTGTGCAGTTTGAGAGGGCTTAGCTCAGGGTCTAGTTCAAAATCTTTTCATGAGTATTATGCTCTCCTTGAGGAAAAAGAATTCTTATGCCTGGAGACTGTCTTGGAGACCTTAGTGCTAAGAACCAAACTTTATCTGGTTAAACACTATTGAAACTGAAAGCAGTTAAAATAGTAGTAGGTGGGTTTAATGTGATGTTAACTGAAATTACTTTGTATAAAGATCTCTGGCTTCAGGATGTGGCCATGGTCAGCAGGTCAGTTAAATATATTTTTACTTAACTCATAGCTGCTCTGCTTATTTTGAGTAATTTCTTCTTTCTGCAATAGAATTGTAATATTTCTTCATGTAATTTCTTGCAAGTTATGCTTCTGTAGGCAAGGATATGAGAAGTGTTCCTAATAGCAGCCCAGTGGAACTGTTAAGTGATTTCAAATTGCAGATCTAAAGTAATTAATTAAAAACCAAAACAAAACAGAAAACCACAACCCAGTGAATCTGAATAGTGACACTGGCAACTTATCTTGCAAACTCTGCAAATTTGATGTACAAATCACCAAGACCCAATAAAGTAAAACTGTTGCACCATTTTCAGCAGCCTTAAAGAAGTTTATACTCGGGGCTATGCAATAAATCCTGCATCTTTTTTATTACAGGGAAATGTTTTTCTTTCACTATGAGACTTTGCTGTGCTGTGTTTCAAATATTATGTGTACTCTAAAACTTGATGTGCTAAATGCAGGCTTCAAAGCTTTTTTAGATTTCAAAATTGAAAATAATTTGATTTATTCTGTTGCAAAAAGCCACAAAAGTAGCAGAGCAAATAAAGAGGAGATAGTGTTGACAGGTTCCTTTTCCCTATTAAGATTATTAAAAATACTGGTTCGTAAGAAGGTCTGTGAGAAATGGTTATAATATGCAGCAAGAGATCTTCTGAAAGAAAATATTAATCTGTCCTCTTGGTTATGTGCAGCTGGTCAGGGACTGAATGGAAAGCACTTCTACAGTAAGCCCTAAATTGTAAGGGAAAGTAATTGTATTAGAGAATATACAGATTTTGGGAAAGGAAAAGCAGAAGCAATACTTGAGTAATATTAAACCCAGACTCCCAAAATTTCAGGCAGTTTATTCCTGGTGCAGTCTTCTACATGCAACTGTTTTCATTTTAACTATTTTTTTTTCTTTTTTTAATAATCAAATGATGCCTATCATTTTCAGAATTCTGTGGGCCAAATCCTGGCTGCCTGCTGTGCCTGATTCCTTACTCAGTGCAACAGAAACTTTGCTCATTCCCATTCATTGGTTTGCTAAAAAACTGCCTGTATATGTTCAGCACTGCAGTTACTACCTCTGTTCCTTTGGTTCTCAGACATCATGAGGAGGATGAAATGTTTCTAGTGTGTAGTACTTTCAGCTGGTTTTTTTTTTTTAATTATTATTATCGTGTTCCTTTGCCCCTTGCTCAGAGGGATAATGTGTACTCGGGTCCCAGTGGATCAGGGTTGCTTTAAGGCAGGCTGTTACTTTAAGCCAGACTCCTTATTTCAGCTCTCCAAAGTTGTAACCCTTAAATCTGCAGGCTGTGTGATACTAGGTTGTTTACTGAATATGAGGAGCAGAGATGTCCTTTGCAGAAAGAGTCCAGAAAAGGCCAGTTTTAAACGGCTCCCACTCTGACTTGTCCCTGAGAAAATCAAACCTGCATTAACAGCTCCTTTTGTTCCTGTAGCAGAAATGCTGCAGGGAGCTTTAAGGTAATTTTCAGTCATTTTTGCAGAAATATGCACAGTGAATGGCTTTAGTGCCTGGTCCAGTCCGGTCATAGATGCGGTTTTTCAAGGGATGATGTTTGCAGCAGTGCAAGACTGAAATAAGTGTACATTTCTGTATCTTGTAACATTTGTTGACACTTGTGGTTTGACCCAGTGGTCATCTTGTGAGCATAAGTTAGGACTTTTACCTGTAAAAGGAGGGGATGACTTTGTAAGAAATGCACATTTATCTGCTAAAACCAAGCTTGACTTGGATTCGACTCTGTGGGAATCAAAGCCCCTGGCTGGCCCCCCCAGCCACCCTTCTCATTGCTCTCCCCACTTCAAAACTGCTTCTGGCCAACTTCAAAGAATTTACTTCAAAGGCTTTCAGCAGACACAGAACAGCCAGGCTGAGGTTGTAGTCTCCAGCTTCGGGACAGTTAGCAAAGTCTCAGCTTCTCCAGGAGTCCTGTTCTCTTTTTCCTGTTTTTCACTCAACACACAACAAAATGCAAGCTGCTTCTATGGGGGGCATGGAGGCTGCATTCACCCATCACTTAAACTGTGCAGCAAGAGGGGAAAGTGCTAGTGAAAGGTAAATATATCCAGCTCTGGCAGAACAAAGGAACTTAAAATTCAGCTGTGGAGAGGGATTCTATATTAGTTCTCCATCTCCCCTGAACATAGAATTGTCTTTATAACTGAAGTGCAAGGTTTAATCCTGCCCTTAAGGGATTTATTTTTCTTTTTTTAGCAATCTTATTACAACTCTTCTGATTCTCCTTAGTTCCACAAGGATCTGGTTCCTCTCCTCGGCTTCCTCTGAGATCTTACTTCTCAGCAACTTCCTGTAACTATAATAAAAATTTGCTCGACAGAAATAGTGTGCATTGCTTGGAAATTTGCATTCTGTTTTAGTTGGCAGTGTGGGACCTTCTGGGTGTCAAGTGTCCAGTTGCATGAGAGCACCCTGCAGCTCCTGCTGCAATTGCTCTGGAAATCTAGAGCAAGCTGGAGGCTGGGACAGCCACATCTGTTTTGGGTTGGGGTGAACCCCTCTGCAGCTGCCTGGGACCTTGGTCGTGCAAGATGTGCTCTGTGCATATTCCTGCCTTAATATACTGAAACTCTTGTGTATGTCTTTTTTTGGGGGGACCCCTTCCCCCTCCAAACCCCAGGGTTATATGTTCTGTTAGCCCTTATTCTTGATTAAAAGCTGTCATGGCTTCAGGAGGAGCCAAATAACAGTGGGACTGGGAGAGCTGCTGAAAAGTTTTTGACCGTGAAAAATAAAATGGGAGTAGGGGGAAAGGACCCGGTATGGCATTTTCATGTGAGGTACTTGGTGTTCTTCAAGGGTAGATACAGAAATATGTCAAGTGCAAGCCTTATAGTGTTCTCCCTATCCTTGGGGTTTTTAATATTAATAGTTTCCTTTAAGACAGTGGCCCTGAGGTGGGGTGTGGTTTATACTACACACTTGCTAGGCTATTTATATATTTAAAGCCTTGTTCTTGCTAGTGAAGGCAAGAACTGTGGGGGAAAAGTGCTAAAAGTTGTAATTTTTTTTCTTCCCATATTATTTTAAAGCAGCTCTCTTCCATATGGAGAAACAGGAGATCCCACTTCCTGCAAAAACCAGAGGTTTGCTGCTTGTCAGAACATTAATCCAGAATCAGTAACAGAAAAGATACCTCAAATAGTGATTATTTTTATTAAACTGTACAATATTTTTTTATATGTAAATAATGAACATACATCAAAGATATTCCCCCTGCCCCTCTTACTGCAATAGTTATTACTGGAGTGGAAATTGGGAAATAAGACTCTTGATACTGACAGGCACTGGGTGTCCTTCCAGTTAGAGCCGTGAATGCCTGCAGCTCTCCACCCCAGCCTGGCATGTGCCACAGGCTGGGAGTTGTGTGCTGGAAGACATTATCAGACAGGAACTTTTGATTCATTTGTGTGCACACACACAAAAAAAGGAAAAAAATAAAAGGCAATTTTGGCTCCCATCATATCACTGAGATCTTTCATTGTCTTGATCTTGTTTTTAAAAGTCTTGATGCTGAGTGGTGACTGAAAAAGCTGTGCTGCAGGGTGGAGGCTTTCCTCTGCCTCTGCCCAGTCTCCTGTGCCAAGATGCTACTGATGCACCCACTCAGGATTGGGAAGTGAGGCTGAGGGTCCTGCCAGCTTGGCCAGGTGTCAGAGCAGCAGGTGGGAAAAGCAGTTCACACAAGCTATTGTATGGGAGAAATGCTAAACTCAGTTCAATCTTAGCAGCTACCACCCTTCTATATTTAATTATTTGCTTTTCATTAACATCAGGGGGGATCTAAATTTGCAGATCGATCATAAAGATGCAAGAGATGTGCATGCTTGGGTAAATGGGCAGTGCTTTTGGCTGATTGCAAGTTGTGTCCAAAGCCACAGAGCTGGAAACATGCAGTCTCTTGAGTAATCACTGACAGTATCCCTGCTGGGACATAACTGGGTATAATGCCTTATGATAGCTGTGTGGGTGCTGAAAGAGTAGTTTTGTGTATGAGTGGCCACTTCCTAGGTAAGAAACTGCATCTGCAACACAATATTTTTTTATCTCCAGTAAAGATAACATAATAAAAGGAACTGTTTGGGCCCAATTCAGAGATCTGGAATGCTGCAGTTACAGTATATATTGGAGCACAGATTCCCAAAATACCCCAGGCTAGAGAATCTCGCCTTGCTGTGCATATATGGTGTGAGTCAGAGCACTGCGTCGTGATTTCACTGTTGTCATGTCATAGCATTGTCCTGCCTATAACTATAAATTAGATGACTTTTGGGTCTAAGTTCTCATTTTTACCTATCAACAAAGCTGGGATTAAGAACCCAAAGCTGGGTTTCAGACCTAGGCTAGAAGTGGCACTTAGTGCCATGATCTAATTGACAAGGTGGTCATGGGTTGGACTCGATGATGTCAGAGGTCTTTTTCTACTGGTTGATTCTGTGATTCTGTGTGAAAACGAACAATCTATCCCTGTCATTTGTACTTTGCTGTCTCCCCACCCTGGCATGCAAACAAATGCCTTTCTCCTATGCTTCTTTTAACATTTATATATTGTTTTTACGGTATTGTCTGCTCCCAGAGCTGTTGGCCTTTAGGTGCTGATCAAATGTGAATGTGTCCCATACTCACCTTGTGTTATGTGCATGCAGTTCTGCAGTAACCAGACTTTTTTTTCAGTACAACGTAAGAAGAAAACCAAAAATCTGCATCTTTATTTTTGCCTTTGGTGTCATAGATATGGGAAAACACCCTTCCCCCCAAAAAATACTTCCAATGGGAAAAATTGTGGCAATTCAACTAAGTGGTGGAGGGTGGAATGGGGGAAGTCTTACAGAAACACAGAAACCCCCAATTTGGCAAGTTAATTTGACTGTTTGGCGTGACCTCATGTTGGAGTGGTTTAGCTTGGGCTTCTTTCTTGCCTGTGTGGTTTGTGTTTAAAACCAAGAGCCACAGGGGAAGGAGTTCAGGGGAAGACAGTGGGAGAGGAGGGCAGCCCATTTTTTTCCCAGTGGTACATCCCTCTTTGTCTTTTGTTGAAACGCCTTTTCTTCATTAGGCCTTGAACTCGGGTCTCCCTTACAGCAGGAATGTATTTTGAGCTTGGTGGTAATTAAGGGCAACTGGGCACACAGTGGAGGGCAGGTCTGAGCCAGGCTGAGGGCTCTTGGAGAGGGAGCAGTGGCCCCACTCTGCGCTTTGCCCTTGCCTCTGTGGGCCAGGCAGCGAGGAGATTTCAACCTGAATCCGCTGCGTGCCAGCCGAGTGCTGTAACCATTTGGCTTTTGGGAACTACTTTCACCGTATTGTGGCTGAATATAGCGCTTTGTTGCCTTGGCTTTTATTCCTTGTGCTCAGCATCTGAACGTTTTTGTCATGATCGAAATAGTTCATTTCGATCTCCCGCGTTGGTTTCAATGCAAGTTGGAGGGGGTTGTCCTCGAGTGAACCCTTCTGTAAATTCAGCCCGAATTCATGAATAGTTTAGTCTTCCCTGAAACTATGTTTCTTAATGAATAAATGATTGAGCAAAAAACAAAAAACCTTCCAACCAGAAACAGCAATATTAAAAATTTGCTAGGCCTTTTTCTTTATTGTTACACAGTCTTTAGGCTTTTTGGGAGCAGTGTGATTCCAGTTCAGCCGATAAGCAAACCTGCCTCCTGCAATCAAGGGAAGACTTATTTTGTTTTGGGGTTTTTTTGCGTTTTGTTTTTTTTTTTATAAGCCTATAACTTTAAAAAGAGAGCTTTGTGCCAAGAGCTCGGGTACTGCAGTACATACGGTAACATAAGATATCTAAGAGGCAACATAAACTCTATCATAATAGAGGAAACTGTTACGCATTTTAAACAACTCATTCAAAGGTGTTCTGTATCTTGGGTGTATGTTCATTGTTTGAAATGAAGGAGGAAGCTCAGGTGCTTTATTGGAAAGGCTGGTTCTGCAGAAGATCAGCTCAGTTGGAAGATGATGTTTTGGGTCTTTTTGGGATAGCTGTGCAGATACTGTTTCTGGGGTGACTAAGCCACCATTTACATACAGCTTTTCTGATGGTTGCTATAAATACACTCTCTGTTTTTTTGGTGGCATTACAGTAAAATTTATACTAATGAAATTAATGAAAGAAATTTCATGGGTTGCATATTATAGGGGCTAAGAATTGATAGATACATGAAATGTTCGTATGACATGGGAGAGGTATGTGAAAGACCAATGTGAGAGCTTAAAATGTTACTGTGATAATATTTGGGGATGGGGGATTTTCATACAGTGTTGGTTGAAATAAGATAAGAGGGACATTAGGAGAACTGAAGTATCTTTCAGAATGCGATTCTAGTTAAATCAGGATAAAAAGTAGAAAGAATGAAATACTATCCCCTTCTTCACTTGTTTCATTCTACTGTCTCTAATATGGGTAGTTCCAATGTAGGGTGCAAAGGATGTAATTCAGATGAGATGTTTTGGTTAAACTGCAATACACATGCTTTGAGTGAGTTAACACTGTAAGTACAATTTGTTTTCTTTAAATATGAAGGTTAAATTCTGATAAGTCATATCTAACTTGAGTTTTTGAGAAATTGGTTAGGAAATATTCAGTGGCAGATGTTGGATCAAAAAAATTACAGATAGTTCCAGAGTTTTCCATTTAATTACTGTCTTTTATTGAAGTACTTATGCCTTGCAGTGCAGGATTATCCCTGGGCTGACTTCTGTCAGTAAAAACATAATTCTTTCGATTTCTTCCGTGCTTGAGGTGTCTCTGCTGGTGTTGCATTCCTGCCACCACAGTAGTAGTGTTTGGATGAATGAAAGAAGTAACTTCATGGTCTCACATTCCATAATGAAATGTGTTTCATTTGTGGTTGAAGTACATTCAGTGCAAAATATTTTTTTCTTTTTTTCCTTTTTTTTGGGGGGGGGTGGGGAGGGGGTGCCTGCAAACCCTACCTACTTGCTTCTTGTAGAATGCTTTAATCTTGAAATGTTTTTTATAAACATATTCCTGATTATAGAGCTATCCCCTGATAAGACATTCTAGTTGGTTGGGGTGGGGAGAGGTTAGGATGGTTTTGTTTGTGGTGTTATTTTCTTGGGTGTGGGGTTTTTGTGTTTTTGTTTGTTTGGTTTTGGGTTTTGTTTGGGGGTTTTTTGTTTGTTTTTTTAAACCACGATCTTGAGACATGAGCGATGCTGTGTCTTCCCTCTTACCTGCAGCAATGTCCTATATGATCAGAGCTCATTATTTTGGCTGCCTGCATCTGAACCCCCTGGGTAACTGTGCAGGAGCACACACTTGCTGGTCTCTCCTCTGTTTCCAAACAAGAAGGAAATCCGTTAGTCATCCAAACACTTTTCTGTTTGTTTGGCTTTCTTGTAAGGAATGTGCTTTGGTAAGTGTCTTTGGGAGACAGAGCAGGGACTGGGCTCTAAACCTTAAAGTCTGCATTTAAAGTGGGTTCTGAACACAGACTTCACAACATGTAGTTGCTTTTAGAAGCAGCATAGACATAAAAACTCTGGTGCAGGGAAGAACGTGCTGTAACAGTGGACTTTAAAAGGTTCTGAGTCATGCAGATGGGATATATCACCAAAAAAAAAAGGAGAAAATGTCTTTATAGAGATGTTCAGTCCTTAGGGGTTGTCTAGACATCTGCCTTCATGCCTTTTGGCATCTGGAAGCTCATGTGTCCCAATACATGGTATTCCCTTGACAGAAAAAAAGTCTGTGGGTACATTTCCATTTTCATAGCTTGAGTCAGGTGATGGATCAGGCATCTTTCTAAACTGGGGCCTTGTCTGCAGTAGTGTATTCAAGCTAATGTATTTCTCAGTCCTTTGAAAAGTCTTTTAGCTTTGCACCAGGCAGTCTGGGTGCAGCGAACAATGGTCTTTAGTTCGACTTGGCTTGGTTTGCCTTCAGTCTCATTTATATGTGTCTTCTCAGCCGAGTCTTTCATCTCGATGAAACTCTTCCCGGTTAGTGTCTGCAAGATGCCTTCTCACTGAGGCTGAAACACAGGGTGGAGGTTCTGCCATGCAGGCAAGGGATCAAACCATGTGAGGGTGTGGATCAAACTCTGCTGGCACCTCTTGCCTATAAGGCAAGTTGTTCCAAAGTGCTTTTTCTTGTTTGTATGTTTTCTGCAGTTGAACTGCTGCAATGTAGTTGCTATAAGGAGCAATAAAATAGTATCTCTTAGAGATGATGAGAGGCTGCCATAGCCTGTGAAGGATTCACTACTTTATTCTGGTATGTAATCATTCTTATAAATGTTTTACATTCTATATTCAAACCTGTTCTTCAGGTAGTCACGTTTTTGTCAGCATTATATAACTCTGTGACATTTTGACTATCTCTGTTAGAGACAGAAGAGGTGCAAAGGAATCCAGCTTGTGAATCACTCTTGGTTTAACCCTTGTTGGATGGTGGGGAAAGAGCCCAAGGCCACTAAGAGAGCAGTTCAGGGAAGGTGATGTGAAAGTCTGGAAAACCACATCAGTTAAAAGGTACAAGGTAATGAGGTTTTGGCAGCTGGAATGCAATTAACTTCCTCTTCACTCTTATCTTTCTCCCCGACCTGTACATTTCATGCAGGTGAACACCATGTGGCATGTAGCAAAGGTCAATTATTTATGACATCTGATCCAAAGCTTTGATTTCTGACTCAGCACTCTGAGTTGGCATGTAGTTTGTGTTGTGCTAACTAAAGACCTAAGAAGATCCCACCCAGCCATGTGGTACAGAGTGCTAAAGGTTTGCATTTTACATTGCTGCTTTACAGGCTTTACTGTTGGCAAGCAGCAGTTTATAGGTGGTTACAAATAGGTATGTTATCCCCCTAATCCAAGGGAAATCTGGCTATACATGAGCAAATACAGTAAATGACTTAGCCTTCTATGTCATGCATATAAAATATGATGCAAGGCCTGGAGGACTTAGTTTGATCTTTGTCTTAAAGCTAGTTTAATGTGGCTTTAGTCTTTGAGCAGGAAGATGATGCTTTGCCCCACATGTGCATGGTAAAAATTCATCACAGTGAACTGAAGGGTTTCTCCTGTAACATTCTCCAAAGCTTTTACTCCAAACATGCAGACACATTTACATGGGTTTTCTAGTCAAAGCTTTGGGACTTGTCAACCTTAAACATGCAGATGAAAAACTTTAGAAGCCTATTTTTAGCAGATAAATCAAAGTTCCATTTGTGGACTAGGTATGTTTTAATGCAATCCTTGAGCACTATTTTTCATAGCCTTACCTTTTTGTGTTTTGGGGGTTTTTTGTTTGTTTGTTTGTTTGTTTTGTGGGGGAGAGGGGCATAGGTTTGGTAGATTGTGGATTTTTGTGTGTTTGGTGTTTTTAGGAAATGAATAATAGCAGTGAGTGTGCTCTAGCTAGCTGGTTTGGGGTATGTCCTTGTTTCCTCCCTGAATATGATAGAGCTATTATACTTTAGCTATTACAAAGTATAAAAAATTAAACTGTGAACATCAGACCAGAAAGAAATGTGTCTGATTTGGAAATGTTTTACTGCCACTTGTTATTATCTTGGTTGGAAATGCTTTGCTGCTGTTTGTTGTAGGCATTGTTTCATCTTTATTGTGATATCCATATAAACCTGTATGTGTTTGAATCACAAAGTTCTTGTCCTTCAAAGTTTCTCAGGAAACCAGTTTTCCAGATGCAGGAAAACAGTTTATATGGTTTAGCTCAAGTTTAGAAACCTTTCAGAGAAGTAGCGATATTTCTTTTAGTTTCTGTGTTTGTGGTCTCTTGAGGACAGAGGAGCAAAAGAGAATACATCTAAATGTTTCAAAGACTTTGAACATACAATCTGGGTTAAATAAAATCAAATCTACTCTTGGGGCTTTCAGTTTAAGTCAAGGAATAATTAACTGAAGGAATTAATTGATGAGTTGTTGAAGATGCAGCAAAAATTAAGAGGAAGGATGAGGATTGATTGTAATACCTGGTACTCATCTTTCACCCTGCCATTTTTTGTATAAGCATTAAGAGAGGCTGTCTAAAATACATTGAGGATACCTGGGGGACATCCCTCCATTTGAATTTCTAACTGTCCCAAATATGCTTTAAAAATAGTTGCACTAAAGGGGTTAATAGTATATATAGGAAAAAGAGAAATACCAGTGATGCCCTCCCCTACCCCTGGTCTCTTCTGCAGAGTCGATGCCTGACTAGTATTAGTACTTTTTAATATCTCACTTTTTTTTCTTGGCCACAGTTGAGGCAATAGTTGCTACTACAGACTGCCAAAGTGAGAACCTGCCAAAGTGCTTGGAGGATGGTACTGCACTTGTTGCTGCTCCTTTCTGACTTTCCGTTAGGGTAACACTGTCAGATGCTGTGGAGGCCTGTGTGACACAACCATTCCTAACAGTGTACCGGTACTTCTAATAAAACTTCAAAGTGCATTTAAAGAATTTTGCCAAGGCAATCTGTTAATCAAAAGGCTTTCTGTATAAAATATATATGTCTTCAGAAACAGAACTTGTATAGAAATTTTTTTAACATCTTGCTCGCTTGCTTACAATTTGCAAGAACTGTCATCAAGTGGAAGTAAATTTCTGATTGAAATAGTTGTGCTTCATCATTAAATTCACTGGTAGTGGATATTAATTTGGTGGCAATATAACAAGTTTGGATGAAATTGGGTAAATTTAAGGAATATGTGTCCTTCATTTAATTGTGTCTTTTAAAATGTTATTTTCAGTAATCTTTTATGAAAACTTTGGGCTTTCCTGTCAAGACCGTGCATAGAAAGAGGTATTTTTTTGTATTCTGATTGTACTATAGGTAGCAGAAAATGCATGATTGTATGGAAATAGCAAAAGCTATTGGAAGCCACCTCAGTGGTACTATTGCTCTAAGCAAAGGACGAACAAAATATTGGGAAAATTGACTCTTAGTCTTGAAGGTTTTCTATGTTGGGTGTTTTTTTTTCAAGTGATGTGCAAGGCTAAGCAAACACTTCACATTGATATAATATGTAATTTATTTTAAATTTAACATGTTTCAAGACTGATACTAATGTAAACATCTTCCTATTAAATAGAAGAGTTTGAAAACTAGCTGTTTGATCTGTATCAGAGCTAAGCCAAATATACAGATCAACAGGAACTGCTTCATATGTCTTGGAAGGAGAAAGAAGCCATGGATATTATTTTTTTAGAATAAAAAGTTTGCAGCTGGTCAGGCTGCAGTGTCAGTTTGATCTCTGGTTCTGACCCTGCATCATCCAGCTTTTTTCTTCCATACCCAGTCCTCCCAGATGGCCATGAAGCTGACCTTTGATAGACATGTCTATTGACTGGTAAATGAGAGAGAGCCCATGTTGTTGTCGGTGAATAACTTCTCATGCAGCCTCAGTGTATTCAGAGAGGCCAGTCTGGCGATGGGGTGATGGCGGAGCCAATTCTCGTTCCTGTTTCTATTCAGCTTCTGTTCAAAGAGAGAGGAAAAGAGAGACTCTACCAGAGCCCTAGATGAACTTACTGGAGCTGTACAATGACATCTTTTGTTCCCTCCCAGGAGTACTACTACATGTTTTGAACACTTGCAGTCCATTTGTCTTTTGCTACAGTTTAAATTCATTAAAGGATTAAATGGGCTGACAGTTGCAGGCAAACCCTTAGGGGTATCCCTTCAGCCCCATGTTGCTGTGTGAAAACAGCATATGGGAAAACATGGTTTAATCAAATTATTTGTGTTTGTGATAATCTGATCCTTGTAGATAAGCCAGATCTGTGACTTAATTTGGAGCTGGAAAAGGTTTAACATCACATTTTTTGCTATAAGGCAATTTGCATTTGTTTTGGAGAAGTCAATCAGATGCTACTTTACTTTTAGGTCCCATCAAAAAATGTAGATTCACTACAAACCAGTGCAGGTGAAGATGTGATATGTAGTAAATAAGCACTGGGAAGAAATTCTGAGGTCCAGCCTGTAATTTATTGCACAAAATTACTTCCCTCGTGACAGGTTTGTGATGCTTGAAGGTGCGCTGAGCCTGCCCAAGCCAGCTCAGCGTGGTGTCATTAACTCCTGCAATCTGCATCTGAGCTGGTGTTAACACCTGCATCACACTTTACACTCTTACATGATCATCCTTAGCCCTGTACTTTCCAGGATGTCCACTTTTATGGGAATTTAGGCCAATTTCCCTGCTGTTAGTCACTCAGGCTGAACTTAGATGGTTTTACTGGGGCCTCTAGCGGCCTCAGACTGCATTACCCAACCAGAGCTGCTGTTTGCAGATGGGGAGGAAGGATTGCTTTCCTCCCTCCCTTTGGATAGATTTACCCAGCTAAGGGGCAAAGGCAGTGCCTTACAGATAATTTATTTGGATCCTAGTAGAGCATTTTACACGGAGTTAGAACTGAATGTGCTGAGGGATCGTAAATAAATGGTAATAAACGTTAACAGAGCGTGAAGGAGGAGATGAAGGTTAGCCTGAAAGGTCTCTGTTTCAGGCAGTGGTCACAGGCTGGTTTCTCTCAGCTGCACACTTCATTGCTTTTTAAATTAGAAAGTTTTGCCCTTGTTAAGGGCAAAAAGATAAACTTTACTAAGAAAAGTGTGGAATTAAGGCAGGAGAGAGCAAAGCTGTCATGTAGCAGTGCCAAGACTGCCGCAAGAAAAAAGGATTTTCTCTGTAACAAGACAGTTTTGAGCTCTATGTGAGCAAGCTGGTAGGCGTTCACAGGCCATGGTTCTCCTGCCATCAGACAGGGTGTCATAGATGAGAAATTTTGTCCTTATTGTCAGTGTAAATAATCTTTCTTGATATTGTCTTTGAGCTTTTGTGTAAGTTTTAAAATCCCTTTGCGACTGGTTTTATTTGGAAAACTCTCAAACCAAATCCAGCTCAATGTTATTCTCCTTGTAAAGTATTTTTAACACTTCCCTGAGCAAAGACTGTGCAGAGTCCAAAGCGTCTGGCACAAAAAAGTGAAATGTACTTGTGATAAGAGAGAAACTTGAGAGTCCCAGTTGCTCTCAGCTAAGCAGATCTGAAATAGGGCTCTGTGAGGAAATGCTGCTCACTTTCGTGACTGTGCTGCAAAGGCCAGGCGGCCGCTGGCGCTGGTGTGGGTTTTCCATGGTGTCTGGGTGGCCAACCCTGCCGACTTGGCAAAGGTTAGTGTTGTGTCATTGTCACCAGGGTATTTTTTTTCTTTTTTTCCTCTCTCTCTTTTTTTTTTCTTTTTTTTTTCTTTGATTCCTTCTTCTTCCAGGGTGTGCCTGAGAAATGACTCAAGAGTGAAAAAATAGTGCTCTTGAGCTGCACGCAGGAATGTGGCTTGTTCACATAAAATAAAGGTTGATGCTTCCTTAGTTTTGGAAGAAAGGAACTGGCAGTGTTAACCAAAAGCTCATCTTAGAAGAGGAGGTTTTTCGATTCAGGCACTGCTCTTGCACATCTGGCTGCAGTTCCACCCATGTCAGTGTGACATGTAACTTGAGTAGGATAACAATTTGGGGTTTAGTAAGTAGTTGTTTTAAATATTACTCATTGCCATTGTCAAATAAGCAGACTGTTCTCTTTATAAACTCCTTCAGCAGGATGGTCTCTGCAAAGACATTACATGAACGACTTACATGGGTACAGTGACAATGGGTTATGCAAATTATTTAAAGTTGTTGAAACATTTCAGCCTTTCTCTGGGATGAAGTTTTATTGTTTCCTCAGTTGGAGTGATCCAACTCTAATGTGAGGTGGTTTGCAGCACCTACTGCCTGTAATTAATGAGGACCTGGAGGTTTGGGTGAAACAGAGAACTACTATTGGGCCACATGAAAAAGTTTTATATTAACGTTTGATCTGGAAATCATTGGAATTAAGTCTAATTCCCAGGGTCAGTGGTGAGAGAGCTGTCAGTTGCAATGCAGTTGTGTTTGGTGTCTGGGCCTATTGTCAGCCCATTTCCTATGAAAATCTGTGCTGCTTGGTATTAGGTATTTCTGTTGCTTCTGTGTTTTATGTGTGCACAGGTAAGTGAATCACTTCCTTGTACCAAACCACAGGAAAACTTACCTGAGAAATCTTTCCTTGAAGGTAGGACTCAGAAAGGAGAAACAAATCTAACGGGTACAATTCAGATGAGATCTGTTCTATATTTTTCTCTTTATTTTGGATATGTTGTCCAGAAAACTCCTTGTTCCTAGGCTAGCCAGCTGAAAAGCAGATACAGGTAAAACTTGGACAAAAACCAGGAGAGGAAGAAAGAACTTGCTCCATATGTTCCATCACAAATTTCCATCTGATGTCTCATTTTGGCTTTTCTACAAGGCCTTGTCTTCCACAGCATTTTTAGTTCACTGGAGGTGCTGTGCAAACCAGAATCTCCTCATCTGTTTTCATAAAAACCAATGGCAAAAATTGTATTTGGTCTTTCTTTGGAGAAAAGCTTGCTTCAGGGAAGGCAGAATTTAGAAATGTCAGGGGTAAAATATAAATACATGCAAAGTAGAAATAGTCTTTACCCTTTAACATAACTGCATAATAGCTCAAAATAGCCTGTATGGCTATTGACTGCTTCAGGGCTTTGCATAACTTCCTACTACTAAGAGGCTCCAGCCCCACCCAGTTAATAACAAACATCAGCTCATGTTTCTTTCTTCTGAGTTCTGGTTCTCCATCTGGTCCTGTGCAGTCTCATTAGCACAGCTGGTCATTTAGAGTTAAAAGAAGAGAAGACTCCAGACATCTTGCAAAAACTTAGTGCACTGCTTCTAAAATTAGAGGGTTTTTTACCCCAGGATAAATCCACTTACACCAAACAAAATGGTGTTTTATGTGTGGGCTGTGAGTACCTGCCTAAGATACCAGAGGGAAAACAAGTGGAGCTGACACTTGCCACAGCATATTTTCCATTTTTCATTGGAAGGGAATGCATCATGTTATTGAGATCATCTGGAGTTAATTTGAATGAAAAAAGGACTATTGTGGATTACAGCTAAAATTAATTTAGCAGAGTAAATACACACTAGAAAGGGGAAAAAAAGAAAACCAACCCCAAACCCTAGCACTGAATCTTCAAGGAAACTATGTAATTAAATGTTAGCTTCTGACTCATCCTCCTGTTGATTATTTCCTCTTTCTAGTAGTAAGGACCTGATACAGGAGGGTGAAGTATTCACAAGTGCCAGTGAGATGGGTAAGTGAACTGTTTATCAGACCTACAGCACACAGGCTCAATCCACCTTGTCTTTTTTTCCTTTCATGCAATAAGTACAGGAGAAAACACTTGCTTTTCTTGGCTTGGCATATCTTTGATTGTGTAAATCTAAGGCTGAGGGAACTGGCTTTGTTTAGCCTGGAGAAAAGGAGGCTCAGAGGTGACTTCATTGCACTCTACAAGTCCCTGAAAGGAGGTGGTAGTGAGCTGGGGGTCTTTCTTCTGGCATATCTCAAGTGAAAGGATGAGAGGAAACGGCCTTAACTTGCATTGGGGAGGTTGAGATTAGTAATTAGAAAAAAAAATTTTCACTGAAAGAGTGGTAAGACACTGTATAATTTGCCTAGGGAGGTTGTGGAGTCACCATCTCTGGAAGTGTTCAAGAGGTGTCTGGATGTGACACTTGGTTTATGGTGGTGTTGGGTTGACAGTTGGACCAGATGATCTTGAAGGTCACTTTCAACCTTGATGATTCTGTGTGAATTTCTCTGCATTTAGTAATAGTATAATGATTTGTGCTTGAAGTTTCTGCTTAAATGCACAGAAGTGCTTTGCAATTGAAGATTTATGACCTTTTATGAAGAAATGAGAAAACAGGGCAATATATTATCCAAGTGTATTTTAGCTCATTTTCCAGTATCATATCTCTGGCACCCCAGAACCCAGAAATTGCCCAAGAAATTGCATGTTACTTGAACCAGGTTCATGCGGGTTTAAGCACATATTTTTGCCCCAGTTCAGGTGATGTAATTTTTCTTGCCCAGTGCTGTAAGCCTACAAACTTCATTAATTTGGAAATAAAATGGAAATTAATGAGACAAAAAAACCAGGATGGATTGCAAGCGACAAACATTTCATCTTCCAGAACCCATCCTGGCTTGTTGCAGGACAACAGTCTCCTGCAGGAAGGTGTCACTCCCTGCTGATTTAAACTTTACACTCCCAGGGAAGTGGGAAGATGTCCCCAGCTGAAATAGCAGTCAATGCCTTAAAAATCCTAGAAAAATCAGCAAGTTTTGGAAAGCTGTATCAGTCTCTGGATGATACGTGGGCAATCCCACTTCTGTAACTGTGGAGCTTCCCAGTGGTGTTCCAGGGTTTAATTTTCACTTACTTTGTGTGACCTTGAATAAAAGCTTTCTGTGGGAATGCTTTCTGAACAAGCCTTATGCAAAGTATGAAATATCAGAGGAGACAGAGGGGCCTGTAAGTGTCTGAGTTATTATGCCTTTGCTGGCTAATGTTTGTTGGCTGAGCAGTGGTGACTGAGCACCAGCAAAGCCAAGCCTGGCATCTCAAAACCGTATGATGGTTGCTGTGTGGTGGCTTGTCCTGAAGCCCATAGTTAAGCATGTGGGACAACTAATGGTAGGTGGGCATAGCAAGGGGAAAAAAAGGTGTGACATCAGGGTTACATGGGGTAGTGATCTTCACTGTACTATTGCTTTCGTGAAAAGGTGAGGAGAAGCAATTTGGAGACTGCTGTGATAGCTTGATGGTATTTTTGTGGAACTCCTCCCAACTTGAGAGGATGGGTGGACGGAGAAGATAAGATCTGAAGGTACACATTTGAAAGATCACTAGCTTTGAGAGGGGTGTGAATAATTTCCTGGCTTTTTTCTTCTGAGTCATAGGGCACACACTGATAGCACTCAAGAAATAGTAAGCAGTAACCTCAAGTGGTGTTCTCAGAAAAGATTTGTGGTTAAGGGTTTTTTTTTTTTGCTGGGATTTTTTTGGTTTGCTCACTTTGACTGTTTAGCCAGCTTCTTAACCTTGTATTTACCTGAACCAAGCCATGTTGTTTATTTTGAAAACTGGAGCACCCCACGAAGGTGGGCTACTGTGCACAAGGGTTTTCCCCAGTGCAGGAACCCTAACTTCATTAGAGGCTACAGTTTGTCAAATATCAGTGGGACTTGGGCTTCTCAGTCACTCACTGTTTTTGAAGAAGTTTTCCTGCAACACTTCATATTTCTCCCTCAGTAAGATTACCTGTGAGACTAATAACAATTCCTCAGACAACCCACTCCTGAGGAGGATGGAGCTGAATTCTGCATGTATTACAGGCAACGAGCTCCTGGTCAGTGGTAAACTGCACACATACGGAGCCCAGGACAGATCCTGTGCAAGTGCAGGTGAATTCCTCAGCTCCTCTGGAACAGGCAGCCTTTGGTCGGGCACTAAGCATTGCTGTGTGACACATGAAAAGATTCATTTACCATCACAATGACAGTGATGACTTTGTGTACACACATCTTTCCTGTTTTTCAGTTGAAATGGTCACTGTTTAGCATTTTGGTGTCTTTTCTTGGGGAGGGATGTTCCAGCCCTACACAGAACTCCACAAAAGTTAGGAAATTACCCAACTGTATATATGAATAGTAAGTATTTGTGACATTGAAAAAATGGAGATCACAGTGCTCATGATATATTAGATGCAAACACAAGGAGAAGCAGGTGTTCATTGCAAATATTCTCCGAAGTAATAAACAAATATTTTGTATAAATTCTCATGTAAGGCTGGAGAATGGTTTGGTTCATGGCTGATGTTGAAAAATACAGGATGGAATGACTGAGTCAGGCAGGCTGACACTTGGGAATGGGATAATTTTTTGTGTGTGGTTTTGGGTTTCAGAAGGAAGCCTGCCTGTTAGGTGATTTTTTTTTTTTAATTTTTTTAATTTGGTTTGCACATAGTCTTCTGGAAAGTCAAAGGAGTATTGTGAGAGCGTGTGATGAGCAAGTGGAATGATGGGAAGCAGTTCATTCATCACGTGACAGGAATTTTAGCATAACTTTCCTTCTGTTGTTTGAGCATCCTTAACAAAACCCACATGTGACAGTACAACCAAGTTTCTAGCAGCCTGGTCATGATTTACCATTAGATCAGATAGCCGTAAAACAGCAATCAACGTGCTTGTTGAGTTGGCAGGGAAGAAATGGGGCGGTGAGGAGGAGGAGTACAGGAGACTTGGTAGTGGCATACCTGTTTCACAGCCCTGTGATAGCTGTTGCTCCTGTTGCTCGGGAGGGATGCTGTGCCCCTGAACTCAAAATGTGGGTAGAAAGAGATGAGAAAGTTCATCTTCAGGTAGTTTAGCAGAAAGAAAAGTAACTAAAGGACAGGTTGTAAATGATGTCAGGCTCTTGCTTCTGTGTTTATAGGGCTGCAGAAATCACTGATGCTTAGTCCTGTGGCATTTCTTGTTGTTTTTGTTCTTTTTGCAATTTCCCTTTCTTAATAAATAAAACACCCTTTTGGCTTTGCTTTTCAATTGCCCTGCATTTCATGGAATCTCACCTCTTGCTCCATCATTCAGCAGCTGTTTCCACAGAGCTTGGCACTTCTGCTCTGAATGCTGCATGGTGGTGTTTTCCTGCCTTTCCTTGGCCACTTCATGGAAGAATACAGAAGGACTCTTGACCCAAGAGCAGACAAATGTTTCCTCATTTCCTAATAGCCTAATTCAGAAAGGTTGAGGAGGATCCTCACACTTGTACTCAGGACATCTGCGTCCCGGGCCATGTCTGTTGCAGGCTGAGTTGTCCATAAGGCTGTGGTAGAGAAGACTAGGAACTAGGTCTTTTGGCAAGTGCTCTTTTCCCTGGGAAGTGTGCCCAAGCTCTTCTTGCTGTGGCACTGAGACCATCACAGGCTGGAAAGGTGCCTCTCCACTTGGAACTTGCTTCTGCTGCTCTTCTCCTTGCTGTAAAGCTGGAGGAGTTGCTTCTAGTGTTGTTTCTGCTCAGCTGGCCTGTCTCATCTTTGTAGAGCGTGTTTTTTATAGTCTCTCACTGGGAGAAACAGGATTTAATGGTGTCTTCTGACTACTTTTAAGGGCCTGCTTGGGCCCGTGACTGTGGCACAAGGAGTTGCTGCTCCTGGAGCTACTTGTGGGACCAGCAACATGTGAGCTGAGGGGGGTGAATGATTTGGGATTCAAGCATTGCATCGGATTGTTGTGGTAGAGCTGCTTCTTTTGAGTTAGCTCGTGGAATTGCACAAACAGCTAAGGAATTAAGAAAATGGGGGAAGAGAAAATGAGTTTCAAGTGCTGTAGATGAAAGATTGCTTCTGCCTGCCCCCACCATGGTGTCAAAACCAGACCCAGAACCTTCCCATGCCTACAGTCTCTGGCACAATGCACTGTGACCTGTGGATCTCCAGCACCACACCGGGAACCTGCCTGTGCTTGGGATGCTTACCTCTGCATGCTTGTTTTTGCCTTGTCATGTGTAGCTTTGCAAGTTGTATGTAGTCCTTGAAACAGTTGCTGCAGTAATGTGCTTGTTATGTGACAAAAGTCACTGCTGCAGTCGGCTGGCATCAGCTGGGTACCAAAGTGTTTTGAAGGTTGACTACACTGAGTTTGCATTCTCTGAAGCAAAGTACTCTTTTGTGAGAAGTAATAAGGATTATTCAGCAATACAATGAAAGGAAAAGTCTTATTAATAAAAAAGACCTAATTGGCATCTGCCATTTTTTGTGGAATGGTGCCAAAGGTGCTAACTAAAGTCTTTTGACTAAGATGTTATAGTTTTGGTTTTTAAACTGATGTGTGCAAAATAACCAGCTTATGTTATTCAAACTCTTTTTTTGTGACAAAATAAACTAGTTTTTTAAAAAGTAGAAATGAGAATTTTTCTGGAATGTTTAGATTTTTTTTTCCTCTAATCGTTTGGTATATTTTTTGTGTTATTTTTGTATTGATTTTTTGGTATTTTTAGGTACTTCTTTGGCAGATTGAACAGTCTGGACCTTTTTTAAATTGATTCTAAACACCCCCCCCCAGGTTAATTAAATCATTCCTTTTTTTTTTATTTGAACTTTTGGTATTTTTTAAGTTCTAATTTCTGTTATTTATTTTTGTTTTCCAGGTCAGATGTACAATTGACTGTAAGTATAATTCTGTGGCTTGCTTTTTATTTTTTTATATAACTCATTATCTTAATTTCTTTTAAGGAAGATCAGACATTATCAGCAAATTATTAAAAAAACCCCAAAAACCAAAAACAACAACAAACCAAAAGCAACAAACTTCCTGAAAAAAAATTTTAGAAATGGTAGTTAAAAATTTAGACTCAATTATTTTAATGACTCTTAATTCCTGCAATGCATTTAAGGATATTTAAAGATATAGAGTTATAAGTACTTTAATCTGCTTTTCAGTTTGTAAAGAGTTCTGGTAAAATCAAGTACAGGTATAGAGGAAAGATGGGAAAACATACTTAAAAGCAATAGAAAGCAAACAAACTCCAGAACAAAAAGCCACCCAAAGTGATGCTTTTAATAATTTTCTGAAGTGAGTCTAGAGCTGCTGTACTGGCCAAGAGGACAAGTTATCACATGGCAGAAATTCCTGAAAGTACATGCAGATAAGTAGTACCTTAATATTGAACATCAGACTTATATGAGTTAGCTTTAAATTTTAGGGTCTGAATCAACTCTCTTCACACTTTGGGCTGTGCCACATCAATGTAAAGTTTCTCGCTGTAGATATACAGCGTCTCTTCCTTACTTGTGGGAACACACTGTGGGACTATGAGAACTTTTTTCCTCGTGCTGAGGGGAAGAGAGAAAATTACTATGCCAGGTTAAACAAGCTTCTGATAATACATGAAAAACACACACACAGTATGTGGCTGCAAGTTTCTTTAACTTCTTTCAAGCAAAACTACACTGAAAAGAGCAAATCATGATAGCTTTCATCCGAACTGTGTGTAGATTGAAATACTGTGGTTGTCCCTTATTATAAATCAAATAATCTCATAGAAATTAAGAGGTAAAACCAGGAAAAGTGATAAAACCAGGAAATGCACAAAGAAATTTCTGTAGAACAAATTGAGAGAACAGAAGTGACTGCAGATCTGTGCATGATATCTAAAAAAACTATCTACTTCTGCAAACAGGAAGCCCAGAAGTTTTGCAAAAACACTTCTTGTTTGGTGTTCTTTCAGGCACTGGGGATTGCAGCTCAAATAATGTAACTGCAGAACAAGGAACCAGTAGCAATGATAATTTATTGGTAAACTCTGCAAGTGGGAGCAAAACACATGGAGGTGGAAGATCGATCAGGGCTGTGCCACCATCCGATGGGACAATAAGTGATCGCAGCAGCGCAACACGTACGTGGTTTGAAATGTGGCTGGGATGTGAATCTTGAGGGTGTTTTGCGTTTTTATATTGTGTTAGCATTTTAACACTCTGAACTGTAGTCCCGAGTGCAAAGAGCATTGCAGGGGCATGGATCCAGCTGCTTTACTGGAATAGAGAATGAGCCAAAGAAATCTGTCTGCACAGCTGACTGGAAGTGCAATTTCATGCTGTGATTGGCTCATGGCTTGAAATAGTTCTATTCATGTTAGACTTGGGCCCCCTTCCCTGTTTACTATGGCTTTTTAGGTTACAGCTTCAACAGTCAAACATGTAGATTTGAAATCCATGAGTAACAGGGTACAGCATGCTGTGTCATGTATCTAGAGGAGAGGTGTATGAATCTTGCAGCCAGAAAGGCTTCACTCTTTGGGGTACCCAGTTTAGGAAAAAATGACAGCAGGTTGTGTGTTCCAGTCTTCCTCAGCACCATGCATGAAGTTCATAGCTGAGGCAGCACAGTAATCACTACTGCATCTAGATAGTTTTAATCCATGAGATGAAGAGAAACTCAGGGAATTAGAGTAGTTGGGAGAGCTAGCCAAGCGTGCCTTGCAGTATGGAAGGATGGCTTAATTATTTTCCCAGGCTGATTAGTGCTTTACAGAGACGAGGGTAGGGCAGGGAGAAGCATGCTTTATGTGTTTGTCAACAAATACTCTTGCAGGTTAAGAGATTTTTATTTTTTTTCCTTTCACAGGGTCCAGTCCAGTTTATGATCTCAAGGCAAAATATGTTGGTGTGACTTCTGTCATCTTAACATGGTTAGTGAACAGCACCGCTTCAAACTCCTACAGGATAGAGTATGGAAATGATACCTCTATGAAGATCCTGATGTCCAATGACACCGAAGTAGAAATTACCGAGTTGATCCCTGGGACAATGTACAATTTCATCGTCTTTGCAGTAGTAAATGGTAGTGAGACAGAAGGAATGCCCTTAAGACTGTATACAAGTAAGTCATAGTTACTTGAAGCCCTGTTTCCAGTGGGGTCTGTACTTTTCTGTGCAGGTGAGGGCTCTACCTACCTATGTGAGGATTGAAATTCAATACTGTTGTGTGTATATTTTAGTCCTGGAGGCTGATCTGGGCAATATACAAAGAATGGGATGTTAGGGTACAGCAGAAACATAGCCCTGATGGGTTTGTTTGTTTGTTTTAAATTATCTTGCTTCCCCTTCATCCTGGTCTCTTCCCTGCTCATCTCTCTGGATTCCCAGGGGAAGCTTTGGGAGTTCTGACAGAGTCATAGCCTACGCTTCTGCTTTGAGGTGTCAAAGGGAAATGAATGCCACCCAGAATAACTTGTCTTCAGTTCTCTCTTAGCTGCCCACTGGTGCAGCAGGCT
>JAWWLV010000179.1:14448558-14472747 GCA_035041135.1 Platyrinchus mystaceus
AGTATGTTGATTTGAGTTAGATCATTACTGAAGAAGTAAATCAGTAATGAGTAATACTTGTTCTCTTTTATCAGGTGTAATTGCTGGAGTGGTTATTGGATGCCTTTTGGCTATATTTGCTGTAGTCGCTATAGGGGGTTTCATATTCTGGAGAAGGAGAAGGTAATGTATGTTTGTCATTGTTGTGTTGAGAAACGCCAGTATTTCACTTCTGTATCTCTCTCTGTTTTATACACCTCTGTCATGATGCTTTAAAATACATCATATTAAAAATGTTGTTCATATGTTACAGTTTAGAATTGAAGTATCAAACCAGTTGTTAAATCACTTTGTTTAACCCCATAGTTTCAAACTAATGAGTTCAGAAGAGCTAAACAAAATAAATCTTAATTGATAGAATAGAATCATAGAATGGCTTGGGTTGGAAGGGACCTCAAAGATCATCTCCAGTCCCCCTGCCATGCGCAGGGACACCTTTCACCAGGCCAGGTTACTCAAATCCCCATCCAACCTGGCATTGAACACTGCCAGGGTTGGGGCATCCACAACTTCTCTGGGCAACGTGTTCTAGTGCTTCACCATTCAGGCATGCTTATGAAGTCATTCACTTAGAAATGAGCAAACATCACAAATTATTGAGCTAAAAGGCATATGTAATTGTATCTTAGATGGTTTGATTTTAAGTTTTCCATTAATATGCTTTTTAACTCCCTGTCACATGAAACTTCCATTTTGGAATTTTCAGAAGCTGATGGGTTGCCTAAGGTTTGAGCTTGTCTCTCAGTTTTCAGTCTTACATCCCAGATTATTTGGAAAAGAGTCCACAAAGGCTTTTTTTTTTGCTTCTAGTCATGTAGTACATCCTTTCTAAAGAGTAAGGCCCTTAGTCCAGTTTTCTTAGTTTCTTTGATTAACTGCTGTTGTTTTCCAAATTGTGTCCAATAACTGTGTACAATAATGAGAACATTTGTTTTCATTCAGCAACCACTTTCAATATGACTGACACATCACTGTTGAGCACTTACTGTAGGGGTTCTGGTATTAGTAGCAGTTCTCCCAAGATGTTACCTAGCAGTGCAGATCCCTCAGATGTACTTATTCCACCAAAATATGTGTTTTTTGTTCGGGATTTATACTGTGGTTGCAAAAGAAAGAAAGAGTCAGTTTGAGTGGCATCACCAAATAAAGGATGAAGTATTTTATTCTTATTCCAGGTGTAAGGTTTGCCTCAGGAGTTTGGGGTTTTTTTCACGGAACAAAATGCTTTAAAAGAAATTGTTTTCAGTAGGCACAGGAAATAGCTGTCATCAGAAATCTCATATGCATTCCATTAAATTCTACTGTGAACCTATTGTGTTGTTTTCTTTCACCTTACAGGAAAGATAAAAGAAATACTGAAGTGTCTTTTTCTCCAATTAAGTAAGTCCATGTCCTTTCCTATGTTGTTTTTTGAGATCAAGTGATATGTGCAATAATTACTCTGAACCCAGATACTTGTTTTCTGTGCAGTTTTATATAGAATTTTGAAGTATTAATTCCTCATGTAATTTAAGGACCCCAGCCTGCAGACTAAAAATAATCATATTGATCAAGACTTCTTGAGCCACTGCAGGGATTTGAGTGTTCACTTCATGAATCACCATTAGACACACAAATGCTCCACATGGTTTTGAAAAACAGGATGTTTGAATGAAACACGGGCTTCGTGCTCATTGCAGGAACAAACCAAATTGCTGCTACAGTGCACATAGGCAAAACGAGCACTGTGACCTGCATTTTTTCTATTGTTTGTGACTATTGTGTGCTGATCTGTTAATTCAGATAATGTTGTGATTGTAAAAACTGGCCATGGGGGAGTAACCATAATAAATTGGAGTCACAGTCAGTGCAGTTGAACCACATTGTTGGTTCAACTGCACCCGTTTTTGTGCTGATGGAAAGGCATGGCCAGAGCATCCCATGAAATCCCACCTGTGCAGACTTTGATAGTTGACATAAAAATACACAAGAGAATGGGGCCAATCCAGTGGGAGTAAGTGGCTGACTGACACCTTTTGCAGTGTTCCTTTCCTGAAGGATGTGCTGTTCTCTCCTTGGTTTAACAGAGAAGTTATATGCTATGCTTGAAACCCTCTCCCCTGTAAATGCAGAGTTTTGTGGCTGCAACTAACAGTCATGCTTTAATTCTTAGATTCACATAGTGAAAAATACAACTGCATGTGTCTAATCAGCCTTTTTTTCTTCCCCCCTCCCTCCCCTGAAGGGTCAAGAAGTAAGTAAAGCACACTTTCTAACACATTGACTGAATTAATTCATGGTTTCTTGACCTAATGACAGTTGCTGATAGATGGCTTTTCTCATTTTAGATCAAAAATGATTAAAGTGGAGAACTTTGAGTCCTACTTTAAGAAGCAGCAAGCTGACTCTAACTGTGGTTTTGCAGAAGAGTATGAGGTATGTGTCCTCAGTGGAGAGAGCTTCATGACAAATATTTTTTGAAAGTCAAATCAGCTTTCCTATGGAGCATACAGAAGGCTTACTGAAGGGAAAGAGAAGGATCCCGTATTATAGAGACTGTTAAGCTGTATGTATAGCCTTCCCTTCCCCTATGCAGCTCCAAGTTCAGTTGAAGTGCATGATAAATACTTCATGTCCTGAATTACTGTCACTACCTGTGAGCTTATAGCATGGCCTGCTGGTCAGAGCTCTCACCAGAGACAGGACCTCACGAGTCCTTGCCCTAGTCACACTGCCGAGTTAGCCTGGTGGATGCTATTTAACTTTTGCACTTCTTTTTTCTCATCCTAAAGGTTTTTTTAATACACAGCAAGACAGGTCTCTTGCTAATTTCACTGACTTCTTCAGTCTGTAGGTGTGATTTGCAAACCACACCTGCGAATAGCACAGAGGTGCAGTCAGAGAAACAGCAATTATGATTTGCTTACTGATCATAAATGTTTTTCTATGACATGTGCTAAAGCTCAATTGTTCCAAGGTACAAAGGACAAGAAGGAAGTGTCAGGAAGGATTCTGTGTTGTCATGTGTGCTGTTAAAGAATTAGGGTTTTTTTCCCTCATCTCCTTGAAGTTTTTAATTGACTTCATTCTTCAAATTCTTTCTGGTATTGTACTTTACAGACTGGTGCTCTGTCCTTCTTTCCTTCAGTCTGTTCATGATGTGTTTGCTCCCTTTCTCCCTGTAATGTCTGTAAAGCTTATGCAAAGTAGTTCAGTGCCTTGTGGCCAGAACTAGTGTGCTATTGATACCAGTGTTGAGTTTTAGCAAAACTGTTTCCAGGCTTTTAAAGCCCATCTCTAGTTTTTAAACACACTATAATTCTTATGTTCTGTATTAATCCCTTCTCTATCAGGTTTGCCAGTGTCACCCTCCCACCCTGTAATAAGATGATTTTTATTGTCATTTATCCCAGTTTAATATGCCTGCTTTTACAGCACAGACCATAAGTGTTTGGCATATTTGTCTGTTTGTCATGTGTTTCTGTGTGATTCTGAAACCAGGACCAGGTGCTCATGAATCCTTCTTTTACTGTAGGAACTCAAGTCTGCTGGTGTTCATCAGCCCAAATTTGCTGCTGAACTACCTGAGAACAGGGGAAAAAACAGATACAACAATGTCTTACCATGTGAGTTACTCTCTTTGTTTTTGCATCTTCTACTGGTCAAACGTTTAGGAGAAGACCTTGAGTTTGGCTTATCTGGCTCCAACGGTACCCAGAGGTTTCAAGTGTTTTCTATTTCCAAATGATTGAACTTGAGCTGCTGCTTTCCCAAAATCACTGTATAAGCAAACCTGAAAGAGCTTTCCCCTCAAGGATGTTTCTTAAGAAAACTCCTTTAAAAAACTTTCCCTTAATTAAATAACTTCCATTTTCCATTTGTGAGAAACTTGCAGTCCAGGTTGAAAACACAAGAGGGTAACAGTTGACCACAAACAGATATATAGGCAGAGCTATAAGAAATATAAGACCAGCTTTGCAGATGAACAAAGAGTCTTAGGCACTACCAAGCTGCCCGTGGGCGTCCCAATGTAGCAGAGTGTAAGAAGGAATTGAAAGGTGAACAGTGATGGGTACTTATGGATGCTTTGGATGAAAAACATCAGCTGCAATGGCAGCAGGAGACAGAATACTTTCTTTAATCCAGTAATTAAAACTGTAGTAAATTTTTTGTTGAATTAAAAATATATAAATAAGCAAAACCATACCATGTTTAAAAACAAAATAAACTGTGTTGAGTATTCTGAGTGTTTAGCCTGGCCCCCCCTTTTTTCTGAAGGCTTTCATTACAAAAGTATTCCTAGTTATGATTCCTGAAGTTCTGTTCTTATTCTTAAAATGCACATTGTTCCAAAACACCTCTTATTTAGAAACCATGCATTAGATAAACAGTATTTTGGTGAAAGGTTCCAGTTCTAAAATTCATAATTGTCTTCTCCTTTTTTCTTTCTGCAGATGATATTTCTCGTGTTAAACTTTCAAATGAAAGCTCTGGAACTGGTGATTATATTAATGCAAACTATATGCCTGTAAGTTGCTTTGTTAGCTGAAACAAAATGTAATGTTTATTTTTCTGACAGCTCTTAATGATGTTTAAAATCAGTTTTTATGTCTCACTGATGCCCATTTGTGTGTATATATATATATATTGATTTTGGTTTTTTCTTCTTAGGGCTATAACTCAAAGAAGGCATTTATTGCTGCACAGGGTCCTTTACCCAATACTATAGATGACTTCTGGCAAATGATTTGGGAAAAGAATATCTACTCTATTGTTATGTTGACAAAATGTATGGAACAAGCTCGGGTATGTTTTTATCAAAACTGAACTATCTCTTGAAGGTAGCTGGATCCCTTCTAATTTTGTAGTAGTTTGGAGACTGACTACTTTCTTTTAACAACCATCCTCTTGGTGGAAGACTATTTTCTAAATCAAATAAGCACAGCTTTTTTTTAGCTTTTTTTCCCATTTTCTTATCTGCTGACTACTGGAATAGATTGCCTCAGGAGAGATGTGGAATTGCTACCTTTAAGGGTGGGTTCTTCTCTCTAAAGAATGATTTTGGTAGAGCTTCTCTTGCCCTGCAGTAGCCCTTGAGAAGGGTGGTGTGCTTTCTAGCCCTGCTTCAGGTGGTGTGTTGTTTAAAACTAAGAGTCAGTTCCTTTGTTGCCGTGTGTAATGTGTCAAACTTTGTAACTCTGTTCTTAGACAAAATGTGAGCAGTACTGGCCAGACAAGCAATCCAAAACCTATGGTGACATTGTGGTGACAATGGTCTCAGAAATTGTCCTTCCAGAATGGACAATAAGGGACTTCACTGTAGAAAAGGTAAGTACTGCCTTGGTTGTTAGTTGTTAGTATATAAAAGTATTTCAAGTACTGTAGTAGAAGGAAGAGGGAAACTGCACATTTTGTAACAGGCATCTTTACTGAAGCTGAGCTTGGCCCATTACATATTGCTCGTCTGAAGCCAGTTTTCATTGTCCTGTGGGTTTGTTTTTTGGTTGGTTTGGTTTGTTTTTTAATGTATATTCCTGTAGTCCAACACACCAGAGAGCCACACGGTGCGGCAGTTCCATTTCACCTCCTGGCCGGATCATGGAGTGCCAGAGACAACAGACCTTCTCATCGACTTTAGACACCTTGTTCATCAGTACAACAGTCAAAATCCAATTGACTCTCCTACTCTGGTGCACTGCAGGTAGGAAGAACGTGTTTCTGTTAGACGTGCTTTTATCTTGGGGCTTTTTTATGATTGATTTTTTTTTTTCATGGGATTAAAAACAAAATAAGTTTCTTTGCTTCAAGACATGGGCCGAATTAAAACCTTTGCCCTGTGCTTCAGAAACTAGCAATGCTATGTACATAGGAAAGTAAGTGATACAAAATTTCAGTAGAATCTCTCCTAGCCTGGAAAACTTGGCTGAAAAAGTTATCCTTTCAAGTGCTTTTCAATATAATCTTGTGTGAGTGTGAGGCTGAGAAGCCCAGAAGCATATCCCTCCTTCCTCTTGGTGGTGGTAAGAGCCACCCCTCTGGGCTGCCAAGACTTTTATTACCTGTGCCACTGAAATAATAGGGGGCATCGCACCAGTTTCACTGGCTTTTCATCAGACCAGCAGGTGGTTGGCAGAAAGCAGTAAAAGCAGTAAACAGCCTCCCCGTGTCATTGCAGTGCCGGTGTCGGGAGGACGGGGACGTTCATCGCCATCGACCGCCTGATTCAGCAGATGGAAATGGAGAACACCGTGGATGTGTACGGAGTCGTGTACGACCTCCGCATGCACCGGCCTTTAATGGTGCAAACCGAGGTGAGGCTGTCCTGGACCCAGCAGCACGTTTTTCAAGTGTGCATAATAATCCAGGCAGCGTGGACTCAAGATGTAGCTTAGAACTACAGGAAGATACTAAGGAGTTAAAATTGCCCTTTATTTAACTTCCCTCCTTCCTGCTCCATCTCTTCCCACAGAAGTAGTCGCATCCAGGGGCCACCGTACGTCTAAGCAAGAGTACTTTGTAGGACTGGCATTTGCAGCTGAAAAGAATCAAATCCCAAAGCAGACTTTTCTTTTTGCAGCTTGTTTTACCCACATGGGTTTTATCCTTTAGCTGTGTGTCAGAACTAACTTGAGTCAGGTGGTCTCGATGTGCATCTTTTCTTTTGTGTTCTGCAGGAATACAAATTCTCCTGCTGAAATTATCACTTTGATCAAAAAAGGTGTGTGAACTAACTCAAGCTGATTTGAAAAAAGGCTGTAAAATCTCCATTGTGAAAGTCTTTTAGGAGGGCATTAGGCGTGACAATAAACTTGATCTTAGTTTTATATAGGGATGTTGGTCAGATGACATCATGACGTCCCTTCCAGCTCTATTTTCTATGAACTACATACCCAAGTTCTAAAACATACTCTGTGATAACATTCAGTGCAGTGGCAAAATCTACATTTGGCAGAATTACTTGGAAAATCAGATGTTTTATAGAAATGCATTACCTTCTCTTTTTCTCCTATCAGGACCAGTACGTCTTCCTAAACCAGTGTGTTATGGATATTATTAGATCTCAGAGGGAGAAGAAAACTGATCTTATTTACCAAAACATGACAGCAATGGCAATCTATGAAAATTTCACACCTGGGCCCGGCTTCGGGAAGGCCAATGGCTACCACGCATAGTCCAGCAGGAATGCAGTTTCTCCAGGAGGTGTTACGTGCCCAGAAGAAAGGGAGGTGTTCTACTCATGTTTTCTGGGATTGTGTGTAGTGTCTCATGTCTGGCTTCTCCAGTTCTATCTGCATTCAGAGAAGTGCTCTACAGGAGGAAAAACACAATGCTGGCAGGAGCTGCAGGTTGATGTTAAAAAGAAAAAACCAACACAACACAAGCAAAACTATTTGAAGTTAACAGAGGAATCTTGCTTTTTTTCTTGGGAACTTAACAGTACTGATAGGTGAAATAGCATTTGCAGTATGAACAGTGAACTAGAATTTAAATATTGAAATAATAACACAAGCTTTTTATTACAATTTTATATGATTTCATTTACAGACACCAGGCTTGTGAGCTGTTTTAATATATTATAAGTTTCAGGAACATATTTTATCTACTGTATCTGGTTATTTAGTTAATAGATATGTGCCTCTGTGATCTATTTTTTCTGTGTTCCTTTTTATTTAAAAAAAAGGAGTACAAACGGCTCCTTCAAATGGACATTTATACTTGGAAATTGTGCCTTTTCTAGTTGCTACTCTAGGAAAAAAAAAACCAGCAGAGATTCTATTTTTGTATGAAACTCTTAATGAGAACACAGATGTTTAAATAAGGCTTATGTCAAACTTAACTGTAGTTGCACTGTTGGCAGGACTCTCCAGAAGTTTGGAGGTGAGCTTTGTTTTTGCATTTCACCATAAATATCCCCTGCCTTAATGTTTTGGTGCCTCTGCCAGAGGAAAAGGAGTGTGGTCTGTCACTCCGAGCTTTAACTGTAGAAAAAAACCCAGAGAAAGTGAATCTGTGAATGCGTGTGTGAGGAGGTGTGTGTGGGTGTGTATGAAGGACAGAATCGCTCCTCCCTGTTCCTGGCTGATATTTCTGTTTTTATACAATTTATAATGATTTATTTAAAGGTGCAATATATGATTTACTGAATAATGCTCACTCTATTGTAATAGAGTTTTTTCTCAGGTTGGTGTCTTTTTATCTTTGTTGTTGTTTTTCCTCATATATAAAAAATCTGTGAAAATGTTGAAACTAAGGTTCCAAGTGTTCAAGCGCTCCCAAATGATTGACTGGCTTTACTGTTTCTACCAAAACACATTGTACAAAATTCTGCTGTAAAGACAAATTTCTCAGTTGTTTTAGCCATTCTAAACTGAGACACGTCTTACCTGCCTGCATCTCATTGTTCCAATGTAGTTGTTTTATAATTACTTGCAATGTACTGCTGCTGTTGTTTTAACTGGTCCTTTTAGAAACAGAACAAGCAAGCAGAAGTCCTCCAGTTGTTGATTTCACAAGTCAAGGATCAGATTGGATTTATTTTGCTGGTACATAACTGTTAGACTTAGGAAGGCATTACCAATGAAGGACTTAAGTAGCTTGGGGGGGGGGGGAGGGTGTGTTTTTTGGTCTTCGGATCATTGCACTGGTTGCATTGCAGATGAATATGAAGTTGATGAATAATGCTATAGAATAGCTATAAAGTGGTGAAAAATCTTATGAAGGTTTAATAACCAGAGTCCCTGGAATTCTGCTGCTTTTTTGTTGTTTTGGGGTTTTTTTCTTTGTTTTAGTAGACTTGTCAGAAAAAGCTGCAGATGCTAAGAGTGTATGTGGCTTTACAGTGGAACCTGGCAACCTCACAGGATCCAATGTCAGCTGAAGGAAAATGTAGGAATTCCTGGTGCACAACTGTAACTTTACAAATATCGTGAGGAATTCTTTACAACCTGGTGTGAAACTGTGGTGTGCTGTGTCAGCAAAACTGGAGAACAGGCCACAATGCAGTTCAGCTTTTGGTTGTTTGTTTTTGGAGTTTTGTTTATTTTGGTTAAATTTATTATATATATATGTATTTTTTTTTAGCAGCCACTTGTGTGTTCTTGAATATATTTTTCTGTCTTTCTCTGAAATACTTTAAAAAAATGCCAACAGAAGAAACTACCATGAGGTAAATGATCCTGCCAGCTCCATCCAAGCTGGCTGTCCACAAAGTGGATCTCTTATCCATCTTCTTCCTAAGCTGCTGTCAGTTGACAAACAAAGATAAACCACTTGGACCAAACAGAACCATTCCAAAGGAACTGGGAGGGAGGAAAGTCTGCCCCTTACAGTCATGTTATTTTTAATTTTTAACTCTTACTCTTTTAGTTACAGCACATCTGTGCAGAGCACAGAGCCAGTATTCATTATTCCAGGTCTCCCAAGAACTTGCTGCCTTAGGGTGGCAAATGCTGTCATGCTTCTGAAGGCCCTTGTTTTGTATAGCACAGAGGAAAGCGAGATGAGTCTTCCATGCTAGATGATGTTGATTTCCTATGTTGCAGCAGAACATCAGAAAACTAGCCAGAACGGTAACTGGTTTTGCCTGACCACTGCCCAGATCCTCTTACAAAAACAGTCGGATCTGTCCCATTATTTTGGTGTTGGAAGCAGACATCAGATTCTCACTTGTGGCATCACCTAATGAGTATCCATTTTAAGTAAAAAACTGTATGCATGTGTTTTCCCAAAACTGACTCATTGTGAGAAGAGACTGAAGGTTGAAGTAAATGACCTGTTGATCCCCCGTGTTGATAGGCGGAAAAAGTTGATAAGGCTTAAAATGTTTTAAAGTTGGGCGTCGTGTCGATGTGAATAAGTAGGACCTGCCTTATAGGATGTCTCTGCAGGAAGAGGAGGAGCACAGGTAGTGCTCCACTACTTTGTGGATCTGTCTTGGTCAAGATGACTTGAATTCCTGCAATTATTGTCTCCCTGCCCTCTGATGTTCTTTGTGTTATAATCGCTGAGATCTGTCTCTTTGGTCAGTGTCTTCTGTTGCTGTTGATTATCTGAAGCTGTCCACTGAAAGCTCCACTGTGTGACAATTACATCTCCTGCATTTCTCTTCTACTTTTTTTTTCCCATTTGGGGCCTGCTTAAGAAGGGAGAAGTTGATATGTTTCAAATAAGTGACTGTTGAATATCATGAGATGATGTACAAATTTTGTTGTTTTCATATTTGTTGTACAGGAAATTTCCGCACATTATAATGTTTTTAATGGTTTGATTTGTTTTTAAAAATACAAAATAACAATTAAAAAGCATCATCCTAGAGCATTTTCTGTCTTATTTTTCCTTTATTGGGGTTTTCTTTTTCATTCCTTTTGAATAAAATTAGTTTCCCAAAAGTTTCATTTAGAAGGGCTTTATACTAGATAAGGAAGTTGGGCTCCCACCTCTGGGGTGGCCCTTGGGTCAGTTGTGTATTACAGTCACTGGAGCTCCCTGCAAGGCTGTAATCTGTCATTCATCCTTGCCTGGCAGGACCCGGGTCTGATGTTAATGTGTCCTCGCACTTGGTGGATTCTCAAAATGAAGAGCTTGATCCCAAGTAAAGGAACGGGACCATCATCCAAGGTCCATCACAAGATTTCCATTCACTGAAATAGCCTTGAGGGAGGACCAGCGTTTCTAGGACTCTTTTATTTCAGAGGAACAAGAGTGAAGATTTTTCAATCCCTTTAAGATGTTCTGTTGTTGGGAGGTGATAGAAGGGGATGCAGAAATATCTGTTTTATTAATGTTATAGCTGGCTGCTTGATTACAGATTACCTGTCTGTAGATTCATATAACATTATCTCAGTTAAGTCGTTTCCTCCTAAAATTATTAGGTTCTATTTCTAGCTGCCATCTGAATCACTCCCAGGAAGGATCACATGCCTGGAGGGTGATACTGGCATTCAGCAGCTCTCAGTTCATCGTGGGGTGCTGACACTTAACTGCAAAATCTTGTGATCCTCCTTGGTGACTTCTGTGTTTTCTGAAGTGACTGGGTGGTGAGATGGGAAGAGCAAAATGTGACTGTCTCATCATCATTTAGTGGGGCATGTGCCAGCCACATGATGTTGTCTGAGTGCTCTTGGTGAGACTTGTGTGGTAGAAGAGAAACTGTGACAATGAACCTGTAGGACCTGCAGCAGGTGACCACCACTGCTAGGAGTAATCAGCCTCAGGGAGACTTTTAGAAAGCAAAATTCCTCACTTCTTTATTTTTCCCCCTGAAATTAGATAAGTTTGAGATATTAGAACTTCAGTAAAGCCAACTGTTCTGGTTGTCATTTGGAGTGTTACTCTGTTCGGGTGGGTAGAGCTGAAACCATATATCTGGAAATCACATTCTGTACCTGGTCTTGTCATGCATTAGTTTTAATGCCTTTGAGATTAACGAGATGGAGGTCAGAGAGGAGAGGACATAATGTTTCTGTCCTGTTCTTCACATGTTGATGCTGTCCTTGCATGCCCTTCCTGGCTGGAAGTTATCAGGCAGCAAATGGAGTTTGGAGATGAACAGATATGGATGTTTTTGTGGAAAAGGGTCAGAAATGGGACCTTGGAAGGGCAGGACACCTGAAAACTTTGCACACTGTTTTTCTGAAGCAAAAAGAAAAAGCCTAGGTCTTAACAGCTCCTGGTTGTTCTGAGTAAAAACTACTTAAAAAATGCAGATGCAAGCACTTTGGCCTAGGGCCAGAATGAGGGGCAAGCGAAGATCAGCAGTTAATTTGCTTCTGAGGTAAGCAGGTACAATGTTCTCCCACTTCCCATACCCACCAGAGAAGTTATTGTACTTCCTTTTTTCAGATACTGTGGCACTGCTGCAGAGAGTTCCTTTCAGACCTCGTGGTGTTGAAACCTCTGGCTGCAAAACTGTTCCGTTTTCAGCACATTGCAGAAGTGTTTAAGGAATTGGTACCAAACAGTGCCTCTCTCCAATCCTGTGCTTTGTTCCATTCTCTTTACCCTTGGACTTGGCAAACCCTTTGCCCATGCCAACCTCCTGCCTGCAAGGGAGGAGGAAGCAAATGAAGCAGAAAACCTGAGTTTGAAGTACCAGGAGGAGCTGCTTCCTGCCTTCATTGCTGGCTGAAGGGAGGGAGCTGTTAGTACATCTCACATGGGGGAGAAGCTGAGAGCCCTTCTCAGACTGTTTCTTATATCTGAAGAAAAAGATTAAGGATCCAGGCCTGTTCTTCCTTGTCCCTGGTACTTAGCAGAGCCCCATTTATTGGTTCAAGTTGCTTTCCCTGAGGTTGTCATTATGAATTAGTAGACATAATTTCCTGACAACAAGAAGAAAAGCTAGCAAATTATCCCCTCTTGCTGAGAAAAGACAGTCTAGTTTGATCTCAAGTTATTTTAATTCACAATTTACATCCAGCTTTCCAAGTAATCAGGAAAAAAACAGATTCCTTGGAACAATGTTCTGGGTGGAGTGCTAATGTCTCATGGACATCCCTAGTATGTTAATGATGCTTACAAGAAGTTTGCTAGAGACACAAGAGCTGTGTGCTCAGTGTGCTGGGGTCAGAGCACTTCACACACTGTGCCATGTCTCTGCCCTTGTTTCACTGCAGGGCAGGATGGACAGGAAGACATGTATCCTCTATAAGAGGTTTCTGGACTTGTTTTATTTTTTTATCGGGCACTTTTTTGATGTGGTGTTTCTAGAGCTGGGAATATTCTATCAGAAGGAAAACAGACTTTGTCAGCTCTGGTTAAGGTATGTATCTACCTGAAAGCTGATTGTTGTCGCTCCAGACAGAAAATACATCCTGTTCATTTCTGTTTTAAGCCTCCAGGTGGCACATGATACCAGTGTTCTTTCCAGGGAAAGCTTCCCCTGCCAGGCTGCTCCTTTTTCACTTCCTTCCTAGATTCTGATTATCTCCCTCCACCCCATGTGCTGTTTCCCCTTCCTTCTCCCTACACTGTAGGTGCAAAGCCTGTCTCCTCCAGTCCTGCCTAATGCTCCCTCCATCCCTGGCCCACGTCAGTCGTTAAGTCCAGGCCACTGTGCCTATGGATGGCTGGCTGCCTCCTCCACAGGGATATGTAGTGTTGTACACCTGATCAGATTACTGTTTTCCAGAAAGTCTTAAGCTCAGCAATAGCTGGTAACACCAAATAATCCTTTGCTTCCTCGGGAAGTGCTCTTACCCTTCAGTCTGTCGATACCTAGGCATTTTCTGATGGTGCATGTAGTCCAAGGTGGAAGGGCTTTGGTTGGGACCAGCCTGGCATTGGTTGTTCAGCATTCCCAGCTGTGTGCCCATTTCCCAGCCTATTGGTCTGCTCCACAGCTGTTCCCAGCAATAATGAATTTATAGGATTGCTGAACACAGTGCAGATACGTCAATAAAGACAGCAAACAGTGACGTGCCTGCTCATACTGCTCAATATGAGTAACAGTTAAAAGTCTGTTTCAGTCAAGGGATCTGTTTACATGTGTATGTGTGTAACACTAACTGTGAATTTCCCCTGCCTTTTTCTGCACAGGGCCTTAGGGAGGTTTTAAATGCAGCTTTTAAAGCATCTGGCAACATCTGCTAAGTTACTTTGGTTTCTTCCATCTCCCACTAGAAATACAGAGAGATTTCAATGCAAAGCTCTAGTGATACATACATTTTTTACAAGAAGGCAGTAGCAGAGATGGGTGTGTGAGAGAACTCTAAATCTACTGGAAAATGTATCTGCAAGTACCCTGCTGCTTATAAACCCTTCAGCCTTTGAGTAAGGAGTAAATCAAAACTAGAAGTAACACTTCACATCAGAACTTCCCATGCTTGTGTATGGGCACCTGTCCTGTGGAAGATCAGCTCTGGGCAGGGTTTGGCTGGGCTGAACGGCTTTCAGGTGCTGCCTCCTGGTCTGAGTGATGCTCCCAGTGCTGATGGTGACAGGCCAGGTTGACACGAGCTGAGGAAAGGCTGAGCTCTGAACAATACAGATCAGTCAAGCCTTAAAAATCATTGTAATTTAGTTATAAGCCAAGCTATTGAATTGGATTTTTCTCTGCATAATGATCTAAAATGTGACTGAGATGCCAGCAAATAGATTTCACAGTGTTTGCTGCACAGTGTTTGCTGCAATCAGTATTTTCATGTGTCAAGCTCCCTAGCAGCACATTAGTACCAGTCATGTTATTTCTGTTAAGACACTTGATGTTGCCACTTAGTATTTTGAAAATGGGGTTTTAGGGGTTTAAAAAAGTGGCTATTTTAAAAATTAGTTTTTTAGGGGTTTAGAAAGTGTTCCCTGTTTAAAAAATGCCACTAAACAGAGGTTCGAACAGTTTCACCTGAAAAAAAATCTTTCTTGGGAATTTCCTCCCATTTGGCCATTTTTTAAAGCAATTTAAAGTAAAGATGAACCCAGCTGTTTTGATCAGGATTTATAAGTATATTCAATTTTTGTTTCCTAAAATGTGTTTTGTAGTCAAGGGAACTGAAATACTGAGAAATCCAAAGAAAGCACTGGTTCCTGTCACATGTGGGACATGACTTTATCTCTGCTCACCTATCCTTGCAAGTCAGACAAGCAAGGGAATGCAAGCATAGCCAAACCAGACAGCTTGCACAGGGCCTTTGCAAACCAAGCTTAGAGGGGTTTTTTGAGCAATAGTAAGCACACAGTTAGAAGAGGGTGGGAATCTGAATATATATATAGAGAGAGAGAGAGAGATGTCAAACAGTAATATCCCTTTAAACTTTCTGTAGATGATATTCTGAGTTATGTAGAACTGAAGACAAATTAACCCAAATAGCTCTACTATATGTAGATTTTGGTATTATATGTGTTGACCTATTTCAAGACATGTATTTTTACCACGGTTTTCTCTTACCTGATTAATGTGAGTTAGGGCCTTATTCTAAGGAGCTGTGGAAAGTATATGCTCTTTCCTGAAGAGCATTGTGCTGATCCATCCATCACATATATTCAGGTATCCACTTTCTATTTCAGTGGAAGTTACGTATCATTTTTTAAATTTTTTTTCCCCACTAGCAGCGTTATTCTGTTGTGATGTAATTTTACGAGTCAGTTTGAGGAAGGCAAAATATTATTACCAAACCAGTGCCTTATGGCTCTCTCAAAGTCACTCGCTTTTAAATGATATTAGAAGTTAGTGGAAATATTATTCTACAAACTCTGGTCAGTTGGTTCCAAATGAAACGTTATTGTAGTTGCAATTTATTACATGAAGTGATCAATATGTTGTAAATGCTTTTACAAGGTAGAGCCAGAGTCTGTGTGAAAACGCAGCCAGCAGCACCACAGTCTGCAGAGACTGCTCTCTCTGCACTTGGAGAAAACACAACACTGCTGTTTTTCCTGGGATTGGGCTTTCACTCGGAGAACATTTCAACTTTCCAAGGACTTTGCTCTTTAGTTTATTTTAGAAAAGGCAGGATGGCTTTGATGGACTCAGGTGGCTGCTTCCTGAGCTGAGGACAGAGCTTCTGAGGAGGGAAGGACCATCTCCTGATTAGAGTTTGCAATCAGTTGCTGTGGCCAAAGCAGGAGATGAGCACAACCAGCAGATGCATGAGGCACAAGGCAGCAGAGTGATGACCATGGTCACCTTAATAAGCAGCACTTGCAATGGTCTACTGTTTTTTGGACTACTTAAATACAAAATTTTCAGGAGATGTTTGAAAGCAGTTTTGCAAACTGCTCAGAAGTAGTTCTTTCAGAAAAATGGGTGGAGTAGGAATAAAATCAGAGGGCTTTGTGGGCGATTCAATGTTGGTATCATTAACAAAGACAAATAATCATCTATGAAATGCCATGAAAAGGATTGGCAAAATGAACTGACGTCTTTGCTAGCAGCTGCGGTGTGGGGGTGAATTGCTTTCCCAAGGCTGGGGGAAGCAGAAGACGCTCTTGCTGTGCCGGGGGGCTGTGGTGGGGAAAACCTGTGTTACGTTGCACATGTACACTGCAAATATTTGCAGAAGTGAAGCTGCAGTGCTTCTTCTTCTTTCACACAACAAAGAAAGGAAAAGAATAATATTTTCTGCCTAGTTAAATAATTCCATTGCAAAAAATATAACATATCAATAACATGTAACTGTACCAGAAACCACCAGGCAAAGAGCAGGGAGAGATTAGTGTGGAGCCTCTCATCAGTCTCCGTAGAGAAGACATCATGCTCCAAGCTGACAGTTGCCTTTTAACTTTGCTGATGTGTAAGGAAAATTCATACATGCTAATAGTCAAATTATGATTTCCCATGATTGAAAGGCAGGAGCTGCTGAGCATAACAAAGTGAGCTTTCCCTGCTCACTAGGACATCTGCCAGTGCTGTGATCAAATTATGGCTTTCCTTGGCCCACAGTCAGGAGCAAACTGCATATCCTTGATCAAAAGCGCAGTCTGCTTGGGTGGAGATGGTTTAATTATTAGTGACAAATCTGACAAAAGTCCTTTGAAGTGACAGTCTCGGGATGGCTTAGTATTCGCATATGGGGGAATGAATTGACTAATTACAGCAAGAAATAACTTCAGCAATGAAACTGAAACGTGAGGTGGGGGTTGAAGCTGCACAGAGCCACAGGCACCAGGTGTGAGGGTGGCCAGACAAAGCAGACTTGCTGGTGCTGAAGACTGGGTGTGGGGGAAGAAATGTTTGGGGTACATCAGTTGTCCTAGAACACATCTGGCTTTTTTGGTCTGGTTCTTGCTATGCAAAAGCAGCTGAGGGACCAGCCCAAGAAGTTGCAGTGGAGTGGTGCCTTGCCAGCCTTGCAAAGACTCTATTTCCTTGTTGTGGGGCAATCCTCATAAGCAGCCCAGGGCCCTTTGCACCAAGCAGAGTCACAGCACAAGAAAACAAGAGATTCAATAGGGCTGTAATGGATGGAAAAGCCCAAAATAACTCTTTCAGTTAAATGAAATGCGAACTTTTCCTAAATAACTTCACAGCAAAGGCAGAAAGCAAATGGAAAACACAATGGTAATTAGAGTCTTGCTACACCTGGGCAAATACCCCTGCCCTGGAAGCTGACTTTTAATTGCAAAGAAGGGTCTGTGAGCAGCCTGAGTGTGCCTGCTCTCTCTAATCTGCCCTGCTCCACTGGTAAACCAAAACCAGGCAGGCATCCTGAATTTGGCCACAGGCCTCCTGTTTGTTAACGGGTGTGGGGAGGACTCATTTCAAAGGGAGGAAGTCAAGGCACCCAGATGGATTCCCCTTGGCAGCAGATGAAAGCTGTGTGGTTTGAGAACAAAGAGCTCGATTTTTGCATGTAGGAAATGAAGAGATCAGCTGAGTAATGTTATACAAGCTGGAGGGGAAGCCTTAAAGGTTAAAAAAAGCACATTACACTTGATGTGTTTGCCAGTGATGCTGACTGAGGCATTTTGTGCTAACTGAAGTTCCAGTGCAATGCAGGTGAGGGCACTGGGCAAGGACAGCAGTGGTGACAACAGATTTATACCTCTTCTACCCTGCAGGACATCACTGTTACTAAAAAGAGGAGAAAGGTGCTTTGGGTTTTTTTTAACACAATTCTATCTATTGCTGCTTGGAATAAAATGCAAGCAAGGGTATCTGGTACTTGAATTGCAGAACCAGTAATCATTTCATACTTTTCCTCAGTTTTGCCAGACTTTCATGCAGGGGAACTGACTTGGAAGGACCAGGGCTGTCATCAAGTGTATATGGCTTCATAGCTCCCATGCATGATCCTGTTGAGAAAACAAATGAGTTAAACCAAGATTCCTATTGGCACTGGCAGTTGAAAACAGCTTTTAAGATCCTGGCTCTCAGAAAAGCTGCTGTTCTGTATGTAATACCTTGTTCCATGGGTTTATGCATGTTCCTCACACTGCCTCTCCTCTCCTGGCCCCCTGGCTGCCAGCAGGGCTGTTCTTCACAGTATCCCTCACTCCTCACTGCTGGTGTGTGTTGTGCCCTCTCTTGCCCTTTCCTAGAGGCAGCTCCAGCTTGTGTGACAGACCGGGCAGTGCCCTGTGGTGGGACCAATGAGGAATGGGCTGGGTCCATCACAGGGCAGCCCTTGGGCTCCCTCCTCACAGTGACTGCCCCACTGCTGCCAGCACCTGGGCACCAACACCAGGCACGGATCTTCTCCTTGCACCCTCTCCACCATTGGGCTGAGGCTCCTCATCCGACCTGGCCACCACATCCAATGTATTCAACTTCCTGCACTGCTGGGGACAGGACTGGAATGGCCCCTGTGTTACCAGGTACCAGCCCTTGCAGCACCCTGCAGGTAGGTCTGCCTTCTTCAGACATTTCCCTCCAAATAGAAACAAAGTGAAAATGGTGCTGAGAGAAACAACAAGTCCCACCCCAGACAAGAGTTCCCTCAGGGCCCTCCAGGACCGGCATCGTCCTGGGTGGATGGGAGGGAACACTGGGGCAGATTGTTGGGGTTCCCCACCACTTGAGGGGCTGAGGGGAGTTTGTTTTCAAACCTCGCAACAGGATTTTTGGTGCACGCCTTGGTGGCCACACCAGACTTTTTGGGGGTACACTGAGTTCCCCCCAGCCCCCATAGCACCTGCTGAAGGGGCAGGAGGTTGTTAGGGAGCCCACAGGGGAGATAGCATTTCCATGCATCAGCCGCTGGGTCTGACACAGCACTCCTACCTCTTCCCAAGGTCTGAACCAAACCAGTCAGTAAAGATGCAGGATTTGGGTTTCTCTGGCAGAAGCCAGCAATGTCCAGAGCTGGGCCAGGTTGTAGGTTCACACCCTTGAGAGCTGATGGTGATGGAGGGCTTGAGTGGATGAATCATGCTGGTTGGTCCTTGTGCAAGTGGAAGGCAGTGAGGGTGGAGGGACTCATGAATAATTAAACTTTGAGACGGAGGAATATACATAATGCATGATAAATTAGTCCAAGTGCAGCAGAGGAAGCATGAGTAAAAGTTTGTTTCAACAAGCATTAAATGGGATGTGACAAGGTATTTACGCTAGAACAGCTGTTTGCTAAAATTTTTCATTTATTTATACAGATTTCCTCCCCCTCACAGTTAGGGGTCTGCCTAGAGTGGGAGAGAAATCAGCAACTGAGATGGAAAATAAATTTGGTTCCTGCTAGATCCCAGTCCAGCATGCTCCCTGCCTGGGAGATCTCCCTCCCTGCTTAATGCTTTCCTCTCTGATAATCTAATGCAATATTTCCCTCCTGGTCATTTGGGCTGCAGTTTGACTGCAGCTAAGGCGGGTAGGGTAATGCTCTTAATTCCATGGAAACAGTGAAGCCCATGTTGACTCACTCTAGCCTTTTCTGATCCCAGATTCCCTAAATGTTTTCTTCCTTCCAAACTGTATTTGCTGTTACAACATAAATTATTTGTAAGATGTTACATTCGTTACAGATGGTAATGAAGCTGCCAACCAGAGGGCACTGACTCTATACTGCAGTGTCAAACTGATTTAAGGAGTGGTGGGTGTGTGTAAATAAAAACCCCAGTCCCTTCCTTTTTTTAAACAAACCTGGCAAGTCTGTTCAAATTTACTTTTTTCTTAAATAACACTAAAGGCCAAAAGCTGCATTATTAGACTTTCAGAGCTGCTTCATCTGAATCAAAGCGAGTTCTGAACAACATGACTTGTTTCTTTCCCCCACTGTGAATCACTTAAGGTCTCCAATCACAGGACACCACACACAGAAGATGTTTATTATGGATAGCTGGTACAGCTACTCTGACACACAAAACCCACAGCTTTGACAGAGCTTTTGCTCATCACAGGCTGTATATGGAAAAGGACTGTGTGAAGCAATCTGGAGCTGAGCACTGAAACACCAGTTCTTTGATCTTGTCTCTCCTTCCATGTTCTGCGCACTCCAAAGCAGCCTTCCACCTTAAAACAAGGGCCACTGGATGCCGTGCCTGCTGACCTGCCTGCCCCAAGAGAGAGTATCTCACTTCTCACAAGTGTAGACAATACACAGGGAAATAATCTGTTACTCTCTGCAGCCTGCTTTATTTCTTCTCTAGGACTGATCCCTGCTTTCTGGTGTTTATTGCACTTGGATTTCTCCATGTTTCTGGAGTTCACAGAACAGAAACCTCAAGAGCAGGGACTGCTTAGACTTGAGGTGGATGAAAAACCAGTCTGAGTTCTTTTGATTGTTTTGCTATTTTTTTCTTATACATGGTCTTTCGTAATTCCTTGCTAGAAAAGGTAAAACAGTGGAAAGTCACACCATCTCCCTGTCATTTGTGTGCAAAGTAAGTGTGAAGAGTTGAGTATAAAACAGCTTTCTCCCAAAAATCAGTACGTCCTCTTTAAATACTGAGGTCATCTATTTATTAAAAATATAAATGTTAAAAACCATGCAAATACTGAGCCCATAAAACATACAGTTAAGACTGCATAACCCCCTCACTGAGGACACACAGATGCAACTGCATATCCAGGTGCTGGAAGAGATGGAGAAGGGGGAAGCAGCTTTGGATCTTGTGTTACAGAGAAGCCCAATGCTGTTTTAACAGCCTTAGCTGTATAACTACAAAGTTATGCTTCAGTTCCTTCAAGTGTCATAGGCTTCCTGCATGCTGGCAGGCCATCCTAGTAGTGAGGAAGTGATGTAGCTTTCCTAGACAGAACACCCTACTTCACAAAGCCATCCTAAGAATAAATGTGTTCAAGAGAATAAAAGTGGGCTATGGACAGGCAAAGCACAAGAAAGCTATGGAAAGTCCTTGGTGAGCTAGGTTTTTTTTGTCTGGTAGGGTTTTTCCCCTTCAGCCTGTGCAATGACTCACTGATTTGCATGGCCACTCTTGTTATGGATTCTGAAAAGCTTTGAGCACGGGACTGTGATGATGATATGCCCTGCCAGCCATCTCTAATTCAGCCAGATTTCTTTTCTTTGTCTCCTTCCTCCCTCCCTTAATCTAGATGGGCCTTACCACTTTAAAACTAAAGTGGGACACGGGGGTGTGAGAGAGAGAAAAGGAAAATATCTAAACTCCCTGACCTGTTCCAAATTAATTAGAGCCAAACCCATCTCAAATATGTGTAGAAAGCAGCTTAGAAAACACTCTCTGTTACTGCATTTAAATCCTGAGTCTAAAGCTTATGATGAATGATAAACCAAACCCTGCACCAGCATCTATCTGTGCAGTTTGACCTCACTCCAAACACACTGAAGGAGAAAATGTAGGTGTTCACCAGGTGAACAGTTGGCAGTTGTGCATGATGGGCACAGCTTGCAGACTAAAGCAACCCAATGCTTGCCAGTGGGATGGGATACCAGCACAGCTGCCTGGCTGAATGATTTTTGTTTTCAGCTGTACGAAAATTGAGAAGTTCCTGGTGGCAGGCTGCTCTGGTAACTTGCTTGGCATCCCTCTCTATTGTATGCCACTAGTGTGGGCCCTGCTGCTGGCTTTGTGTCTTACTCCCAAAGGTGTGGGGGCTCCTCACTTGCTGCCATGTTTCCCTTAGTTTCCTTAATAAGTAAATGTTCAGCTTGGCTGCCTCTACAACCAAGACACTGTTTTCCTAAGCTACTACTTGACAAGACCCTATTTGAGGGAGCCCTCAGCATGTAATTGCCCTTAGATTGGCATTTGTTTCCTGCCCAGTGCTGTCATTGAAAGGGGAACGTGAAAGGGGAATACCATGGCTTCAAGTGGAACCCCGCGTTTTCCAAAGATAGCAAAAGATCCCTAGCTGGAAGAAAAGTCTATGTGAATTAGCATGGGTCTATCTATAATAATTTACATAAAAGGAAAATCGAGATCATAAATGCTTGCACATGTAGCTTTTCAAGATCACTACAAAATCCGGGTTGCTGAATTGTGAGGCTGTGCCTCTGTGCTGCCTGATTTTAGCTACTGTTGCTCTTGAGGGGCCTCTTTTCTAGCTCTTCCTGTGTAACACAACCTTCAGAGCTCTGCGGGTAACATCTTTGGCTTGTAGTCCTCCAAAGGGCTGTAGTGTCAGCATAAAAAGAGAGCAGAGGTCTCACATAAATACGTGAAAATATATCCATGTCAAACCAGGAGATTAAAGGCAATGGCATATGAAAGTGAGAAGTGGTTATTGTTAATGACAGTCTTGCTGACTCTCTTCCAATATCTAATCTATTCTGATTTCTAATCTTCATATTCTAATCTTTTTTTCCTTACCATTTTCTGTGTTGTTAAGAATCCCCCCCCCTCCAAGGTGCAGTGTAACTTTTTGCAAAGTCTTAGCCTTTCAAGGGGGTGTCTGAACTACGGACAACTTTGTCCTCTAATACATGTAGGTGAAGGTATGTAATGTTACTGGTGAAGATTGGATGGGATTTGCTCTTCATTTGTTTTGGGAGACTGAAAGAAATGTTGCTGGAAACATGGCCTTTGGCCTGTGCTGCCCTCAGATTGGGTGGCAAGTCATCTTTGCAGATGAAGCACCTTGGTGCAAAATTTCTGTGGAAACCAGACGTTATCTCAGAGAAGTTAGGAGAGGTAAATTCCAGCAAGGCAGTAAAACAATGTGCAGAGACCTCCTGTGCCATTTCTCTATTTAGGTTTTGTGGTAAAATATGTCATGTGCTGCCAAAATACATGTTCTCAAACTGGTCTTCCAGGCCTGGTCTTCCTCAGAATACTAATTTACAAGTAAAGACCTCTAAAGGTCTTTCATGACCTGCTAACATGCATAACTGCGACAAATACCTTGTCATCTTTAGGATTTATTTTTGGTTAGCTAACAAACACATAGTAAGACTAACTTCTTTTGGTTTTCCTTGAAAAGGCAAACCATAAGGTTCCCTGATGTCAGCCGGCTCTGACTGCCAACTCCGTGAAGTCTTGTTGCACACTGGGATATTTTGCTGCTGCCGTAGGACTGGCAGGGTGAAATCAAGGGCTCCTACAAATGGCAGTGAAGTCCAGGATGAACACGTGGGTCTGAGGACAGGATGACTTCCCACAGCTACTGCAGCAGGTCAGCTCTGGAGGATAAAATAGGGGTAAGGTTTTCACAGCCTCCACAGTGCCCACCATGAACAGCACCACTGTCTACAGGTGAATGCTACGTTCTGTGAGCAGTAATTTCCACTGCCCCATAAAAAGCTAGGTCTGGTGTGGTATCCCTCTTAGCAGTGTGAATCCACGGCTCTGGATGCTGCTGTATTGCCTCCCAGCACGAGGCACCTGCTTGACTGATTGCTTTACCCTTGTCATTGATCAGAATCAGCTGTGCACCTACATTAGCCAGGCGAGCCAAGTGTGAGTTGTTTTTCACGCAGGATGACTGCGTACAGCAGCACAGGGAGGGGGAAGCCAGATTTTTGGAGAGCAGATCCTTAGTGTGGGACAAAATGCTTGCCTGACTCTGATGCTGATTTTCTCCTTTATTGGCTGCTCCTGAGCCTGCAGCCAGTGGAACGGTCTCCTGTGGAACGGCAGCTTTAGACAATTTTATTGGCTGATGAATCTGATCTTGCCTGGCCACCTTCCAGAAACACTGACTTGCCCGAGATGAGAGTGAGAGGAAGGTTGCTCTGCCTGGGGCTGTAAAGCAATTGTTTTGAGATCAACGTAACACCCATGCCTTGCTGCACGGTAAGTATATAAAGATAGGTCCATATACCCACATGTATATGCGTAAAGTACTTTATAATATAATTGCTGACACAATTAAATGTGCAGCTCCTGTGGACTGTGTCTCGTTTGCTGCTTAATTATGTGAAAATATACTTGGTAAATTGCTTGCTCTCACAAAATGCTCGATTAACTGTTGCAATGATCTAAGTTGAAACACTGCATTTGTGTCCTACTCTGGTTATTTCTTGTGCTGCAACACATTGATTTAAGCTTTTTGCCATGAGAGAACAAGATGCAGCTGCAAGATGTTGATATAAAAATGTTTTCTTCAGTTTTATTGTTTTGTTAGTGGAAACTTAAAATACCAGAGCTGCTTGCTAATATTTGCTCAAGTCTTCTAAAAATTGCTGATTAATCTTGCCCTTTCTTTTTTTAAGGGCAACTTCTGTGAAGTTTGGTGCTATGGATCGTTTTACAAGTTGTGCTTTGCAACAGAAAAAAAATAGGGCAGAGCTAAGGAAGGGAATGTTTTTAATGTAGCCCCCAAAGTGTGTGGAGCTCAAAGTGGCAGGATACTGCATTGCACCTACATCAGTTGCAAACAGCTCTCCC
>JAWWLV010000179.1:14480749-14499337 GCA_035041135.1 Platyrinchus mystaceus
AAAAGATGTAGCATTAAATATGGATTGTTTCTTGCCTCCCCCTAAGAAACAAAAGACATTTTTTATTTGACAATATATGTAAAAGCCTTGGGTTTTTTTTCCCCATTTTCTTTACCTTAAGTAGCAAATCTGCAAGAGTAACTCCATGTATCTTAGCAGTCATTTCCATCTGGCAGAGGAAGCATTGCTGGTCAGGTACTGGCCCAAGAAAATTATGGGAAAAGTCTGATCAAGAACCAATTACCTGTCTGGAGGTGTGACAGGCTGCCCAGGCTGCAGTGGAAGGCAGAGACAAGCCTGTCCAGCTTTGGCCCTGAGTCCCCCATCAAAAATTACTGGCAGGGTACATTGCAGCTTTCTACTTTGATGCTCCTTGTTCTGCCAGCCAAGGATTTGCTTATCCCATGCCCCTCTGTGGTGTAGGAAGATGTGGTTTGCCAAGCTCATTGGCTTCCTCTGGAAAAAGCATTTCTGTCCTGGCCATGGCTAGATGCAGAGTCAGATTTATCTGAGCTGACAGAACTCCACAACTGGAGACATGTTTTTGTGACTTCGGGGAGAGCCCCATATACTGATTGTGGCCCAGCATGTGTCAGCTGGACTACTCCCCAAAATCTCTGGGAGAGAGAAGGAAATAATACCCCCTCTGAAGAGAGGATGTTTGGTTTTGGTTGCACAAGGATCAGTCAGGTACAATATAAGAGTTGTGCAGTGTATGTTCAGATCCTCATGAGCAATAAAATGTCAGGGGGTTCTTTCCTTGAAAAGGTCTGCAGAAAAATATTCCTCCAAAAATGCTTGGCTGGAAACACATCTGCTATTATAGTCTACTAAATAGATGTGAACAAGACTTCATCAGGAGTTTTGATGTGACTAGGCAGATTAATAGCAGCGATCAGACTGTGACCTAACCAAATTTTTTTACTCCTCCAGTAACTACCTGAGGTTGATTGGCTTTCATTATAGGACTCTATTTGGGCAGCGGCGGGGATGGGCAGAGAGCAGATGTTCAGTGAGCAGCAGAATCAGGGAGGCAAAGGCTTCTTCCAGTGGCTGCTATAACATCTTGGATAGTGATGGGGAAGGTACCTGAGCTTTTATTGTTACTGCAAATACATATATATGGCAGGAATTGGGAGGGGGAAGGATCTGCCTGCTTTGCTGTCAGTTGAGGGTTGAGATGCCAGCAGTGAATGCTGACAGTGGCTAAATCAGACTCTGTCAAGGATTTGAAGGTGGAGGGAATGTGCTTTTAGAGCCAGGGCAGTGACCTGGAAGGAAGTAGCAAAAGCGCTGCCGACACTGGCAGCAGATGACATGTGGGTCAGAGGCAGCACGAAACAGAAGACGGTTGCTGGGCCAGGGCTGTCTGGCTCAGCTGGTGGTGGGCACAGGAGGCAAACTATGTGTTCTGTGTGGCCACATCTCTGTGCTACGGCATAAGAGGAGGAGGGTGCTCCCCTCAGGCATTCGTGCCAGCTGAGCTGAAGCACAGGGAGGCAAGGCAGGTGCAGCTGGGTTTTGGAGTCTTCTCACCAAAGACTACAGTTTGGGAGGGAGCTGTCTGTTTTGCCTCCTGCCAATGTGCTGGGGGGAGTTCCTTTCCTAGGCCACCTGATTGCAGCCTGTGAATATCGGCACAATGAGAAGACACGGTTGTAGGGACACCCAAACTGCTTCCCTGTGGCTTTTTCTGGGTACCAGGAGCAGCATAACTGCCTTAGCTTCTCCCAAATTCTGGGCTAAGTTAGCCTGTCTTGCAACAAGACTAACTGTGTAAGTGGGGAGCAGTATCTGGAGGCTGTGCTGCTGGTTGTACTTGATTTACTTCAGCCATCTCTGCTCAGCTCTTCATCCTGCTGTAGTGACAGCACTACAGAGGCTCTGCTGTCTGGCAGTCAGTACTGGGGTTGGAAGATAAGCAGATAAACATAATCTTTACAAGGAAGAGGGTAATCACTCACTGAAACAACTTATCAGTGCTTGTTGGGGACCCTTTACCACTTACAATTGCTAAATAAAGATGATATTTTTTTTTAAATATAAAATTCATATGTATGAGTGAGTTCATTGATATTGTCTAAATAAGAAGCCAGACTATGACTTTTCTGGCCTTATAAAAATGACTCTATACGTAATTTACAGAGTTCTAATGAATATTAGAAGTACAGTATTCATTTTCTCTTTAAATATGTGTATTCACATATGGATCCTTCTTCTAACACACAAGTAGATTTAAGAATAAGCTGATTCTTCATAGCTAGTGACCTTCATTTATTCTGGCATAAACCAACTAATATTATTTCATAATATACCTGTAGAATTAAGAATGGAAAGCTGAAGGTAAGTCTCAGAGTCCAGAACTGCTGAAGAACTGAGGACCCAATATGAAAAAAATTCTGTCCTTAATATTAGCAGAGTTGAGCATGACCAAGAATAAATTGCAGTAAGATAAGGATTTATGTAAATTAGGAGACTTTGAATATGAAGCAAAATTCACTGAACAGTCTGGAGTATCTTCCTGGGCAAGTGTTTCACCATGTTTCACGCCCATTAGGTCTCTTTCCACACACCTGCTCCTTGCTCCCGGTTGTGGCAGTCAGTGGAAGGAGTTATTTTTAAAGATGGTTGGCTGTATTTTGCTAGGATGTGTCTATGTGTAGGCTCCTTGTGATTTCGAGGAGGTAGCTGGACAGGACTGCTCAGAGGAGTTGGTTCTGGGGTATCTGGCCTTTTGGTGTGCCCAGCTGCTGCTTTCCACCTGCCTCAGCAGATGTGGGATTGGAACCAGGCTCCACTTTGGAGGAGACTGTCACAAGAAGGGACGCTGCCTGCAGTGCCAGCACACCCTGCAAAAGGGGCAGGAGGGCCAAAGGCATCAAATTTTTAGACTGGGCAAGTTGCCAAATATCAGGAACACAATTCTGCATGGCCTTGGCTCTGCTGTATTTGCAGTCAAGGAAGTTTATAAACACCTTATTTATGGTTGTGTTTTCTTCTTAGTAACTGCCTCATGTTGTATACCACAGTAAAATACCTTTATCTGGAGCTCTGTAAATTAAATCAATACTTTACATGAGACTTTTTTCCAGTGGTTGTGAATTCCTTGGAGATGCTTTGCTTTATTAACAAGAAGAGGGTGTGCTCTGCTAGAAGCTGAGAAGAAATAGGTTATGATTTCCAGAGGATAAGATTACAAAAGCCTTTGCAGCTGCTAAGGTACAGTTTAAACCTTTTCTGCTTGGGCCTTGCAAGTGCTGTGCTTGCCAGGTTGGCTCCTGGCCTGAGAATGTCAAACATCAGCTCTCACACATGAATCTTTTGCTTTGTGGTTTCCTGGTGTGTCAACAGAGGGAACACACCACTCTGTCCTCTGACATTGGTACCAGTAAAGGTCCAAATATGCAAATTCAGGTCTACTGTAAGCTTTTTGCAAAAACTATTATAAACTAACTGACCTGAATTGTCAAGTGCTATAAGCATGAATTATTCAACTTAAATGATTTCCAATTACTTCAGGATTTAAGCCAGGTATAGAGAAAGACAGCAATGTAGTAAAGTAAATTCGGAGAAATGAAGTTCAGTTATTTTTAATTTGGGCAACAGAGCCCTTCTTTTCTATCAAACAAAATACAATCCTCTTTTTAGTTGTTTCTGGGCATGCCCAGAAGCACTAACATTTTTGCAGCTTGGTTTTTAGCTTCTTTTCACTTCATATTCCCTCTGCTTAGAAGAACAATGTCCCCTTAGCCATGGCTTTTAAACTCACAACCCTCTTCTTTGGCCTCAGACTAGAAATGTTTTTATTGGATAATATTTATTAGTGTCATAGTTTACAAACTCCATTTTGGTAGACTACAATCTCAACCCTGGCGTGACAGTGGGTGCTCCATTTCTGTGCAGTCTATGGAGGGAATGCAATGACAGCCAGTTCCAATGCACAGTAATCCTGAGATTGCAACCAAGATATTGGCTACTCACAAAAGAGAGAATCCTACTAAAGAGGTTTTATTACTGGTTGTTCTTGGTGTCTACCTAGGATTGAAGAGCTGGCTCTGAGCGAAGGTCCTAGAGTAGGTAGGATGGGAAGAGGGAAGAATTCTACTATGAATCCCTTTGGGCAGTCCTCACGTCTTCTTAGATTACTGTTTTAGAGACTGAATTTTGCTGTAAGTCAACATTGGGGTAAGAATTAATTTCTTTCTTTATTTTTTCAGTGTGTTACAGGAAAAGCCAGCTTTATCTCCTTTATGTGATTGTTTCTAGGATGGTGAAGAAGCCTTTGGCATAAGAAGGATGATTTTCCGATTAAATACAAAGTCAGGTCATACACCCATCTGTTTCTTAGCTGGCTGTTGGTCTGTACAGCAAGGTGCCAGGCAGTGTTGTCCAGTGCCTTGCTAGTAAAAAAAGTCAATCAAACTAGTTTCTGTGTGCTCCTTTTTTGAGGAGCTGCTTTAAACCCCTTCAGTTTAAACAAGGTCTTCTTGTGGAAATTGAAATGTGATGAACCTTTGTATAAAAGCCTTAATATCCAGGATATAACTTTATCTTTCAGTGTGGTTTGTTGCAGACCAAATTAAATCATTGGAAGAAGTCCAGCTGTCTTTCTGATAGTACTCCCTTAAAGATCATTGATTTTATACCTGAATACAAGAAACACAACATTCTCAAAATGTTTGGCATTAACGGGAACGTGCTCCCACTGAAGTCAATCATAAAATGATCTTCATTTCAATGGAAACAAATATAAAATGCCATGCCAGAAAAGCCTTCCAGGCAAATTTTTAACTCTACAGAGGTTATTTTACCTTGTTAGACTAGCTAAGTAAGTTTTTGCCTAACTTTAGTTAGATTTCTGGTTGGTAGGAATACCCCAATAGTCAGTGAGAGTGAGCATTTACAGAGAGCAAATCGTTGTAGCCACTAGTGGTTCTCTTTTGAAAATAAGATTAACTACACTGTGAAGGTCTGGATCTCTGTGCACTGACTGAGATTTTTACACTACTGACTACATGACTGCAGTTACCTGCAGTTCACTCCAAATGTTTACCACATATCCTTAGGTGCTTATAAAAAGGGTTCAACTTAGTCCGTCTCTGTCAAAATATATGTATTCATATATAGTTGCAGCTCATACTAGAGGTGAAATTAACTTAAAAGAACTCAGATTACCCATTCTTTAAAAGTGTTTATCTTGATCAGTTTGATCATAGCCAATTTTCTAGGCAATGAATGCAAATAATACTGTCATTTCAGTTTACCTTTCCCTTGCACATTGCCTTTGCTCTTCAGATATTTTTCTCTTCACTGGTTTTGTTTATTTGCTTTCTCCTCTGTATTCCCTGGAAGCTGTAAGCTCTTACAGGACAGTGCTGGTTTAAAGCTTAGTGAAATCACATCTCAGATATGTTCGTCTCAAAGACCTGTGCTGTAGTGTTGTTACTCTCCCTACTGCTAGCAGGACTCACACACCCCAGGTCTTGCATGTTACTTTGAAAATACTGGAGCAGATTTAGTCTTTTAAGACGTATTGTTCTTCTTTAATTTCTTGGATAACTTCCATCTCTGAAAAAATGTGCTAATTTCTGTGCATTTAAACATTTGCTGTGGAAAGCAACAGAAAGAAGCAATTTCCTGCAGTTATTTTGTCATTTCCATTCTAGTCAGGGCTATATAGTCAGTGTGTATATATATATATATATATACTTGATGATCTCAGAGGTTCTTTCCAACTTGGCTGATTCTATGATTCTATTCTATGATTCTATAAGTGGGTCAATCTTGTTCAGCAAAAAAAAGCCAATTGAAAATCAGCAAAACACTCGGAAAATTTGTGTTGATTTTGCAAATAATTTGGAGAAGAGAAAAAAAACTTCTATCACAATATACCCCAAATCTTCTTGACCAGTATATCCTTTCTTATCAGGCATTATTGACATTACATTACTTATATACCTGAGTAATTTTCTCTAGTTGGAGACATGGTTTTTAGTCTTTTTTTGTCTTTTTTATTCATCTGCTCTGCATGGAAAACCTGTTACTCTTTGTTGAAAGCCAAGGCTATATCTGCATGATACAGCGTTGGGACGTGTAAAGTGAGGAAGATTGTTCTGCACAGGGTACCCTGAGTGCCAGAGGAGTCACATAGACGTGTAGAATGATTCCAGTGTGTCCTGTTTTCCAGCTGGGCTGGCAGAAAAGCTGTGTTGCTGGTATATGTTGTGCTGCAGGACAACCATCTTCTGGCTAAAACGCAGCTCCCTTCCTCAGTACTGCTGGTGAAATGGCCAGCACGACTCAGAAAGGCTCAAGCTTTGTACTGGAATGACTTCCACAAACAGGAAGTCAATGCTCAAAGACACACACTGATGTGCACACACCCATTGCTAATTTGGGCACAGTAAACATCATCCTGACACACCTACTGTCTTTCTCTGCTGCTCTTTCTGGAGGATGAGGACTGCAGCCCAGGTTTTATGGATGGTGTTTCTAACAGGCAAATCAGATGCTTCAAGCCTGCAGAAAAACTACACATATCCCTTTCTCAGTACTAAAATTTCTACATAGTCCTGACTGGAAAAAAAAATTGCATCAAGGTTTAGTTCTGGAAATATATCTAGAGGTAGACTCCAAGGGCAAGATGCTATTAAGTTATTTTTATTCTTGTAATTAGATACCTGAGGAGGGAAGAAAATCTCTCTGCGGGAGTGTAAAGTGCTTACCAGTTAATGAAATGGAATCAATACCAAGAATGTTAAGTGACTACATTGTGTTCTCCATTAATTTGCCTTGCACTCATTTATCTTGAAACTCTTAAAAGAGCTGGTGATTGAAAAGACATATCTCTTGAAAGCATAAGGATTTATTCTTGAAAAGCGTCTGTTGTTAACAGTCCCATGTGACAATCATCTAATTGTATCGTTGGTAGCACTGGAGTCTCATTTATCTTTTTTTTTGTAATTCCAAGGTTTAGTTACTTTAGCTTCTATTTGTACTAGTCAATCTCTTTGGGGCTGGAATAATATTGCCTCTCTAAAAAGCTCTTTCAGGGAGAAAAGGGCTATAGGAAAAATGAAAATGCTCTGTATTCTGGAGAGACATTTATCTCAGTCCTAAGGCTGGCACAAAGCTTACAAATCTCCTAAAGCCTCCCTTTAAACCTTCCCAGCAGGGCCCTGACTCTGAATGCTTCCAGGACTGGGTTCCTTGTGCAGGGCTGTGTTTTACTGCATAAGGTGTTTCTAGATGTGCCTCGAAGAGGAGTCAGAAGAATTAATGTACAAAAGTAGCACCTTCCCCATTTGTTTCTTTGTGGTTTTTAATCTCAACCCCAAAATCTTCTGAAAGTCAGGTGGGATATCTCACAGAATCACAGAATATGCTGAGTTGGAAGGGACCTACAAGAATCATCAAGTGCAGCTTTTAGCCCTACGCAGGACCATCCCCAAGAGTCACACCAAGAAGTGTCATCCAGACGCTTCGTGAACTCTGTCAGTCTTAGTGCTGTGACCACTTCCCCTGGGAGACTGTTCCCATGCCCAACCACCTCTGGATGAAGGACCTTTTTCTAATATCCAACCTAAACCTTCCCTGATACAACTTCAGGGTTGGGTCCTGTCACTGGTCACCACAAAGAAGAGATCAGCGTCTGCCCCTCCTCTTCCCCTCACGAGCAAGTTGTAACTACAATGAGGTCTCCCCTCAGTCTCCACTTCTCCAGGCTGAACAGACCAAGTGATCTCAGCTACTCCCCATACGGCTTCCCCTCAAAGTCCTTCACCATCTTTCTTGCCCTCATTTGGATGCTCTCTAATAGCTTGATATCTTTCTTATATTGCAGTGCCCAAAACTGCACACAATATTCAAGGTAAGGCTGCCCCAGGTCAGAGCAGAGCAGGACAATCTGAACTGGCTGGTGATGCTGTGCCTGATGCCCCAGGACACAGTTGGCCCTCCTGGCTGCCAGGGCACTGCTTGCTCAGATTCAACTTGTCATCGACCAGGACCCGCAGGTTCCTTTCCTGGCACTGCTTTCCAGCATCTCGTTCCCTGTCTGTATGTACACCCAGGGTTGCCCCATCCCAGATGCAGAATCTGGCTCTTCGCCTTGTTGAACTTCATATGGTCAGTGATTGCCCAGTCTCCTAACTTGTTGAGGTCTCTCTGCAGGGCCTTCCTGCCTTTGAGAGAGTCAACAGCTCCTCCCAGTTTTGTGTCATCTGCAAACTTGCTTAGTATCCCTTCCAGTCCTGCATCCAAGTCATTTATGAATATTTGAAGAGCACAGGTCCTAAGATGGAGCCCTGTGGAACCCCACTAGTGACAGGTTGCCAGTCTGATGTCGCCCCATTCACTATTATCTCGGTCTGTGAGCCAATTGCTCACCCACCACATGATGTGTTTATCCAGCTGTGGGCGGGATATTTTGTCCAGAAGGATCCTGTGAGAAACAGTATGGAAAGCTTTACTGAAGTCCAAAAAAATTGTATCAACTGGCTTCCCTTGGTCAACCAGGTGGGTTACCTTGTCATAAAACAAAATCAGGTTGGATAAGCAGGACTTTCCTCTCATGAAGCCATGCTGGCTGTGACCAATGACTGCATTGTCTTTCAGGTATTTTTCAATACCTCCCAGAATAATCTTCTTTGTAACTTTACAAGGCACTGAAGTGAGACTGACAGGCCAGTTTCTGTGGTCCTCCTTCTTGCCCTTCTTAAAAACTGGGACACCATTCACCACCTTCCAGTCAGCTCTGGGGTTGTGGGATGACATCAGCCAGCGTTTTGAGGACTCCTGGAGGAACCCCATCAGGCCTCACAGATTTGTAGGGATTCAGCTTGAGCAGTAGATCCCACACAATTTCAGGGTCAACTGGGAGTTGATAATTTTCACAGTCAAGGTCCTCCAGCTCAGGGCACTGAGACCCAGAGAGACAGCCAAAACCTCTATAAAGAAGAGGGTGGCTTAAAGCTGTGATGGTGACCATGGCAAGCTGATGCCCAAGAGAAATGTCTAGTAAAGATAAGAAAGGCACACATTTTACAGGTAAAAGGCAGCATCTTAAACAGAAAACATTGTTCTCTTTTATATCCAGCACCTGAGCAGTCCCAGACTGCATATTGGGCCCAGCCCTCAGCTGGGAGCCAAGGGAAGGACTTTCTCTTCCACTCTGCTAAGTGAGCACTGAGCTGTGGGTGAGCAATAGTCCCCAGACTGACTTCCTAGTAAAGATGTCCTCTGGTGCACTGCAGGCTTCAGAGAGCAAAGCTTTGTCCAGGCTTTGTGCTAGGCATTTCTGGAGTGTTTCTGATGGCTTGTCTCCTGTGTCTTTTTATTCTGTTTCTCTGCAGAGCTTCATACTAGACTCTACAGGATCTAGAAAAGGATTTGCTTTTTTCCCCCTCTTGGGATGAGGAGACAGACCAGCAGTCTGCAGGCAGTTTTCCTTAACATTTATTGAAACCTTTCAGCTTCAACAGCTGCACCAGTATTAAACCAGAAGTGCCAAACTAATTTTTTAAAGGTGAATAAATTAGATGTCTGAGGGTTTGCATATGTGCCCAATTTCTTGCAACTGGCACTGTAACATATTAACTTAAGCCATAGGCCCTTGTCCCATGCAAGAAAGGTAAAATAAATCAGTGCAAAACACTGATGCTCCTAAGATGGATTTATTCCAGCTAGCTGGATATCAAGTAATGCTAAAGCAGACTTCATGTACTACAGGGCAATACAAGCCTGTCCAAGACCTCAATACATAAGTACTCAGTGATTATTTCAAAGATTTTACTATGTAAAGGGTTATAGCTACTGGGAAGAGGCACTTGTACTCTTAAAGTCCCAGTACAATGTCATACATTTCATAATTTTTCTTCCCTAGAATGAAGGGTGTGACAGAACTCAGGGATATTTTCCCATTTTAGTGGTGTTTTGGAGTGGTTTAGTTATGCACTATCAGTGGTAGCCCATTAACTAAGATGGTTGCATGCACTGAGTTTCATCAAGATTTAATGACAAATGCCTTGGGCTAATCATTATCTTGTTTCTGTTAATTGCTAACAATTATGTTTTCCACCATTACCCACTTGTGCACACCACCCAGAATCCCAGAGGTATGTGCATCCTCCTTGCCCACCCAAGGTGGCTTCCCACCCGTAGCACCTTCTCACTTCTTTTCATCTCACAAGGCTGATTTCCTTCCATGCCCTTACTCCTGTGCTTTGGTCCTAAGCCCTCCTGTGGGTGCCTGTGGAAGGTGGAGGCAGCAGTGGAAAATAGGGGCTTGCTGCTCTGGGAGGTGTTGCCTGGGTCTTTGTGCTCCACAGTGTCTAGTGCAGACAGAGAACAGAAAGGAGGCGATTCCCAGAGCATGGTTTGACCCAGGAGATGTGGAAGTGTGTGCAAGGGAATTTGAAGAGACTGTGGTCAACATGGGTCTTCAGCCAGAGGGGCATCAGCCAGATGAGCGAGGCTGGCATTGCTTTTAACATAATTTAGTCCTGAGGTGCTTACATTAGCATTCCTTCCTTCCTTTCTCCCTGAATGGTGTCAAAGGAAAGGAGACTTTTATTTAGCTTTTGAAAAAGGGGTAGATCCTGAATATGGAAAAGGTTTTGGTGTGGAGGTCTTTTTTTTCCCCTGTAGAAAATTCAAAGAGGATTTTCTGTGTTGGAAAATTGCAAGTCATTGACTGAAGAATGACAAAGGGAAAACAAGGTAAAGATACATTACACTGGGTTGCCAAGAAACTTTTTGGCTTGCTGATTGTGAAAGTATCCCATTAGAAAGTAGCTCTGAAACAAGCTGTGGTTCTTTTTATGTTCTTTACTTATGGGGCAATTTAAACTTTGATTGATTATTTATTCTGCAATCCATGATATTGGTATGAATTCATGTGCCATTTTTTTGTAGGAGATAGAACTAGTGAAATTGTCTTTCTCTTTTATTTTTAATGTGGATTTCTTAGATGATTCTCCAGTTCTTGTAAGTTCCAGAAGTTGGTGTGTTACTCTTCACTGAAATGAGCAATGTTAAGGCGCAACCCACCTCAGAATGTGGTGCTCTCTAATCTCAGCTTCACTTCAATGAGAGTGAAACACGTGTTGAACCACTTTGCTAAATTGCAGTATTTATTATTTAGACATGCAACATCCGTTCTGATATTTTACAGTAGTAAGAGTCTCAGAATATCTGGTCAGCCTGAATAACTCATGTCAATTACTAGCTGCTTTTTTTACTTGTGGAATCAGTTCGTGTAATTCATTAAGTATCTTTAAACATTATGCACAAAGTTTGCTGCATTTTAGCTTTTGTCTTAAGAATTATGGCTGTATTTTGGGCTCTGACTTCTGCAGAATCGTTGTCAGCTGATGGGAAACAGAGTAGAAAATAGCTGAAAAGACAAATTCTCTTTGTCATAACATAGCAAAGCATAATTTCTTGGTAAAAAAAATAACATCATTTGTTCTAACAGCTCCTTGGCAGTAGCAATTTACCTTCTACCCTAGAATATCTGATTTTGACCTTTTACATCTATTTTATACTATTATAGCTTTAAGATCTTTAAGAGCATTTTGATTTAGGCACAAATGCAGCAACGTGATTAAATACAGATTGATTTCAATCAGGCTGAAGCCTCTACTTAAACCTAATTATGTACTTAAATATGCTGCTGGAGATGACTTTTCTACTGATTTATGCAAACAGAAAATTGAGATCAAAAATACATATGAAATAAGACAGGTATCTATTTCTTTCAAGATATCATATCCTATCTCCTCCTCTTTTCCCCATATCTCTGTACTAAAAGGCTGTCTTTTTTTGGATTTTCAAAGACTTGATAATAGTGTTTTCAGCAGCTATGCTGATGTTCCCAGATTTATGCCAATAAATCTAATCCATATGCTTTCCATCTTTCCTTAGCAGTCTCTTTAGACCTACAGTAGCTGTTAAAGCAGTTTTGCTTCTAAAACTTTACTTTAACTTTTTTTTCCCCCCTTTTTTTTCTGGAAGGATTGATGTCTGCAGAGCCTGTTAAGCTTTAAACCTTTGTGTTCCTTCAGCCTCAAAATTAGTGATGGTGGGACTCTTGCTGCTGTCACAGAGGGTCTGCAGGATGTACCATGAACTCTCTGCTCACTCCTTTGTGAGCACAGCCACCTCCTCTGTTTCAAAGATGTGGAGCAACAAGGGCAGACCAAAGCTTTTGGGCTTTCACAGCACTCTCTGACACTGGAACACTTCACCTGTTTTCTGCTGCTCCAGTGTTTTCCAAAGCCCAGGGCCTGACCCAGTGTGGACAATCTGGGACATCTGCTTAGGTGTGGCTAACTGGTACCATCTAAAATTTGGTGGTACTTCCAGCCTGTTCCTGCCTAACATCTTGTTCTTAGGATCCCCAGTTTGTGGTTACCACTGCTGTTAGAAGGAAGAGGCCCTCTTGCTGGCACTTATAGTAGAGCACCTGAACAAAGCCCAGGGAACAGTTTTTCTGTTCATTTCCAGGCAAGGGGCTTTGGTGAGATTTTATCTGATTTCTTTGACTCCAAGCTAAGATATAGCATCTTACTGTTATTATATAAGACGGGAAGTCTTTCCCCATGCCAGGTCAACTTACAGTCCCTCACCATCTACAATTAGTGAGACAACAGAGATAACCTGTGCCCAGAAGAAGTCCAGTCACTGGATTGTTGTAGTCAATTAATCTACTATTCATCTACCCCTTATCTTAAAGATTATTAAAAACACGCTGCTTTTCCTGATGAGCAGTGATAGTCAATGGCAAATAATAACCTAAAAGGCATAAATTCATAATAGGTACTCTGGCATACTGCTTGATACATCATGGTGGGTGTGGTTATAATTCTACCCTAAGTCCTGGTGTTTTGTTGCCATGCCCTTGGGCTACTCCTTAATATTTGTGCAAAGAGGGCCTAAAACATGAACATGCCTAAAATATGAGCACACCAGAATATGTGTTGATAGCCAAATTATGTGTACCAGTGGTACACACTTCCCTGGGCCCTGAGTGAGTGTGGGCAGCTCAGTTTGGCTTTGTCTGATCTCACTTTTTGCCTTCCCAAGCCTGTCACATCCCTCCAAATGGGGCAGAGAGGCACACTGCGCCTTGGGCAGCCTGTGCAATGTGCACAGGAGTGAGGCTGCAACCCTTTTAGTGCAGTTACACTTGGGGGCAGAAGCATGTCTCCTTCCTGCACAAGTATGCCAGACGGCAGACAGGGGATCACTTCTGAGTTACGTGCAAAAAGAAGGCAAAACCTGGTTTTGAGGGTGGAGATACCAAGGTGCAGGACAAGAGGCTCTGAAGTGGAAGTGTGGTGGGCTGCTAGGATGCCCCCCAGCCCTTTCTCTGGAGCAGTGACCCATAGCTGTGCAGCTCCTGGTGAACCAGCTTCCAGGGGTATGAAGCAGGATGCAGACTATGGCAAAGGTTGCTAGTAAGAGAGCTGTAAAAAGAAAATGTGCAGAGTCCTTGAGGACAGCTGAGAGTAATTTTTAAAGAGGTCAAATGTGAGTCATAATGTTTTGCCTTGGAAACCTTCTATTCTCATGAGCTGCTTTCATTCTGTGGCTTTAGAGAAACAACCCAGCATGTTGAGGCCTCAGTTTGGGTCAGGCTATCTCAGTATCATGAGTGAAGAGGAATCATAAGATCCTGTCTCTTTAAAGTAGAAAAGCCAGAAAATCATCTTGCTGAGCATTCTTGTTATCACAGAGGTTTACAATTTATGTGGTATTTGTCTTTTAACCCTGAAAAAATGGGTGACAGCAAACTGTATTCAGATGTGCAGAGAAGCTCTAATACACTGAAAGAACCCAATACTCAGAAAAAGCTCTCTGTGCATTCCAATATATAAATTTATCTAAGAAAAAAAAAAAACAGGCATATGGCCAGAATATGTATTTGGGAATGGATAGGAGGGGGATTAATACTCTAGTTTGAAAGGGAAGTAGAGAAGTTTTGAGGGGCAGTGTTTTCTCCAGTATCCAAACCAAGAGCCACAGCATGAGGACAATTCCCAGATCTAGTCCTATCTATTTAGCAAGAACTCATCTGCTTAGGACCCAAGCATTGATTATGCTGATTGAAGCGATTTATTTATGCAGTGGTGAAAACAGATATACAACCCTACCCTTTGGGACTAGACATTTGGATCTCCAGGTAGCCAGGAAAGAAGCACATGGAGATGTGGACTTGTCTGCTCCAGAGCCACAGGGCAAGCACAGAAATGCAGAGAATTGTTTCCTTTATTTTCAGCTTTGTGGCAATGTACTTAGCAGCTCAACACTGAGGCAAAGAGGTCAGCCTTTGGCTGCTGCAGAGAAGAAATGAAGGGATCCGATAACACAGCAATTCTTTGGTCCTCTTTTCTTTTTAAGCTATGCATGATTCATGGGTTACATTAGTATCCCTGCAACAGGAAGGACATGGATCATTAATGCACCAGTTCAGAGGAGACTTTGAGTGAATTCTTTATGCTTTCATTACAAATCACATTGTCTACCTTGCACACTGCCAACCTTGCCTGTGGCTGTCATCTGTGCAGCACTTCCCATTTACAAGAAGTAAATTCTTCTGGCTCCAATGTCATGTTAGATACACCTCCTCTACAAGGAAACCCTACCTCTTCAGGAAAATGTGCACTGATTAAAGCAGTCGGTGTCCAGAAAAAGTTATACAGAGAAGCTTAACTTGACACTTTCGAGCAGGTCACACTAATGTAATTGCTAGTGCTGACCCTCTGCCTTTGGGCGTGGAGCACAGTGTCTGTGTCACCACTACAGTACTGGAGAGGATGCCCTTCTCCTGGCTTACCTTTTTATCGCGTCAGCCAAAAGTGTGTTGTGTGTCAAACTTGAAGAGCATCTCAGACTTTAAACCATTTTTTGCACTCACTATGTGTTCTCTTTGCAAAACAGTAGCTGCACAAGACACAAAGAACTGTTGCCCAAGATGCCTGGTTTGACAGTAAAAAGTTATAGATTAATAAATAGGCCAGGGACAGGCAGGATAAAAATACCAAAAAGTACCAGATGGATCATCAGTGGAGCACAGTGTGACCAAAGGTACATTTATTCATGACAGACTATACACACAGGAAAATCAGATGTTTCTACTTATCTGAGTGGCAGTAAATTTTCATAGTATTACTGAAGTCTGGGGTTGTACATGCACAAGTGCTGAAGATCAGACCTTTTTGCTAAGTATGCTCTCTTTCTCAGCTAAGCTCCAGCCTATTCATTGAGTTAACACCCCACTAGCAAAGCCTGCCTGTTTTCCCAGCACATTCCCCTGTGCATGAATAAGGAGGTGTTTTACCACTGAAATTGGGAGAGCCTCCCTATGTGCCCATGTCTCTTGTGACTGGGGTTGCATGGGAGTGGGATTTACAGTCCAGCCCTCTACAGTATTGCCACAGTGAAATGGAAGTGTTGTGCGCTGGCGTCAAACCACAGCTGCATTTAAAACTTGCCCTCAAGAAAAGATGAGGTCACTCTCGCTAAGAATAAAATATTTTAATATAAACTTACACCTTTATCTTAACTGCTTTTACAGGGAGGATCCAGCTGTTCAAGTGTGACTTTCTTCCCCTCTGTTAGTAATTTCAGGAAATCAAAATATGTGTTGGGAGAAGTGAAAGCTTAGAGATTTGTGACCATCTGGGACTCATCTCCTGCCCAGCCTCCAGACAGATCGTGCTTTTCAGGGCCCTGTGTACAGGCAGCTGTATTTGAGTAGCATTTCTTGTAGGCACACCATTTCTTGAGAACTAGCTTCCAAATGTCTCACGTAACTCCTACACATAGGTAAAAACAGCTGCAGAAAAACTAAGAATGACTTGGTCTATTTTTGTCCCAGAAGGTGTCACTGAAGAGCCAGGAAAGGTGCAAGTTTAGCGGTAGTCTTAACTGAGGTCTTAACTGCAGCCTCGAGAGGTGGAGCCTGGAGAAGGTTAGAAGCAATTTGGCGTCAGAGATTCCTGTGGCTACTGGGGAATGAAGATCTGGAGAATTTTGCATCAGAGAATGAATACCCTGAAACTTGCAGTGCTGTGTTATTCCTCAGCTAAGTCACCTTATGGTCTGTAGCAAAACTAAATGATTCTTGGGAGGTGCTGGAAAGGGGTTCATGAGTTTAGAGGTGCGTTTTTTACAACATACCTTTAAAGGAATGCATTTATCTTCTTGCTCTTTGCTTCACAGCTCTTGTGTCAACATTATATTGTAAAGCACAACTGTCATGCTGTTTTGTATAGTCTAGGTCTTTAGGCCTTTCCTTAAGGGCGGGAGGAAAAGCTGAGATTTTCTGTCCAATTACTTTGCTATGATTTATTACACATTATTCATAGATACAGAACTAGCACAGATTTGGCAGTGATGTAAGAGGCCTCAAGGAGCTTGCAATGCGAATTCAACCAAAACCAACAAGTTGTACGCATCAAGCTGGGTGTCCTTCTCTCCATTTGAGAAAGGTAGTTTGATTTACTATTGTAAGTCTTTCCTCTGATGTTGGGAATCTTATGAGACTTGATCTGAGACATAAAGCAACATAAGAGACATTAAGGATATCTGCCTCCATGATGGGCACTGGGAAGAAATTCCTCATTAATGTGGCCAGAGTAGAAAGCCCTTTCAACAGGATATTAAATACTTTGCTCTTAGCCAGTCTCTTAACTAGTGAAGACCAGGCTGTGATTTGATGTGGGGGTAAGATTATCCTACACCAGCCTACTGTGGGTTGTTGGTTCCTTCCTCAGAAACATCTGCTACTGTCTGAGGCAGGATAATGGACTAGATTATTGAATCCATGTTCTCATTCCTGGGCTCTAAAGAAAATAATTGGAGGGTCTTAAAAAAAAAAAAAAGAGTAGTTTAGTTGATAAGTCAAGCTATATAGCTAGCACATTTTTAGCCAGTTTTCTGCTCTTTGGGATATTGATGTTGCACATCCTTTCCTCTAGTTTCCAACAGCATGCCCTCAGCTGAGTTGGTTTATCTTGCCTATAGTTTAATACAGCACAGCTTTTTGGCATATTGTAATTCTCTGAGGTAAAGAACAAAGGAGGGAGACTAAATTTTTCCCTGACAGAGCCACATCAAGTTCACTGCTCCAATGGACTTCCAAGGTTTGAAGCAAGGAATATAAAAAAAGATGTCCCAAATTCTCTAAAAAGTGTGTCTTCTTTTTCTGATAAAAGCCACTCAACGTTTCACTTAAGTGAAAATTCAAATGTTTTTCCTAACCTTCTCAGCGCCAGGTGAACCATACAGTGGCTGCAGGTACATTTAATGGCAGAAATACCACAAACTCATAGGAAAGTATAAGAAAAACTGTCACTTGGTTTCAATAAAAAGAAAATAAGATGGAGTGCCCCACATTTTTAAAAACATAATGGGGTCTACACAGTGACATTCTGCTAATAAGTTAGGTGTTCACTAACTGAGGCAGTCCAGCAAAGGAGACTTGCAGGTCTCAGTGCTGGAATTTTGCCATTTAATCTTTTCTCTGGCAGATTAGCACAGAGATTACACAGCCTCTGTGCATTGTTATCCACAGAAATAAAACCTATAAGAGTTTGTTCAGCTGTACCCTCCACTTTATTTATCCATTTTTTATTTCAGCTGCTAATCTGCTAAGGATTTCAGCCTTTAGCTCAGGGTTATCAGAATGGCATTGTGAGTGGATAACATCTGTTTCAGCTTTCATCCATCTAGAACACAAGCATTAATCACTAGAAATGGAGTGTGAAATGGAAAGAAAAGTTAAATGCACATTTGATTCTGAATGCTCTCGGAGAAAATGTCCTTCAGGGTCTGACCAGAGGGAGAGCTTTCCTGCACTATAGCTAGAGTTGCCACTGCATGCTGCATGAAAAGATGGTCATATTATCTGATAGAAAGTCTGCTTCTTTCAGTTTGTTTTAAACACAATAAAACCCTGTCCTGTCTCTTCTAAAAGACATAGCAAAAGCAATTAACCCTGAAAGAGTGCATCTGTTTAGCTCAATTTGGTTGTGGTTATCAGAGGGTGGAGATAAATAAAGCTTCTCTTTCCAGGCTTTCTGTGCCCCAGTTCGTACCTTTAGCCCTGAGCTGTTTCAGCCTCGTGCTGCAAATGGGATGCTTTACTAGGGTGATGAGGAATAGGTAGAGAGGACTAGGAACAATCTTGGACCATGTTGTGGGTTTGCCCTGGGCCAATTTTCTCACCCCCCCCACACAATTGCTATAAGTTGAGGGAAAGTTTATGCAGACAAAAGAGATCTGATGTGGGGGAAATAATATAAGGATTTATTACTAGCAAGGTAAAAATGAAAGAATTATATATATACAACAATTCTAACTAGGCAAAAGTACTATGTATTTACAGAAGTATCCCTTCCCCCTTCAAATCAGCTCAGGAGGAGAAACAGTCTTTTTTCTACTTCCAGAGCTACAGATCTTCCAAACAATTCTACAGCATTTGAAAATTCTTCTTCTATTATCTCTAGGACGACAGCTCCAATTCATTGCAGCTGGAACTGTCTCTCTTTTTCTCTCTCTTCTATGTCGACCTCAGGGCTG
>JAWWLV010000179.1:14499437-14521381 GCA_035041135.1 Platyrinchus mystaceus
TTCTTGCGCCTCCTGGCTTTTTTTTCTCTTCTGCGTCACAAAACCTTCTTTTCCGTTTTCTTAAATATGTATTGGCAGAGGCATTACTAAAACTTTTGATTGGCTTTGCTCTGGAAATCCACCTGGCAAAACTATTTTCAGCCCCGGGGGGGACTGGTCGGCAAACCCACGACAGACCATGACACAATGAGCTGACTTAATAGGCCTTTCTGTCCAGAGTTTCTAGATTTTTGCAGATGTGGTAAGGAACGGTGTTGATTTTTTCACTTGTCTGGCACATGTCATGGTAGCTGGACTCTTAATTTTTAAGTGACTTTAAGAACAATCTCCAGTCCTGCCTGCATGGGTGCAATTAGGCATGAGATACTGAGAGACTGCTTAATTTTCTCTCCAAATTCACTTGCTGGTGTATATTTAAATCTTTTTAGTGAACTTCATCTGTCTCTAGTTTGCCCTTCCACTGCACTTTCTCCTTTTGTCTGGTAAAGATTTGCCTTCTTTAGAAGCTAGAGTTATGGGTTTCCAAAAGCAGCACTGTTGGAAGGAATGCATAATCAGTAAATCAGTGTTTATGTGATGGCAGTCAAACAGCTACTGTAAAGAGCTGTCCTGTTCCTTCTGGGAGGTTTTTTAAGATTTACTCCTCTAAGCAAATTTTTGCAGTGTTAACACCCACACTTTGGGTGGTTAATTTGGCTTGTAGCTGTGTGTACTTCTCTAGCAGCTGCATGGGGTATTTTTACAGCACAATGGGCTGGATTTTGTGAGGATTTATGTGCAGGTACCCTTTCTGCACTGGAGAACATGTTGGTTGTTGTAGTCACTCTGGAAAGCTGGAGATGGAAGATGTCTATATTCAGACCTAGCTGATGGGATGTGTTTTGTATGTATGCTCTTCTGCAGAGGTAACTTCCAGCTTTGCTTCTCTCATCACTAGATGCTCAAAAAGCTGGCAGGAGTTAATTTCTGAACTCCTCAGAGAAGGCTTCTCACAGAATCCCTCCAAAACCATGGAATATAATTCATCCACAGCAGTCAATACTACCTCCGTCAATTTAAAATTCTTTTTCATCAACAGTTAGTTAACTGAGATTGTCAAGGCATAATTTCTGTGCAGTGCAACGAATTCAGCAGATGACCCGTCCCTGTTTCCTTTATCATTCTTCCCCCTTGTCATACTTTGAGACAAACTGCTCTAGCATTTTAAGCTCTAGAAGTCCCTGAGGAAAGCCACTGTAGCTTATTTAAAACACCCCAACAACTCTTGCCCACCCATCCAGTCAGTGCTATAGTTCTGGAAGGACTCTTTCAGAGTCCTGTTCCCAGAGCCTAAAAACAGTGTCTTTCTGGAAACAAGAGAGAAACCTTTTAACAAGAGTATTATTTCTCTAGCATTTCAAAACTGAGCCCATTTCTAACCTTTTCCTGAAAAATCTCTTCATTTAGTGCCCCCGTCCCCCCCAACTTTCTTGCAGTTTAACAGCAGGTAGACTTAAATATATTTGTTTTTATGCATAGCAGCAGCCAAGCTCTGTATTCTTCAAGCTCGGTATTCTGGGAAGTGTTTCTCCAGGCCCTTTGATTTCCTTGTGTGCTTTGTTAAGAAGTGAAATAGTTAATGTTTACAGACATTACAGTTACAATACTTGTCAGCTGAGTTGGCATCTGTTCAAGTGAAGGCAAATATACAGCAGACATCAGTTCAGTCTCTCTTCAAACTCAGCTTATCAACATGGGATAGTTATAATAGAAAGGGGAAAGAACTTCAAGCCTCTGTAATTAAACCAGCAGTAGTTCCCAGAAGGACACTTTGTGTCTAAAATCAAGGCCTATCTTTTTTACCTGTGCTGCTATATTGCAGCATATTCTTTAAGCTATTCTCACAGGATCCAGTCTTCGCCTAAAATCAGAATATCCACCCTTGTCTAACATGAACCATCTCATTAGACCACTATAACCAGGAAAAAAAAAAGCTGCATAGACAAGCTTAGAGGTTTCTATTTATATTTACTTTGTGTTTAGAAAGATCCTTTCCTATTTTAACAGAACAGAATTTACTTTTACAAGTCAGCTGAGAGTCTGCCAAGGAACTGCCAGACATCAAATCCTTTATGTTTTCTGGAGCTGATGCCATTTACCTGTGCTTTGAGTAAGAACTGAGAGTCTGCCACATCCCCAGATAATGTTCTCCTCCCTCTACCAAGAAAGGTTTTCTTTCTGTTAAAAAGAAACAAACTGGAGAGGAGAGGGGAAGAGAAATTATTGTCAGTTCTTGGTCTTATGCTTTTAGGGTTACATTATTTAGGGTGTATCTTACTGGTTTCTTACAAAAAAAGGCATAGAAAGACATTTATTAGGTGGGCTTTTTCTGCACAGGCAATAGCCTAAACACAGAATAGAGGCACCATCTCTGACTGATTTGTCTCTTCTATAAAGGTAATTTTTCTTCTTTACAGGTCTTTTTAGTTCTAAAATATCTTCCATTCTGTAAACTGGTACTTTTAGAAACTCCTTGGGTCTTTCTAAGGGAAAATCTAATGAATCCACAGTAAATCAATAGAGAAGAACAAGTCAGTGACTGTGTTTTTCTGTACAAGTTCTAAAGTGCAATGCTGAACTGAAATGAAATATTGTTATTTATATCAGAATAGGAGTAATTGCAGTTCTAGACATGGTAGGTAAGACATGTACTGACGTCAAGAGTATAAAATGTAAGTAAACAAAGTCTGTGGGAAAGATTCCATTCTGTAGATGAAGAATTGTGAAGGGGTAAAAGGTTTGCAAAGAGAAATTCAGTATCAGAGGCCAGAACTGGGACCTGGTCTGATAAGGATGTTATTTTCCTCACCAGACCCTCCTTTCTTTCCTTTGGGCTCTATTTTTTGTACCAGCTCACAGAACAGACATCTTGAAACTACTTAGTATTCATCACAGATGATAGCCTTGCGATTTTGTGAAAAGTAACATCTGTTCAGGGAGAAACTGTGTGTACATGTATAAGCAGGTTTCCAAGACATGTATTTGAGAGAAGAAAACAATTTTGCTCAAATATCCCTAAAATTTACCCGCCTACTCAACATAATCCAACAAACAACCTCAGAGCAATCTTCTCGGGTAAAGAAAAAGAACACATAATGATGTCCAGACCCCCAGCTGACAGCAAATGCTCCATTACAGATCTACTCCATTATTGTCTTGCTCCCTGATAAAAAGAATTCCCTGTCACCGGCAAGTGAAATTTTTCAAAACCAATCTGTATGTTGGGCTTTTCTCTGGCTTTAACCAGCAGAGCCTTGTATCCGTGTCACTGCTGAAACAGGCACTCTATGAGCTTTGTGACTGAGTCCAGAACTACTGTGTTTCATCTGGTTTCACTGGAGAGTTTGACAGAGCTGTGAGGAGCACAAAGTTTTGCTGCAAAAGCACAAGCTGGCTGAGATGCTTCACACAACTCTGATGAAACTAGGTTGAATTTTAAGGTTTTAGTATGACCCCGCACCTAGGAAGCTTCACTTGGATTCTGCTCTGCTCAAAAAACCTCTTTTCCCGAGGGTTACTTGGGGTACTTTCAAAAAGTACTATAAAATTAGCTCAAATGCAATTATTTGTCTACCCCTTAGGACAGTTAAAGAGAATATTTTATTCTACTCTTTATTCTACTCTCTCCTTTGTAGCCAATGTGAAGCAGGACAAGGATTAATTACATATCACAGAGTCTCTTGTTCTGGGTAGCAAGAGATCATGGATGGTCTTGAACTCTGGTTTAATTCCTATACACGTGATCAACATTACTCCTCTAACTGTAAAAATACAAATAATAACACTTTAAACTAACACATTTAATATATTTGTGTATTTATTACAATTTCTCAGTCAATGTGACCAAAGGTAGCATTTGTTGTTCAAACCTATGGTATGTTTTTCATTGATTGCTTTTTTAAAAAGTTCTTAGAAGGTGGGTTTATGTTTAATCCCCGTATCTTTACCGTGAGAGTTCAAAGTGAATGTCTGCTACATTTAAACATAGTTCATCTTCAAAACAGGAGCACGAAAACACCATATGACAGTATCTGACCCAAGAAAGGAGGCTTTGGCCTCATTGCAAGGCTTGTACCCAGTGGAGGCCTGGGTGGAATATGGGGCTATGGTGCTCCAGCCGTTGGATCTGCTTCCAGCAGTGTCCCATGTGGGTTAGTGCTTCACTTGTTGCTGTTCACTTGTTGCACAGCTGTTTTCCCCTGGATATGAAGTGGGGACAAGTAGCCTGACCTTCATGGCCAGGTAATAACTGAGGGAGTATAGAATAGAAGAGCTAAGCAACGTGCTCCAGGGCTTGTGCAAACCTGAGGAGTTATTACCAGTCAGCAGACAAGGTGAAATGTTATCCTAAAATCCATGTCTTTGAATTTAGTAGTTTGTTTAGTTTTGTTTTTTTTTTTAAACCAGTATCTCTTTTTTTACAGTTGGCAGCCTGTTCATATCTTGGATATCACTCTCTTTTTTTTTTTTTTTTTCCAGAAAGATCAGCAATGTGGTTTTGAAGTAAATCTCTAGATTATCTTTATTTACTGCTCTTTGATTCATAGCCAGAGCAGTCTCAGAGTGCATGCACCTGGAGTCCCTTTCAGTGACTCATCATGGGAAGATGTACTCTAGCAGCATGCCTAATTTGCTGTAGCTGTTGATGGATGCTGACTTGATGGGACCAGACTAAAGCTAGTGCAAAGGCAGCTCTCTGAAATGCAAATAGTGTGGATGTTGCATCCTAGCTAGCAATTTCTTTGCCCTACAGATCTGCTCCTGCTTGCTAATGTAACAGTAGAATGAGAAAGTCACACTCCATAGCAGGCCTGATTTCACTCTATGAGGGCATCAGGAGACATAGTGGAACAACAAAGTTCATCAGGGCTAAAAATAATTTTATTTTCAAAATGATGGAGCAAATATCTATAGTTCTCTGTGGCCACTGCCAGGTCACCCATGTGGACATCATACTGCCCAAGTTATCCCACTATTTCAAGACTCCAATAGTAGCTAAATCCAGCCATCCTCTGTGAGAGTGCCTTTGTGTTTGGACTTAACAGCACAGATCTAACCAGTGACTCTGGGATCAAATCAGGTCCTTTGTGGCATAAAAGGGATGGACAATTTGCTCTGGAACAAATCTTTTCCTGTTTTCCTTTTGGGCTGTTAGTCAGACCATGGTCTTTGATAGTGTTAGATCTGTTCTGGGGAAACAGATTTTTCTTTCAGGCTTTTATGTTTTACTTCTATAATTCTAATTTGTGACAGGAACACTGGACAGATCTTCCTGTCTGAAGTAAAAGGAGGACAAAAATACTGGCATCCTTCTGTGCAGATAAACCAATAAGGCAGCTGCCCTTCAGCAGTAGCAAAAAATATTGCACTTTCTCTTCCTGATCTCCTTCAAGCCCCTGTGAGAGTTCATGGGAGGCATCAGCAACAACAAAGAATCCTTAAAATGAATTGCAACAGCCAAGGAGACTTTTTTACTTGATCCCAAAGGGAGATAGAAGATGGATTTCAGAGAGAAGAGCAAGAAAGAAGCCATGAGAGGTTCCATAGTTTATTAGCGATGAGCTGGATGCAAGAGTGAGTCAAGAGTCAGGCAAAATAAAGAGGGTTAAGTATGAGAACAAACATATCCTCTAATGTTTGGAACCAGCTGCAAGCTTGGGAATATGATACAGTGTTATTACAAAGCTACTAATAGAGCAGATTTGTGACTCCCTGGCCTGACTTCCAGATCAATAGGATACTCTGGATGTCAGGAAAAAGATTCAGTCATCTGTAAGTCAAAATGCCCCTCTCTGGAGAGAATGGAGTAGAGAACAAATTGGAATTAAGCTGTGATTTCTGGGTGTCTAGATCCAGATCTATCCATGGACAGAGTACCAATCAGTCAATACATAACTAAATATGTGTGGAGAGATTGGTACTGGCTTATATGAAGATCTGTGTGTCTATATTTATGAGTCTGATAGTAAAATCTTTTAAAGAGATACATGTGTTTATATTTCTTCTCATGGTAATATTTCCTGTATGACAATAGCACTCAGTCCAAACAGATTAAACTTGTCAGCATCTGTTCCAAAGTTTATTTGGGACAGGAAGCAAAGCAAACTAAAAACCCCAAACCCTGGCTGTTTGTGAAGTTTGACTTCATACAGACATTTCTGATTAGCTGTTGAGGAAATCTGTGATCATTCAAAAACCTGTCAGCTATCCATACTGATGCTGATGTTCCAGTCTTATCCAGCCATGCAAGAAGTTCATTCACAAATATATTTGTATGGTCAGATTGGATGGGACTCTGATCAACCCGATCTAGTTGAGGATGTCCCTGCTCATTGCAGGGGGGGTGGTGTGGATATGTTTGCATATACATGTATGCTTTTGCTTTATCTTTCAAGGCTTTGCAACAGCTAGCTTGCTTTGCAATTAGCTTGAAATATGACCAAGAACAAGGGCTATTGGAATGCTTTTGAATACCAAATTGGGTTTGTGTCATGTCTTATCAAGGGTTTTGAAATCTAGCCCAGATTTCACTGGACAATTTCTCTGATCCTGGATATGTCGGCTGCTTTCCAGACTGCTGCTAGCTGCAGAAGGAACCCTGCTCACCAGATCAGCTCAGTGTGTTGGGCTATTCTCTGAGACTTCCAGTTAGTTATTGGCCAGGCCTGCAGGAGCAAATCAATGGCAGGCAAACTGATCTATTTTTCACACCAAAGCCATGGTAGCAGTATTCATCTTAATCTGCTATCTTAGCTTGGAGGAAAATAAAATAGGTTCATGGTGCTTGATGTGAACAGGCTTCAGCTGAACACTAAGAAATTAGGATCATTTGACTCCTGCTGTGTGTGGAACAGTTTTACCTAACCTAGGACTCCTAAAGGTGAGACCCCTTGAGACAGTAGTTTATTTTAGTGAGGGGGCAGGGTAGGGAAGGTGAGGTCTACCTGAGAAGTCTTGTTTAATACAAGATACCTAAGATCATAAAAGATCTCCCTGGGATGAGGTCTTGGTAGAAGTATTTGAAATGACATTGTACTGAGACTCCTGAAAAAGACCCTTGGGGTTAAGGTTATAGAAAGCAGTGTACTATCAAAGCATAGGACAGATCACATAGAGAAAATAAACCAGGTAAGAGCATCTGTGATCTTTTATCTTGTTACTGGCAGGTCTTTAAAGCTGCCTTCAAAGCCTCTGCTACTGGAGACTCTAGTCTTGAACTAGATAGTTCAAGATCTCTTTTGCAGGACCATCAGGGCTGTGAGTGGCTCATGAGACCGTTGGAGGCTTAGCGTACTGGGTGAAATTGCTGGCCAGATAACCTCTCTGCTGTAACCCAAACCCAAATGAGGACATGTGAAAATGTGGGTAAAGAAAGATTTTTGGATTATTTACTTACTCCACCTTCTGCAGTGCTGCTCCTAGCAGGGAGCATGGCACTAACATGGCCAACATCCATCACTCCTCACCGAAAGATCTCCTAAGCAGTCCATAGTGACTACTGCATATAGAAAAGAACACAGCAGAAAAGGAGATGGAATACAGAGCAGCAGGATCCAAACAAGATCTTAGAATTGTGTTATCTCCCCATTTCAGCAGCAGACTGACAAGAAGAAGAATGGAAGCTGGCCGCTGATAATGCAGAGTGAATATATTAGCCAGGAGAAAAGTTCTTGCTGGCGAGACACTCAGGAAAAATTACCTCTTCTAAAAGAGACCAAAAAAAAAACCCCAAGCAACAAAAAAACCCCAGCCAGAAACATCATCTCAGCAGGGAACACTCTAACAGACAGGAGCTACCACAGTAAACAGAAGCACCGTTTGCAGTATCAAAACACAGTGGCATCCTGATCCTTTTGATGCTTGCCCACTGCCAGCTGTGAAGTCTTCATGCTGCTGCTTTTATGCTCTGCAATGTGACATCGAGCTCTTTACAAAGCAGACACTCCCTGTATCAGTTACTCACTGTGCAGCCTCCTGTGCAGAGCCCCAGTTTTCAGCAGTCATCAGTCAATGAAAATTTTCCTCTACCTTTTGCCACAAGAGGACTCCACTCTCCAATGGCTCCCAGGGAGATGTTTGTGTTTTTTTCTAACTTCCCCAGAGAACACTTCCAGCAAACTAGCAATTAAGAACCTGGTTTAGCAGCAGCTCTGTTTTTCAAAATGTAAAATGAACAAACACGTTTAGTGTGGACTTACTTTTTCAGAGCTCCAAACAGACAGACTACTGTTTGTTAACAAGAAGCTCCTGCTCTATCCAGCTATGGCATTAAATGTTTTTGCTAAGGAACCTTGCACGGGAAAACGTTTACGGGTAAAATTGATCTTTTTCTTTTAATTAATTGTATACAGCTGTATTGAAGCTTGTGGCTAATGATAAAGACCCATGCTTAATAATGTCTTTTTTAACTCATTTTTTTAAAAGCTTCCTGCTTCTCGTCTCACTGTGTGCCATGAGCTTAAGGGCAAGTATCTTACAATGCTAACAGCCATTCATATGATGTCTGGTTAATGTGGTTATAGCTGTAGAGACATTGTAGTAATTATAATGATAGGAATATGATGGTTCCTCTCAATTTCCATTTTAATAGAGGCCAATAAATATGTCTTATGGCTTTTATGGTATTTAATAATCTTTCTAGTCATAAACGGAAGCTTAAACGGGATATGTGGATATGTTGGGAGATATAGGAAGGCATAAAATGCAAGTCTTCTGGACTCTGCAAAATAAGTATGAATTTACAATTCACATAAGTAGGGGCTGATCTCTGTTGGGGGAAAGAGGAGCTTAGCAGCTAGCAGAAGGTGAAGCATTTGAAAAGGAGGATGCAGGGGAAAGCACTGCAACCATATCCTAGGCAGGCTGCTGATCTAAGAGAATTGAGTGATCTGTCTGTTGCTGCAGCTCACCTCCCTGTCTGCTTTACCACAATTTTTAGACAGCACTGATAGTGTGTTTTTGCACATCTCCAAGGGTTGTCATAAAAAGACATTAGATACTGCTTTTCACTGTCCTGACTATGAACTCTTGGACTTGCCTTATTGGATCGTAAGGACTGGAGTAACATAACTGAAACATTCAGACTTCACTCCCCCAGCACTAGAATTACAGCTAATTGTGCTTTACTGTTTTTGTTACCCTTGCTTATGATAGAGTTCACACCAGTTTACGAGCCCTCTTAGGACAGAGTTATATTGCTGTGGTGGGAAAGTTAAGTGTTGCGAACACTGGCCAGTGCCCAAAGAAAATATCACAGCTGCAGACCCTCTAAAAGGAAGGCTGGTTTCTTACAAAGGAGAACTGAAGCCAGAAGAGTCCTCAGCCCTAACTGTCAGGCACATCCATCAGAGAGCTTTTGTCAAAGGGAGATGTGATATCTGGGGACATTGAGGAATTAGCTTCAAGCTAGGGAGCTCAGGTGGTCTTAGGACAGAAGATAGTGCACATAGCAAGGCTCACCCCATGTGCAGGGCTGGGTCATTAGCTCTGTACTCCACATCTACCCACTTAGGTTTTTGTGAGCAGTGCAGGTATATTTGCATGAACTACAGACAGCATATATCCAGCAGAACCCCAGCAGATGTCTCTTCTGAATGGCTGTTAACAGAACAGACACTAGAGGGCTGTGGAAAATAGGCTTTAAACATATTACTGTTTGCATGGTTTAGTTTCCAGAGAGAATGAGTCCAGGTCCTGTCTTTGACACACAGGGAAGTGATGGATGTTACTCTTCTTGTCTAACCCAGACTCAGAGGACCCATCTGGTGCAAGGTCTGAAGACACATCAAATTCAATTTCAGGGCTCCCTGGACCACTTCAGAAATGCTATGGCTGCATGACGCAAAGCATCAGTATGATGTAAATTTTTCTCTGATGGTCCAGTTTACTTACAAATATTGACAGTTTAACTGGCAAGCATTTCGCTCTGTGTATCACCAATGTCACGTGCACTGTCCTAGAGCACATAGGAAAACATAAAGTATTATTCTTTATCACGGTCCATAACTGTTTTGACAGGAATATTTTTGGATGCTCAGTTTTTAATCAAATGAGCTCTGTGTGGCAATGTGGCAGTGAACAGATGAAATACTAGTAATCATGGAATGATTAGAAAGTAGTAAGATAAATTGATAAAAAAAATAATTTAGTGTAAAACTTTAGACAAAACATTTTTAAAAGGGTTTTAAAAATGTTTAAAACAGGAATCCTTGGCAAGTGAACTCTGAATCCCACTGTGATTTGTGTAGGGATGCTAGAAACCATAGATCTCTGTACCAAAGTAGCCAAGGAGCCACTTCTGTTGCCATGGTGGGACAAAGCCAATCTGGATGCAGACAGCCAGACCAATGTCAAGTTTGGTGAAAAAGTCATTTTTACCAGACAAAGTGCTAGCAAACTACCTGGCTGCATTTGAGTGAACTAACTCTAAAAGCAGAAGGGTGAAGGAAGCAGAGGACACAGAAAGGATCCCGGTGTGGCCTCCAGGACAGGAGGCAGCAGGGAAAGGGAGAAGGCAGTATGAGGCAGGGTAAGCTGCTTCAGCCTCTAATACGGTGGCTCTGCCTGGCAGTGCCCTGAGCCAGGGTGAGGAGAGGCCTTGGCTCATGATCATTCTGGCAACTCCGTGCAGTGCCCTGCCCCATTGCACAGTACAGGCTTGCCCTTAGGGTAAAATTTTGGTGAGGATTAAGTCAAAATCCCAACCAACTTGAAGGCAGCTGGAATCATGACAACTCTCCACACCTTGCAGATGATGACAGAAATCACTACAAATGCAGGTGAATTTAAAATCACCTTCCCTGTGCAAATGATTAAGCAGCTTATTTAAGGGGTGGAGGAGGGCTATGGTGATTCTTGAATAGCAGAGACAGTTTAGGCTGTGTGAGCTGTTCATAGTTCAGTTTATGGTCTGTTTATAGTCCTGCTTTGTACTAAAACTTCTAGGAAAGACTAAAAATAGATGGTGAATTTTCCCTCCACTACCATGCTCTACTTGAGCTAGGTGTAGTGCACAGTGCTCTGTGTCCCACCAAGCTCAGTAGGAGAAAATCACCAACCTGTTCTGGCACTGGGTGTATGAATATCAGTGATGCCAGGTGAAGCCTTGAAGTCCATGGATGGGCTGTGGTTCGCTGGAGGCAGTGAGTGAGAGAAATTGTGTCCTGGTCCAAGTTGAGCTTGCAGCTTTGGATGAATTCAGGATTTTTCATTAAGACCTGGGAGACCTTTTCGATTAATGAGTTGCTGCTCTGTAGCATTGGAAGCTGGCTTCCTGGGTATATGAGGAACATCAGATCTAGTGGGTCTTTGTCTTGGTTTAGAGGCTGCACACACTGAAGAGAAAAACGATCTGGCTTTTTCTTGAAGTGTGGGGTATCGGGACACTTCAGGCACATGGTTTAATGCTTCTGGTTTCAAAAGCATGAGTCTAAGCTTCATGCTGTATTTTGCACTAAAGGTTCAGCTGTATAAGGGTGATTCAGACTTTAGTGGTGAATGTCAGACTCATGCTGGTCACATTATCCCCTCATGTGATTTTGGTTTCAGAAAGTTTGGGTGCCTTTAACTCTGCTACTCCTTTTCCCATGGCGATGGAAGAGGTATGAAGTCCTGCTTGGCTTCCTTTTCTTGGTCCAGTGCCGAACCGTGCGACCCTTAAGAGTGGAGGCGAGAGGAAGCAGCAGTAAAATGCGTGTGGCTGGGTCATTTTCTGCCGTGATGTTTTACCAGATATTGTACTGCCTGTAAAGTCATGCCTCCCCCCAGGGGCAGGCAGGCTACGGCCAGAGATGCGATGATTGGACTGTCCTCCTCGTCTGGAGGAGCTTAGGGGTCCGTGCTTGCCATGGGATTGATTTTTCGCTCTGGATGCACAGGCAAAGCTGGGAGCGCGCCCAGCTGCGTGTCAGGGCTGCATATTGCACGGGCGCCTTTGAGCCACGGCGTCGGCGGAGGCGTGCGGCTGGATGCTGAGACAAAGTGCTCCTGCAGCTGGAGAGCTTCGGCGCGGTGATTCCCCCAGGTTGGCTTTTCTCCATTACCTTGCGCGTGGCGTCAGTAAACCCCAGGGATGGTTTGCTACTTGCTGGCCAGGCGGTCCCCGATCCTTGTTTAGGGGGTTGGGGCTTTTGCCTTGTTTACTCTGCCTTGGCTTCAGCCTCTCCCTGTGTAGAGGAGAAGAAAGGAGCAAACTGCGAGGGGGAAGGGGGGGGGGAACAACAACCCGAAGGGAGCCGAGCTCCGGCCGGGGCGCTCCCCGGGGGCGCTCCCGCGGGGAGCCGAGCACGGCGCCCGCTCCGCGCCGCGCCAATCCCGCCCGGATTTTGCACGTTTCCTTTCCTTTTTTTTTTTTTTTTCCTCCCTCCCTTTTTATTTTTTTTCCTCCCTCTATTTCTCTCCTCTATTCCCCCTTCCTTTCCCTCCCTCCCTCCCTCCCTAGCGTGGTTGGATCAGTCTTTTGGTATTTCCTGCCGCCACCTCCCCCGAGCAGCTGTCCGGCCGCGGCCCGGCGCGTTCCTTGCCGCCGGGGGAGCGGCTCCGCGGGGCCCACGCGTGTCCCCCGCGCCCCGTCCCACGCGTGTCCCGGCGGGGCGATGCGGCGGCGGCGGCGGGGAGCGGCGTGCTGAGCGCGGCACCGCGCGGGGGCTCGGCCGCCCCGCACAGGTAAGGCGCGCCGCGCTGCCCCCTGCCCCAAAAGCGACTTCCCTGCCCCCCCTCCCTTCAGCAACCCCAAAAGCTATCCTCCCCAAAAGACCCCATAAAAGCAAATACCCCCTTCCCCCCGATTACTCAAATCCATTCTTCCCTCCCCCCCCGACAAAATTGAAAGGTATTTGCACATCTGCTGTTCTCCTTGTCTCCCGCAAAGCCACGCTGCCTATTTTTAAGTATAACGTGGTACCCCAGAGCGGCGTGATTTCAGTGAGGGACTGAGCGCTGGTAGCTCTGAGAGGGCAGCCCTGCTGCCTCTGCCCAGGTTGTGTGCCGTCGTTTCTGTGTGTGTCTTTTGGGGTTTGGCGATGGGAGCTGTGGGGCGTTCCCCCACTTTTCCCTTGGCCGCCGACATCTCTGCATGGCAGGGCTGGGGGTCCAGCGTGTGGCTGGTGTGGCATGTGGGATGGCGTGCTGTCAAGGAGACATAATTTCTTTAGACATATGGGCATATCTGGTAGGTGGAACCCCTTTTTAATGTATTTCTTTCAGGATGCGAGGAACTAGTAAGGAGACTGCACTGTTCCTAATTGGCTACATTTGATTGAGGATGGCAATTACCTTTCCTGTAGGCACTTGTATAGATACCACACTGAAGACCATATGCATTGCTATCTAAAAACCAGATAGACCTGAGTTTGGAAATGCTTTTAGCTTGCACTAAGTGAAGTGAGGCAGCTTGTCTGGAGAAATAAATATATAAGCACATGCAACTGTCTGCTGGATCAAAAACCATGTTTTTCAAGTGCTATGCAAACCTAAAGTGTTGTAGTGTGAAACAATTGTTTAACGTAAGTGAGGAGGAAAGTTCTTTAAGCTGTGTAGTCACCTCCTCACTTCATCTAGCTGCAGCAGTATCTTTGTTGTCAAAATATTCCTTCCCCCTCTTTGCACTGACGTAGAAGATAACAACAGTATTCAGCAAGGTCTGTACAAGCAGGAAACAGCCGCTGCATTGGATGCGTCCCCAGCTGCCATCTTCCTTCTTGGCAGCAAGTTTCCAAAGAGGTGTGAGTGGGGAGGAAGAGAGAGAAGCCTCAAGTCACCTCTATCGCGGCTTCGCCTCTGTGTGTGGTTAAGTTTTCTTGCCAAAAGAGGAGAATGGCAGTTTATAGTGGGATGGTGGGTGGCCCTGAGAGTGTGCTGGGCAAAAAGGGTGACAGCTGAGTTGGGCCAAAGAGGTGTGGGGGGGCAGCAGGGGAGCCGATTCAGCACCAGGGTTACTTTGTGCTGCTGTTGATCAGAGTAGTGACAGCAGTATTCAGGGGTGGTGATGCAAATCATCGTGCTGCCTGCCACCTGTTTTGGTTTGAAGTGGACAATGTGAAGCAAAGGAATGATTTAATCATGGTGCTACGTGAATGTAACTGAAAGGCGGATTTACTGCTGTAATCTTTTCATGATACTTAATTTAATTTCCATGTGCTTTATTGCAACACTGATTCATCAGGTGAGTGGGAGGGAGGCTTGTACAGTACAGGTGGTTCAGTTTTCTTTGTTGGGTTAGATATTTAGCAAGGTGCTTTCTTGGCTACAGCATTGGAAAAATGGCTCTATGTCTGATACGGTGCTGTGGTTTGGAATTTGGGATATCTCTAGGGAAAGGCCATTCCTGTAATCTGTAACGTGCAGTGTTTGAAATCATTGTGCTGTGTTCAGAGCAAAACTGACTCTACTGATTCATATTATGTTCATAGATCATAAAAATTTTAGTTAAGCTAATCTGAAGTGGGTTAGACTCACTGCACGTCCAAGAGAGCTGTTATCAGCTGGAGGCAATTGTGAGATTGCCAGTGTTGCCAGTGGTGAAGGTCTTTTAGGGCTCAACCTGGTGCTTAAGAGGCAAAAATGATACTGCCCTGAAGTGTCAGCAGGGCCCTGCTGCTTCTGAGCTGTGGAGCACAGGCCCCCCTCTGCAAATGCACAGATTTGTGCTATTCAATCTCTTGTTTTATTTGGAAAAGGCTGCGTTTAGTGTTTTTTCGCCTGACCTCCCTGCCTGTGAAGCATTAATAGCACAGTGTTTTCTCAGCCAGAAATGCTGCTCCTCACGCCTCCACTCCTCAACATGAGATGTCTCTGGCAGCAGATTGTAGGTGTTTATGCATGCCTGCTGTGGTTACTAAGGTAAAGGAAACACAAGAAGCAGCTCAGGGAACGGGAACCATCCAAATGCCAAATACACGTGGGTTTGGGCAGGAATGACAGTGACCTGCCACGCCAGCCTGTCTCAGTGTGGGTCTGGACTTGCTCACTGCTCATTCAGGCTCTTGACTGTCACTGCTGGTGTTTGTGCTGTGCTTTCCGAGCATCGGGTATCTTGAGGCTGAGCAAACTCCTCCCAGGTGCTGCTGCTTGTGGAGCGCTCAGCCCGCCTTCTGGAGCAGTGTGGTTGTGGTGCATTTAATTGTATGGGGCTGTGTTTAAATCACAGGTTCTGCCTTCATCCCAGCCCCTCCCCACAAATGTGGCTCTTTCTGGTCACGCAATTTGGGAGGAAGGACACAACCATCCTGAAAAATACCCTTTGGATAAGTACCTGCTGAGCCTCTATGGGGAACTGACGAGCAGTGTACAACCTGCCCAGGTTTCCACATTTCTGAATTTTTGGAATACTGTGTCTCTACTCAAGGTATAGGGGGGTTGTTGTTGCATCAGGTTCTAGGTACTGTTTATGCATCTGTGTAATATGAAAAGATCATGGGATTGCCATATTCTGCAAAATTGGAAGCAGCTAACAGCAGGCTAATAAGAATTACCTATAAATGGGTTCTGCCCATCACAAAAGGAGAGTGATGTGAAAAGGGGATTTTTTTTTTTTTTTGGGGGGGGGAGGTTAGAATAGTCCAGCTGCATATGTGGTGATGTTTTTTGATTTCTTGAAACCTGCATAAGAACCATGGGCATATCCCTTGTTCTTTAGTCTCAATTTTCTGTAGTGTTTGTAGAGGTACAGTTGAAATTGTGCTATTTTTTTCTTTATGCTTCTTTTGGATTGAAGGATTTATGGGCGTATAAGTCAAACTCTGAATTGAAAAGGCTTTGTTCTCCTCCTTGTGTAATAAACACCCAGGTGTATACCTACACTTTCCTTTTGCAGTATGTCACTGAGGTCAGTGCCATGTGCCAATATCAATTGCCTTACCCTGCTGGCAGTCTTCTTGGTAGTTTTTGTATGTGCTTTGTTAAACTCCAAGCCAAGCTTCAGCTTACTGGAAATTGACTGTAGGGCTGTATCAGTTTGAGTGTTTTGACAAACCAGTTACTGTTTGCATGATTATTGTATCAGTAAAATTAACCAGCTAAAGGCAAAAAAGAAGTAAGCACATCCTTAATCAGCTGGGATGTGTGCAGCTCTCCTTGTGGGGGGAAAAAACTCAACATGGAGCCTGCCTGCTTCATCCTATCTAATCTGCCAGTGAATCAATCAATGTGAAATTGTACCCCCAAGGAATAATGTAATAGCTATTTTGTGTGTATTCCCAAACTGGAATGCTACTGTAGTAGAGTCCTGAAGGGTATGCTGTCTAAATCGATCAGCAGAGGCCAAGATAAAAGCAGACTTACTGCTTATCTGTCAGATGTGGCAGAGAGGCATCGAGGGATGAAATGTCTCGTTGTGTGTTGAATGGAAAGCTTCATTGTGAACTTGGGCCTTCTGCATCCCAACACTTCAAGAACAAAAGCAGTGTCCTGCTAGCTCTCCTTCAGTTTTTCTCACGGCAAAAACATGAGATTGCTCTAAAAGGCACTTTAATTTTCATACTAATGCAGTTTGTTCCAGACAATTGTTCTCATGTCATTGCTCCTTCCCACCTTCAGTGCTGCAGAGACAGCTTCGCTTTTGTTACCTGTGTTGTTTGATGCCAGTTAAGAGTGCTAAGCCTATGCTAGCATTGCATTATTCAATTGGTTTTCTCTTTTCTCAGATTATAATGATGGGGAATTGTCTCCTCACAGCAAAAAATTGCCACATCCCAGTGAGGGGAGGAATGGAATTCTGCTGCATTGAGTGGTGTGTGTAACTATTCCTCACTGGATAATCTTGGCAGAATGAAAAGAACTATTTCAGTTTCTTGTTTTGTTGTTGTTTTAATGTTTTTGCACATCTTCTTTTTGGTATGACTTTCAGCATCAGGAGAAAATCACTTGTATATAGTAGTAGGAGGTGACCAAGGCTTTTGGACATTTTATCAAACATTGTGCATTTTACTTGGGGAGCTGCTGCTGGCTTATCTGTAAAATCCCTGAACTCTGAACGTGAAATTGCCACTGGATTTAGTACTCCATCAGGGGGGTTATTCTGGCAATCTCCTGGCATGCATGCAAATAGATGAGATTTCCATTTTATAAGATGAATTTTTCTGTCTTTTCTTGCTGTGTTGCCTTGGAAAACAACCTCACACCATGCTCCAAGCCTGACAGTTGCTGATGTGGTGAATAATTATTTTCCCCTTACCTTACTAAGGAAAGAAATATGGATTTGCAGATCATTTCATGATCCTTTCTTTCATATGTGTGTCAAAGACAGTTCAGTCTAAACAATTTTTTTTTTTTTTGGTAAATCTGTAAATCCTCACTTGAACTTTGAAGGCTTTCTGTGAACACTGAATGCACCATACAAATTACAGCACTAGCGGGCAAGGCAATCTAGACCAGGACACAAATGTGTTAAGCATGAAATACACAGTTTTTGTATTTTTCAGTTTCGTTTAAATAAATTTTCTTCTTTCCATTTTAACATCTGGCCCATCCATTTAACATTTGGCCCATCCTCCTTGTCTTGCTTTCTTTCTCTGCCTTAGTAACCTTCCTCATTGAAGAGAAAATGGAATTTGACAAGAATCTGTATAAATGGATTTTTTTGTTTTATTTCGATTCAGGATCAGTGGATGCAAAACAAGGCTCAATTTTTTTTATTTTTCGTTTGACTGGTGTGCCACTCAGGCTTTGTTGCCTGTAATCAAACTGTTGTTACCACCTTTATTTCCCTCTGGACTCCAGGTCATGAGAGGCACTTTGGCATATCTGCACTCATTTATTCATACATCGATGCATTGCAGTAGACTTGGGGAGCTCCAGTTTTGGGCAGGGCTGGAGGCTGTGTATTCCAAGCTCAGACTGTCAGGCATCTAATCTAATTTTTTCCAAGCTGATGTTCAGGTTCTGGCTTGTGGAATCCCCCATTGTAGGTGCTGAAAGCTTTCTTTTCCGAGAGGGTGAGGTGTGCTGAGAAGCTGGGAGGATCCCTCACCTGTGAGTGTATCTGAGAAGTGTAGTGTAGGGTCTCTTATTTCTGAGTACCTTGAGAAGGTACATGGCTAAGATGTGTTAACATCAGCTTTCTGTGCCTTTTTCATCTTCTCTTATGCCTGAGTTACATGTTCTTTGCTGTCAAGGTCTCTTATGATAAGTTCATACAATGCCTAGTGCGCTGTGGTCTTGGCTTCTGCTGGGCTGTTCTGTAATATAAATAAAAATAATCCCATTGTGGAAGCAAGATCCTGAATAACTTGTCTAAATGAGCTAAGAGAGTGGGTGCAACAGTGCAGTTTTATTCTCTTCTTTGAACAGGTGCATCCCCATGAGGAAATAAAAGGTAGGTAGGTAGGGACCAAGTAAGAAACATTGAGCAACAACAGACTGTGACTCAGAAGCAATTTAGCCATAATAATCCCCACAGTGCTAAAGATTCCTTTTCCCAGAAATGCACAATATGCTGTTCTCTGCCATAAAGCTGTCATCAGCTGACATCATTGTATTAACATAAAACTTGCTGTTATCCACGAGATGCACAGTTAGCAGAAAGGAGTTCCCGTGCCAGCTGCTAATTATTACTAATGTTCTCCCAGTTGTTGAAAACAAATGTATTAAAGATATTTCCTGCTTAAAATTTTATTCCTGATGGCTGGTATGCTTACATTGTGTTGAAAATAATGCTTCTAGTACTTCTAGTATCAGTTCAAGTATTACCAAGCCAGCATTTTTTTATTTATGAGAACACAGAATGACCATTTACCAACACAGAATGATCATTTACCAAGAGCTTCTCTTGGTAATAACAAATACCTACTGTAGATGCTTTGTCTTTTTTTCTTTTTTTTTTTCCATTTTTTTTTCTTCGGAGTAGCAGTGTAGAAATGTATTGCTTTTATTTTTTGTTTATCCTGACCCTCTCAAAGTCTGTGTGTTTTGCCATTGAATTCATGGCCAGCCAAGTGCTTTTTATCCTGTGTCTCTTGGAGAAATCAAATTAACGATGCATCACTAGCCAGGGAGAGCTTTTGCTGAAAGCACACAAAGGCAATAATTTACCTTGTTATTTTATAAAATGCAGATCTTTTCCCCTATATTATAAAAGGAAACTTTGTTGAGGTGAATGAAAGTGAACAGAGAATGGGTGCTCAAGTCATGTCTCCACAGTGTGAGAGGGACATTGTGATATCATTAATGAGATTCTCCCGTTTTCCCTTGGAGATGTGATGTTGAATTTAGAAATAGAATTTGAACAATTTTCAGCTGAATATCTCAATTTTCTGCTCACTGAATAGATACAAACCCTTATTGTTTAATACCTAGCTTCACTTTTAACTGATAGAGTTTCATAGAGGTAAGATAATAGCTTTGAAAAAGTCTTTTTTCTAGAACTATTTAATTTACTGTAATTATATTAAGTGCTAAATTGAAAGAGGCTTTTCTAGTTAAGACGAGGATAATGAATAGTTGTGCAGTATTACCATAGTCACAATGGGGAAAGGAAGAAGTCATTTAAGTTTTACTCAAGATAGAAAGAAAACCTGCATCAGTGTGGTCCTTAATAATTTATTTTCCCATCTCTATTGCTGACTCCCAGATTTTGCTAGAAGAGCTTTCTGCCCTTTGTACCTCAGGGATGCAGCAGTTTTTGAAAGGAAACAGCAGGCACTCCAAGTGAAAATGACTGTGGAAACAGAGTGAAGAAGCAGATTGCACCTTCAAGCCAAGCCTGGAGCTACATAAGCAGGGGTACACACAGCAAATGCCATTGCAGGAGTCAGCTCTGGAGGAACTGCAGTGTCACATGGCTCCCCGGAGGCTCTGCTCCCTCCCTGCTTCGCCCACGCTGCAGAGCAAGTCATAGTTTGCTGCTCTTTTCTGCTTGTAGCAAGTTGCAACAGCTCAGTCCCTGGGCGGGTTGAGTGGGTGCTCCCCAGCTCTCTCTGCCTGCTGCCAGCAGCCACCTCTCCTGCTCTTTCCCATCCGGAGCTGGGGACAGCTTGTGTAGACAGTTGCTTCCCTCTGGCTCCCTCGTTTGAGTGCCTGAGCAAATCATAAGGTGTGCAGAGTTGTGTATTCAATGTAAAAACCCACCAGCTCTTTGTTTTGGCATATCTGGTGCAAATGAGAATGGCATCGTTATGTGAGTTTTAATGTGAGCTGCTGAAAGCACACCCTGCCTCCATGTAGATAAAAGTGATTTATTTGGGGCAGGATTTTACTGTGTCTTCAGTAGTTGAAGCTGTTGAGGGGAAAACCAAACTATGTTCCCTCATTTATTCACCTCTGTTCCGTGGGGTCCAAGACACAACTTCTGTGCAGTGTTTCCTGCACTAGCTTCCCTTGTTTTCCTTCTAGGACTACTGCCAAGTTGATCTACAGGGATTTGTCCCATACAAGCATTTATCTCCTGGGAATTGCACTTGGGCCCTTCTCTTATCTCTAAAAATCTATCAAGAGTACATGTGATTGTACTTGACACTTGTGATCTGAGCTGGATGTGAACCGCTGGGGAAAGGCAGGGTTGATTGTGTGAATTATTTAATCTCTTGAGCATTCCAGGCCCCTGTCTAAAAAGCATTAAGCAATATGGGGCTTTTTGCTTGCTTTAATAGAGGGTCTGTGTCAGCCTCACTTGAACTCTCAGAAAGCTGAGTAGTATAGTTCATCGCATTGTTCGATATTCATTGAAGTGCAATATGGGAGACTTACACCAATGTAAGCAGTGTTTGCTTCTAAGTGGATCATAAATATTCCTGATAAATGTTCTGATTTTTTTCCTTTCTTTCCCTCCTTCCCTTCCCTGGTAACTTAGTTCTTCTGGATTAAGGCAGGTTGAGACAATGCAAGTAGGATAATTTTGTGGTTAGGGCATTTGGCTTTGAAGTCAGGAGATCAGTGTTAGTTCCTGCTTCCATCACAGGTCCCGTGTAGCTGTGGGGAGATTGCTTGTACTTCTGGGCCTCTGTCTGCACTGGAAAAATAACAAAGTAAGTTTTGGGATTGGGTTTTATTTATTTTCCTGTGTTGGCCTACGAGGCTCTGTTATGAGAGCAGGGAGAAGGTCTGATCTCTTCTTGGGGTTACTCGGCCATGTCTGCCTGCCCAGTCCAGCCAAAGTATGCCTGTTTACTCTCTGGATAAAGCTAGTAGGAAATCTTCAGGCCCCTTTTTTTTTAATTTTTTTTCCCCACAATCACTCTTTTGTCATGCTTTCTGCTTTCATTTAACATCAAAATTAAATGGAGAGTTAAATAGTGTAGCTTTTAATAATGTGCAGAAAATGAGCTGAGCTGTGCATGTGGATGGTGCCCATAGGAAGACTTGAATTATCCCGTAGTATTTTTAACGGGCAGTCCTCCTGCACCGTGAGCTGTTGGCTCAGGGAGTCTGTCTTAGATGAGCTACCAGATGAGACTCCCAGTACTGTAAATATCTGTGCCTTTTAGCTTTGAGTACCAGAAAATGAAACAGCATATGAAATGATAAAAAGGTTTATTTTACTGAAGTCAGTAAAACAGTATTTTCTTCAGGCTGGTTTGGAAACAGACCTCATAAGAATTAAGTGGAGAAGAAATGCAGTGTTTAGGGGCTAGAAATGTTTAACAAGCAACACAAGCTGCCTGTCACAGGCTGCCCTGCTGCTTGCTTACAGCACTTGGCATGGTGATCTCGTAGGGTCCTTATCTGGTGAGCAAGTGGGCTCAGGTAGGAAGGCTGGAGTTTGCTTTTTGGACAACTCAGCTTTTCTTTGCATCCTGGATTTTAAAGCCAGAAGTATCAATCCTATTGGTCTCATCTGACTTTGTATCTGCAAGCCACTGGATTTTAGGCTGGGATTCCTACCTCATCTCTAGCAATTTCTGTTTGAATTACAGCATTTATCTTAGGCGGGCAGTGCATTGTAATTTTTGTTGGCAATTCTTTTGTGTTCTTCA
>JAWWLV010000179.1:14521432-14538220 GCA_035041135.1 Platyrinchus mystaceus
TACTACTTACAAGTACTTTCTCTCCAATCTGGATTTTTTCTACCTTCATTTTTCCAGCTTTCTGACACCTTTTCCCTCTAAGTGACTTCAGGCTATGATCAGGTGATCCTTAAAGTGTCTTCAATTGGTTAAGTAGGTTGAACATCTTAAATCTCTCATTGGAGTTGATTTAAGACTTGGAGACAGCCTTACAGTTCTTTACTGGATCTTTTCCAATTTTTCGTGATGTTGTATTTCAGGTAAAAATGAAGACTGCATGTGTTATATCAGCAGTGATCTTGCAGGTGTCACATACAGAAGTAAGGCTGCATTCTGGCTCTTGCTCTTTTTGTTCCTTCCCACCTTGTTTATGCTTCCAGGAATTGAGCAAGCCCTATTCACCCGTGGTATTGCACTTGACATTCAGACTCTGTTGTTTGTTTATCTATAATTCTTTATAAATCAGAACCGTTTGGGAAGACTAAGATACGTGTCTGGGCAGAGAGGAGGGGGCGTTTTGGTCTGGTATGTGGCAACACAAGGTTTTTTATCATAGATTGTTCTCTCTGCGCTTCAATAATGTGCTGACATTTTGCCAGGAATAAAAAGGTCAAGAAAAAAAGTTGCTTCCTACAAATCATGGCATTTGATTGTTCTTATTATTAAACAGAGCATGGTTTCTTTGCAACAAAATTTCAGCCATCTCCAGCACTGTAAAAGATTAATTACCAGCTGGCACAAATATATAAAAATGAACAAGCACCTTGCCCAAGCATTCTTTCTATGGTGCTGGCCTCTGTTCCAGTGATTTGTCCTTTCCTGAAGCAAAGTATAGGGAACGTGCAAGAAAAGAGTTTGCCTTGAATGCTGAATACAGTAGCAGAAAGAAATTGTTAGAAGTTGATACTTAAAAAATGAGGCATTAAGTTGACTTGAAATCACCTCTGTAGTCTCAGGTTCACAAGATCTTATATATTCCTAATTTTTAGCAATGGCTTTCCATGCCATCTATTAAGAATGCTCTGTTAATTCAGTGAAGCACAGCATCGTATCCTTTTCCTCTTAGTTTTCCTACAAACCTCCCTATTGATTTTTGTCTCTGAGAGGCCTCAGCTTGAAACTGCAGTGCTGTTTTCCTTGTAACTCCAAATGGTGCTTTGTGATACACAGATCACGCTGTTGAAGGCAAGGCTGTTGCTTAAATATAATATAGGTTGTGCAGTGCATAAGCATCAGCAGTCAAGTTGGAGGTGCTTTGACACCATCCGTGATCAGGACCTTGGATGGGTGCATGGGAGCTTGAACCGGGCTACTGTTCATGGGGGCAGCAGGCACTTGGGGCAGGTTGATGAGCATTCGTGTTGTGAATTAGGGTAGTTTGTTATTTTGCACAAAGAGGCAGCAGAGCTGGTGTACTTTTGTTAAAGGAGCAGAAGTACCAATGCTGGCTTGTTTCTCTTATAGCAGGGCGTTTGCTGCTACCCTTCCTTAAAGCATCGCTGTAGATATGTAAGAATGCATGCCTAGAAAGCTGAGTTACTACAATTATATGGCTGTGATGGATGGAGAAATTGTGTGCTGCAGTTCTAACTGCCAAACCACCCTCAAAATGAATTTGAATGTAAATACTTTCAAAAAAGGGAATGTTGAAAGGTCTGTGTTGGGGGGAAACAGCATGTGTAGTCTCTGGCAAAGTGAGCCAGTTTTTTAGTGTTTTATGATGTCATAATAGGAAAGTCCAGTGGGTAGAAGCTGCATATTTGGCTACCCAGGAATTCAAAATTACTATTAATTGATGTTGGAAACAAGCCAGATCCAATTGAAATGGATTTATGTTTTAAAGTTCTGTTTTGCCATTTGAATTACTTCAGCCAATGCACTCTTGGGCAACTCAGTGGGTTTTACTTTTTCAGAGAGCATTGTATGTGTTGGTCCTGGCAATGGCTGGTGCATTGTAAAATACTGAAATGTGCTGGAGCGAGCCACTGGCTATGTGGGGGCTGAAGGAGCATTCCCAGCTTTTGCCATCCCAAGGGATATGGGGAATTACATTCATGCCTTCTTTTCTAGCCTTTTATATTTCAGTGTTTTAAAGGGTTATCATTCTTGTGCAGAATAACATAGTGTGTTTCTGTACTTGCTTTCTGTCAAAGACATGCTGCTCTTTTTCACCCAGCAAATGTGTGCAGGGAACCTAAACAGACTTATTAAACCCCCCCCGGGGGGGGTGTATTTACCATGTAAAGTACAAAATCTTGAGCTTTACCTTTAAAGTATCTTCTTCTTAGAAGGACTTAACATCTGGAGGTCATTCTTTCCTCTCTGAGTTCATTTCTACTGTAAGAAAGGATGCAGAATCTTTCCCTTGTGAAAGCATCCGGCACTGCTCTGCTCTGGGTTTGTGTCCTCATCCTCGTGCTCTCTGGAGTATGTCTTTCACAGAATACAGTCATTTCCGCTCCGAAAATCTTTCTTTAGCCAGCACTGGCTTTAGGCAGGCTGAGAGAGAAAGGTGGAAAACTTTGAATGAGACTGGAGAAATGGTACTAATTTTAGGAAGGTTCAGGCTGAACAGGAAGGGAGCAGGTGGGCAGGATGCTCTGGGGCAAACACATTGTGTAATGTCAGTGCCCGTGTGTATGCAATAGTCATATCTTTCTTACAAATCTGTTTGATTGATTTTACCAGTGTTATCTTATCCTGGGAATTTCTGTGGCTTGTCTCCACCCTGGCTTAAAACTGGACTTAATGAGCAGCTTCTGGAAAGTGGGGGAAAAAGCACGTCATGCCTGCCACTGTTTTCATTCACATCTCGTTTACTGGGCCTTTTCTTGATATATTCAGTAGTTCTTCATAGACTTTGAAAGAATTGTTAACAAAAGAAATTTATCAGATTGTATTTTTTTTTCATATATGTAATTCAAGGAAATGTCCCCCACTTCTATTCAAAAGCTAAGAAATCAGGCAGTTTTGCAGCTATCAGAGGTCACAGAAAACAAAGAGGGAGCCAAGGAAAGGAAGGCAGGGTTAATGCCGTGGCATTTGAAACACTGTTTTGTTTTCATTCAGATATTTTTAGCTAATGGTGATTCTTCCTCTATGTGAGTTGATGTGTTGTGTCAGTGCTAGAAGCTGTCAGTGTAGATGTCTGTCCCAGGAAACAGATACCAATTGACATGGCTTATGGTCTAGGGACTACTGGATAAAATAATGTTAAGAAATGCTTTAGCAACCCTCCTTATTAGTAGTAACAAAATACAGATTAAAAATTGCTGTCCCAGGTAAATCAAGGTTTAATTAGACTTGCAGCAGTCCAGAGCCCTTGCTTTATTTCCACAGCTGTCTTCCTGCTGCTTCAGACACCCCACTCAGGTAGACACGTGTTACTTTCCTTTGTTTGTTGCAGTCCTTCCCAGGAGAGGTGATCTAAATACTTTCAAAGAAAGTGATCAATTGTTTCCAATCTCTCCTTAGCTTGAAGTGGATTTTTTTTATTTTTATTCTGTATATCCATTTAATTCCTGATCTAAATCCCAACGAACACAGGTGGACAATGGGAAAAGCTAGTAAATCAAGCCCATAGATTGTACTCATGGCTTGAATATGTAAAGGCATTATCTTCATACATATGTGGACTTTCACTGTAGTCCAGTTTTCTCTGAACTGTGCACATTTCATGGACTGACAGTGTGATGTAATGGGCCTGTAGAATGTCAGGGACTTCTCACGTTTGTAGGTCAAGCAGGACATGCCCTTTACTAGGTATGTATGAATTTTCCAGTATGCAACACAACAGCTGTTCTAGAAGTGTAAAATGGTGCAAAGTGTGTGTAAAATCAGGGCAGAGAAGCTTCTCTGAGTTCCCCAGAGCACACAGAGCTCAGGTGCCTTGTGCTGAAAATACAGCACTTCTTCCATGAAGTTTTATTTGCACACTGGGGAGGCCCGGTATGGTATGCATTCAGCACTGTTCTTCTTGGGGCAAGCAAAGATGGGAGCAGTTGTACAGCATCATTTTTCAAAAAGAAATAGCACTAGACACACACAAAATAAAATCCTATTCCTTGCAGGATAAATGAAGGCAGCCCCAAGACTGCTATAATTTATATGCTTTCCTTTTTCAATGTTGTCGCTGGGGAAAATAACAGCATGCCTGCTTGCTGTCCAGAGATTCACTGTGCCAAAGCAAATAATTGAAGCAAGTGGCAAGCAGAGAAGTCACCTAAGGTATTAGATGGATGAATGTTCTTCCCCCAAGGAGAGAGGAATATTTGTGAGAAGCTAGTAATATACTGTGGTTGAAATTCCCCATTCATTGTATAAAATTCCCAATCAAGTTGCCCAGGAGAGACTTGAACAGCTGGTGTAGGAGCAGAAATCACTATAGATAAATCACATTGGCATCTAAATGATTGTGGGCCCTGGACAGGCAGTGTTACCATTTTGTCTTTCATGGATGAAGTCAGGGAAGATTTCATTGTGTGATGACTGACGCTTCCCTCAGCTTCTTCCCTTCCTCTCATAGATGCCTCAGTTCATCTGAAACAAGATACTTGGCCTGTTTTGCTACTGTTGAGATCTGGTATTGCAGTAGTGTCCCAAAGTCCTTATCCTGTCCAATCGGGCAGGATGCTGCAGGTCCCAGAGAGGAGGTGGTGTAGGACAGTAGTGAGCTGGAGCACCGATGCAGGTGAGTGTGGCTGCTGAAGAGCTCTCCAGAGGTGAGAGCAGTTACAGCTCCTGTGAGGGTGGAGACGGGCTCCTGTGTTGTAATTATGAAGGCTGGTGTTTAATTGCTGCTGCCTGCTTCAGAGGTGTACTGTAAATTAAGGAGGTGCTTTACAGTAGCAACATTTAACTTCTTCATGTCAACTGCTTTCTCTTCTGATGATCTGGGCTGGGATTTACCAAGGGAGGCTTCCTGAGCTGTGTAAATCCCTTGAAAGTGTGTGGGCACTGGGTTTCTAACTCTCCTCAAGGTGACTTGATGTTCCCTATGAGCCAGGGTAATCGGGCTCTTCCGCACATCTTTTTGAGGAAGCCCACTGTGTCCCATGTATAAAATCCAATTGAGCTGATCTGAGGGGAAACTGGTCCATCTTCTCTCTGTTTCATAAACCATTATCTGGGAACATCCTCAGAGGCTACTTGATTTCTGGATCTAAGGGAAGGGGAAGAAGTGTGCAGCTGGAGGAAGAGGAGAAAGATCTGTATTTGTAAAGTTCAGTGGAGCATTGAATAGCAGACCCTTAGAAATTGCTGGAGGGAGAATGGGCAAAATAGTGCCCTGTGTCAGAGCTGCTAGCTGTTCTTTCAGCATTTTTCAAAATTTAAATGAGATAGAGACCAGTTCAAGGGTGGAGAGACAGGTTGCATACAACTAGATGTTCAGAATGAAAGTTCTAGTATGCAGATGTAGTCAAAATAGCTGGTGCTTCTCAAAAAGTACCTTGATAATCCCTTTGTTAGGGATAATACTAAAGATCCAGGAAAATAATGTCAGTCTTGGAAATACTAACATCCAATACTTGGATGTTAGAAATTGTGAAGCTCAGTTTAAAAATAGAAACTTTAAGGAGTGGGGTAGTGTGAGGGGTAGTTAAGGGGCCTTCTCTACAGTTAAATTTTTAAAATTCTAGCTTATGTTCTCCACACACTTCCAAGCTTTTTTCTCCAGCCAGAGAAGGTTTTTTTTTTTTCATGTTTTACTGACAAGCAAACAAACATTTTTTCAAAGCAATCCCCTGAGGTTTAACAGGAAAAACATATTGTGAAATTGATTACAAAGTGGCAAATCATAGCAGCCCTAGTTAAAACACAAAATAGAGCCAATACCTCTTTAGTATCCTCTCTCACACTCCCAAAAGCATTAAAATTTGTGAATAGTAGCTTTAGTGGCAGAGGAAGGCGTTTGTTCGATAGCAGAACAAAATATATTGGACTTAACTCCAAGATAATGCTATGGATGGGTCACAGGCCTCCCCATTGGCATGTGAGCTGTGTGCATACGTGCAGATAAGAGCAATGGATATAGGTTTGTCCATAGGAAGACGTCAGTATCAGCACACTTACTTGTAGTCTGGAGGCAAGGCAGCCGTGTGTGCCCGTGGTCCTCCCGCGCCGCGGCGTCTCCATTCTCAGTAGGCAGGCAGAGGACGTCCTGATGTGCACAACTGCACCTGGTACCTGGAGCAGGGCACTTGCAGGCGCCTTTTATACAGCGCCGCGCCGGGCTTTCCTTCAATTAGTGTATTTGGCAGACTTTATTTGGGATAACATTCTCGCCAGTTGGTGTGGTGGTAATTAAAGTCGCTGTTATATATTATGTACTCGCTATTATACATTATGTACTCGTTGGAGGAAGGAGGGAAAATAGGTGAGGAAATGCTAGCTTTGAAGAAGAGGAGTGGTTGTGCCAATTATCCTGGATGAGTTGTTCCGTGGCAGTTAATCCATGTGAGCGAAAACAAGTCCTCTGTGATGCTGTGCCAAGGTCAGGAATTTGAGCTCTATTTGGAGAGTGAAAGTTACAGTCTTGAAGATTAGAGCTCCTTAGAAGAAAACATCTTTATTGAATAAATTGAAACAGAGTTTCTCTAACTGTGTCATCTCTGTAATCTCCCCTTGATGCCCAGAAAAAGACCGTGGCAAAGTAGAGCTCATATGAATTGTTCTGCAACTCGGGCGTAATACACTGGGTTTGCAAAACTTATCTCATGGTGAGTTTGCCCATGTTTGTGCCTACTCATGTAGGCTGCCAGAGGAGATCAAGCAGTGAGTGCACTTGATTTTGTGGAAGAACTACTACTGCAAAGATATATTATCCTTTGCCATCTATGATGTCAACAGAGATGAACTGATTTATACCACCTGAAGGTCCTGTTCACTATGCCACTTCATTTTTAGCGGGTGGAAAATGGTCAAATTGAGAAAGGTGACACATTATTTTGTCTGTGCTTTCTCATTTTGCAATTAGGATTGAGTCAGGACTCAATTTGTTGGAGGTTGAGGTACATTTACAATACAGTTCTAGTAGCTGGTAATTTGGGGTATCTGGTTCATCCATATGAATCACTCTATTGTGCAGAACAAGGTCATTTTTCCTCTCTGTCTCTGCCTTCTGTTTATTTAACGAGACATCATCTTGTAAACATTTTGTTCAATATCTGTGAATTAACTTTCGGTTCACTTCATATTTGGGTTGTATGTGTTTGCCCATGTCCCCCTGCCCAACTTCCCACCCCCCCCCCTTATTAGCAGATATATTATATAGGCTATCCAGAAATTGATATTTTATTGTAGTCTCTGAAAAATGATGCTATCGGTTCCATCATAGACTGCAGTTTGTAGGATATGTTAACCAAGGAAATGCCCCTTTGTCTCTTTATGTTTCCCTTGCTGATGTGTAATCACACCCATTTTAATATGTACTAATGCTGTGTATTTTAATATCCATAGTAGAGTATAAATACAGTACTTTCGGTATACAACTTTAATATAGTAATTCCTTATAAATGGTATTGTTTTCATGCAGGAATTGCTACGTGTTCACTTGCCTGTACAGATGAACATGCAAGGCCTTGGATTTGGAATCTCATTGACTTCATTATCCACTTACATTGGTGTGTTTGAGTGAAGGAGACCCCAGTATACAAAAAGACATCATATAATTTATATGTGCCTCTTCTGGAAAGTGTGTGTGTATAGAAGGCGATTGATGGGCCTTAAAGGTAGTTAACTCTGAGCATTAAAGGCTTGTTCATTGCCAAGAACCAAGTTGAATAGATTTGCTTTTCAAAAAGAAAGTGTTGCTGGAGCTCAGCACCATCCGTACCTCTAGTGCAGTGTGAAAGTAAACACTGAGGCCCAGAATTCCTTTTCAAAATAGGATTGCTGTGTTCCAGGCAGTCCCACCAGTGGGTGCCTCTACCAGCCCCAGGGCCACCCACCCTTTGCAGCGTGGGTGCTCTGCTTGCTGGCCTCTTCTCTCCTACACTTTCCATTGCATTCTCCAGCGCAGCATGATGAATTAGTCCTTCCAAATTAATTTGTTGTGGGAAATGGCTCCCAGCAGCTTCTTTTCTTATTGCTGATCTGTCTGTGGAAAGTCACTGCCACTTGACTCTTTTCTAACCTATCTGTAAGTAATTTTTGTCTCTCAGTCTTGGGCTTTTTTTCCTTGCATGTTAGTGATGATACTCCCTTCAGTCATTGAGGCAATGTAAGCTTAATTAGTATGTCCCAAGTGCACTGGAAAACCTGAAAGGCTGTATTTGGTCTGTGGTAAAATACCATTGTCAGACAGTAGGATTTTCCAAGTGGGAATACTCCACTCCTCACATATAATTGAAACCAGGCTTTTCCAGAGCATCTCACTTGCACAGAGGTCTGCCAGTGCTGCAGAGCTGCAAATACAGACACACCCTGTAACTGCATGAATCAGAATGAATCTAAGGGGGACAAAGTCTATTAAAGTTATGTTTTGGAAGGTATGACTGTAGTTAGTGTTTGAGGCTTGGTGGGTTTTTTAACTGTTTGTGAACAGAAAAGCTGCCATTGCTCTGAGAAGTCTGTGCACGTTCCTGAGAGGGGATAAGCCTAGGCAGTTTTGGGGGTGAGTCTTGAGACTCCCTTTGCTGTTGCCATGTGTCACTGACAACAGTCACACCAAGACAAGCACCAGTGCCATGTGGCATGCACCAAAGCCAACTGGGCAGAAGGGCAGTACAACTCAACTAAAGACAGTTCTTGAACAGATTGAGCTCTATGCTTTTCTAAATCAGAACATGAATGTCAAATTCCTTATAAATACCAGGCAGTGCACAGTTGCATTGAGCTGGCATAGCTACTCTGGTCTGATGGGTGGGAGAGCAGGGTCGAGCTATTCCTCCCTGAGCCAAAAATATGGAGAAATATGGTGGTTATTTAAGAAAAGCAATTATCTGCATTTCCCCCCAGCCTGAAGCAATGGGTCATCCCCTTCTTAGCCTGGTGAAGAATGTGTCTAGTCAGCACTGAGGGAAACTCTGGAATAGTCCAGGAGTGCCAAGCATGCAGACACAATACTGTCATTGGCAAATCAGCATGAATAGCTTTGGAGTGCTGTAATGTGGGCTGCAAATTGCAAGGCTGACTCCTTACACAGACCACAGATCCATCACTTTGAAATGTCAGGCCTTTGTCACCCAAAATAGTCTTTTGTCTTCTTGTCCCATGTGTGATACATGGAATTTTTTCTCTTTTGCTTTGTGTCACACAATGTAATTGGAAAAGGCTCTGTGCAGTTCACACTGAGAAGCTCAGCTGGGAAGGAAGGCTCCTTCCTAATTGCTCATTGATCAAGGACACATAGGCACAGTTGAGCTGTGGTCAAGGCAGGAAACTGAGAGGCAGCTCTTGGGACTCCTGGTAGAGTGTTGTGATGCTCTCCCCTACAATGCTGTGTTTGTAGGGTCCAGGAGAGTCCCAGATCTAAATTTCCCTTTTTAGTGGCTTGAGTCATGGCCCAGGCTGGTGGATTTGCACTTTCAATTACTGGATTGTGGGAGGGGGCTCTCTCCCTCCAGCTTACCTGCACAAGTCAGGCATGTATGGATCCTCTGCGAAAATAACGGTATGTGGTGTTAGCAAGAAGGAGCTGTGATCCCCCTCAGTTTCTCAGCTGTGGTGATTTTCTGAGTCTTGATTAAATGAAGTGTGGTCCATGTGTGAGTTCAAGTCTCATGAAGAAAAGAAAAAGCAAGTCTGTTTTTACACACATGCTTGTACCACCAGAATTATAGCACCTACCAAAGTGTAGTACATACTTAGTTCTCATCAGGTTTTGAGGTTGAGGACTGTGCTGTGCAATGTGCAGTGGGAGAGGATTCAGTGTGTTCCCAATAGCATTTTTGTTTTTCAGATAAGGATTGTGCTTTGCAGATGCAGTCTCCACTTGTGGAGTAACCTCCACTTCCTGTGTTCTGTTTCATGTTGTGGAGCAGTTTTGGAATATGCAAACTGATTTGCCTTCAGCTGAAACTAAGTTGTGTTTATGATAACCAGAAGAGATAGTCCAGAGTGAAACCTGTCCTGCAACTTGATTCCTTAATCTGGATTCATCTGCAGTCTTGGTAATTAACAGTTCGTGAGCTTGGATCTTCGTGTTTGTGAAAGGCATCAGCCCATCAGCAGTCTGGGAGAAATAAGGCTGGTGTTAAAGTCATCGGCCCATGTGCCGTGTGGGCCTGGAGGAGACACATTGTCTGAGGATCTTTCACAAGTGTAGTGGAAGATTAGTAGAGTTGAAGTGTTGTGGGTTATCACATTGCTCCTGAGCTTGGCCCCAGCAGAGTGGAACATACTTTTAATGTGCTCACTGATGTTATTGAGTTGTGACCAAGAAGTGTCAGAGCTCAGTTTTGTTCTCATATGGTCTTCTGTGCTCCAGGGCAAGCTGGAGGGTTTTTAGCCTTCTCAAAACTGGAGTTCAGTATTTATGCTTTTTCTTGTAGCTACACCTAAACTTGTAGGAGACAGTACTCTTGCAATCATTCAGTGTAACTATTGCTAACAAATATCACAGAGAAAGCATGAGATACTGAAAATTATCTTGGCAGCAAAGTACATGAAGAGCACACTTTAACTTGTAAATTTAAACTCTAAATATCCTTTTTTTCTTTTAGATTTGGAACCTTTCCTATATGATTTAATTTCACGTAAGAAAGAGTGGGTTGATGAGGGTTTAGTTTTTTGGTTTTGTTCTTATCTCATCATTCTTCTGCTCTTCCTGGTTTAGCTTTGTGTGCACGAGTTGATTATGTGGAAGGAGGTGTACAAACCCAACCACCTCCACCCCTCACTTTGTTGCTTTTTTTAAGGTATGAACATAAATGCTTCTTGCCCCTTTACCTCGTGGCAGGGCATGAGCACTGTGTAACTCTCCGAGTGAGTGGCAGAGGGAAGTGGATGTGTCCCTATTAATGGCAGGCTGTCCACCACTGAAGAGCACACAAGAGTAACTTTTCCTGAGCAAGTTTGCAATGCCCTTCTCAGAACTGTCACGCAAGTCCCTTTCTCATATGCCATCATTCCTTTCCAGTAAGTTAAGGAAACCCAGCAGCTCTTGTTTCCAGGATGAGAGATGTGAAGGAAAGATTGTATTTCTGGGAATGTATTAAGTAAAATCTCCATATCAAGCATAACTTCAGGGGGAAAAAAAGAGATATTTCCCCTCTCCTCTCTGGCCCTATTAATGTAGTTTGCAGTTGATTGGCTGTGTCATATGTAAAACTTGAGAAGTCTACTAAGAGTCTCATTAGGATGATCTGAGTTGAATTTGACCAAGTTAATCATCTCATACCATTTTCTTATGCATCCTAACATAGTGTCAGAGGGTATGCCAGTGAAATTAGGCTCTCATTTTCTGAGACATATTAAAACCCAGAGCTATATCCCTAAGAATTCACATCTGGGAGCCCAGCCCTGATATTTTCTCCCCTGCCCCAACACTGTCACATCACTGGTGCCTTTCCAAAGCTCTGTATAATTCAGCTGTAGGGTTGGAAACTCCACTCCAATGTGTTGGTCTGTTGGAGAAGGTCATAATGTTTTGAGGTATGAGAAAAATTTCCCTACCAGCCCAAAAGAGAAAATTGTAACCAGAGTGTTAGACTTCTGTTTTGAGGAATGAGGACCAGCAGCAAGTGTGCAATTACTGCTTCCCTGTCAGAACTAATTCCTTAGCATTTGTATCATGTCTTCTGCTTGATCTTGACTAGGGAATTGTTTTCCATGAGAACCATTTGCTTATACTTTTCTAATACCAGAAAGTGTTAAATATCTAAAAATGCCAGTGTTTGAGTTGGCTCTGAACAACACTCATAAAATCTTTAATGGACTGCTAAGGCGGGCAAGAGCTCAGTGACTCATCATTCCATCCTTGCGCTCTCCTTTGCAAGGACATCCACTGCAAGTGCTTCTCTCTGTGCACTCTCAGGCTACTGCCCTTTCTGGTTATACAAAACTGGTCAGGCCCCCAAGACATGGGGAACGATGTTACTCTCCCATGTTTCACGGCACCTGTGGGATAAGGTCCTTTTTGTGGCAGTGAGTTGCACAGGTGTTAGTAGAACAGCTTCAGCTGACCTCAATTCCCAGATCACTTTTTTGTGCTGCAGCTCTCTGCTGATAAAGTCCTTACTGGCGTGAAATGTCATAGGGACCAGAGGCAGCTCACAGCTGTCATCCAAAAAGGTTATGTTTTACCAGTAGCTTGAGTTTCTTTGTTTTCATAATGTTGAGTGAACCTGTTTTAAATTTCACTGGGACAAACAGGAACTGCCTGATAACCTCAGAGCATCCTGTGACTGAATCTACATGAGCAGATTTACTATTAATGAAGTGGGAAGGCTTGTCACTGAACTCCTGAGGGGTAAAAATGGAACTCCTCCTCAACATTCTATGTATTATGCAAATGATATTGCAAGTAACAGAATGCTGTGAGGAAACACTCTGATCCTTTTTTCCTTAATTTGGTCGTCTCTTTTTTCTTTTAAATAGTTTTAATTTTTTAAAATTTTTGGCAGTTAGCAAGTAGAAAGTTGTTCCTGCTGGGCTGGAACAGGCTGGTGTAAGTTGTTTCTTGTTGACTTATCCTTGCACAACTCCCAGGAAAATGTACAGGCTTTGCTCCATCTGGCTAAATGCCCCGTCCTCTGGTAGGCACAAATTGAATTAAAAAACAAAGCTGTTTTCTTCAGTCTGGCTGTTGCTACTCAGTCAGACACTGTTAAAAACCATTTTAAACATGAATTCCAAAGTTGATTTCCTGTCAAGTACAAATAGGTGCTAGAAATTACATCTTTGTAGCTAAAGGTTGAAGGTGGTGTTGATTTTTCCCATCTTTGATGCCAGGTTTGAAATATGAACACGCCTTGTGTCCCAGGCAGAGTTGATTGGTAATAAATACTTTTACATATTATTCAGGTGCCTGCCTATTGGCAGCAGGATTCTTGGAGATCTTGGCTTGCTCTTGAGAATTAAAATATAGAAAATCAGAGTCTGAATTTTGCCAGGATATCTACCCAACAGGCAGCTCCAAGGTAGGTGTGGGACGGGGCAACTCTAACCTGCTGTCAGGGCTCCCATCCAGGCACCAGCAATAAGGACTGCCTATCCTAAGCCTTGGAGATGGAAGAGCTTGGGAAACAAAGTGCTATTTTAGCAGATGTATGGGTTTAAACAAAATAAAGTGAAGCTGTCAGCCTTTTCCCCAGGCACATTCAGTGTCTTGAGGTCAATACTGAGTGTGGACACAACCTCTGAGAGCCCGGCAGGCCAGAGTTATGTCTCCCAACTGACCCAGTCTGCTTCCCAAGGCTGAGACAAATCTGTTGCAGTGGTAGGGTTTATCCATCAGCTGTCAAGGCGTATACTGTTGTTTCAGCCGGGAAAAGTCCCACATGAAGATATACCATAAAAATTGAATTCCCTTTTCCCTAAGGTCACAAAATATGAAGCTGTCTACTGTGGAACTCTGGGGGAAATGATTAATGGGGACCTTGGATATCTGAAAGCTGCACTGCTGAGTCTGTCAGGTGTATGAGCTGAAAGGTCTGACATCCCTACAATTCCAAGCTAGTAGGAAGCGTGAGATAGGATTGCTGATATGGCCTCTCCTCTGTCATCTCCCTCCTCCTTTGCAGCTCGATCCGATCTTAAGATGGATCCAAAATACAGGTACAGGCTGGCAAATTTCTGAGAGAACACTGTTCTTCCCTGCATCCTTCTGTCATATCTGCACCAGCTCTCTTAAATAAGATGTGCTTTGAGGAGCAGAAATGTTTAACTGCTTTTAGGAGTGACTTAGCTCCTTTATTTCTTTTCCTCCTCACTTGTTCTCTGAAATAGGCAGTGAGTGGTTGGATCATGGTGTTGCTATGGTGAGTTTTGAGATACACCTTTGATCACAGTTGATAAGTACCAGCCAGCATATTAATTCCAAGCAGTCCATATGCTTCCAGACCAAAATACCTCTCACTTGCTACTCTTGATTTTGTTGAACACTTAGCTTGCTCGTTCGCAGACTGCTGTGTCTTATTGCGCTGCTCCAAGAAATGGGATCAGGTTCAATATTTCCTTTTCTCATCAGAGCAGCTTCTGGCAAAATTGAAGCTGGGTTTCTATTTGTGAAATAGCGACTGGTGTCTTCCTCAGAGCTGACTTTGGCAACTCTTTAATATTGGGGGCAAACAGTACACTTGGAGATGGGATGGGAAAGACTGTGTGGAGAAATGTGAGGTACCACAAGTGCAGACTTAGTGATTTATAGTCCTTATACCCTTGTATACTTTATATACTTATATCTTATATACTTTATGCTGTACTTATACCCTCTTACTTTTTCAGTCTTCCCATTGCAGCATTCACTCGTGCTGAAGTGCATGTCTTTGCAGAAGTGGTTTCCCTGAAATTGGGGCCCTCTTCTGTGAACAAGTGTTTGCTGATGTGAGTAAATTACATAGTCAAGCCCCAGCATTTGTGTTGATCTGTTCTCTAGCAGTGGGAAGGCGTTGTGTTGCTCGGTATCTACTCCTCTAGCCAATTCAGCAGCAGGATTAATTGGAAGGAAGAATCCTGTTTGATTTTCCCTTGGTAGCAGCTGCAAAAAAAGGCCCCTAGTGATAGACATGGCAGTGCCTGCAGATTAGTGTCACACTGTGGTGTATTCTTGATGTTGGAGAGTAAGGACAGAAAGGGAAGAGTTTGGAAGCGTGATAGGAGGAACCAAGAAGTGTTGCTTATTACACTGTGAGAATATGAGCGTTTGCAACCTGAGAGCTTGAGACCAAGGTGGGACTGGCTTCATCATTACGGTGTTTTTAAAAAAAGTATCTGGTGACTCCTCAGCAGAAGTAAAGCAGCAGGTAAGTGAAGTCACCTGGCTTAAGATCAGCCTCTTCTTGTGTGAAGCAGCCCAACAAGCCCTATTAAATCTACAAAATGATTCATCTAGAAATATGTCTGGAGTGGCAGCTCATTCCATCTGCCTTGTTTATGTTGGCCAAAGAGGAGTCCGTAGCTCCAAAGCCTTAATAAACCACTTGGGTTTTCTCACTGAATTGAAAGCCCTGCTGAAGTTGGGGGGGCTTGGGCATCACCCATTGCAGGCAAATATTTGAAAGTTAATCATGCCTTTTGTAACTTGTCTGTGTTACTTGGAGATATTTTAGGAATGACTGGATTCATTCATACATGTGGGAGCACGTGCTGTAACTGAGAAACACGGCCAAAAATCAGCATTTTCCTTATTGCTGTTTGGGAGAAGCCTGGCCTGCTAATCTAGCTATGCTGCTTGCTCAAGGTTGGCTGGGTGGTGGTTTTCTGGCCTTTGACTTCACTTGTTCTGCAATGGTTAAATGCCTCCTACCTGTTGAAAATATTTTGCTGTCCTGGGTGGTTTTATACAAATATAAGTGAAAAGCGAAGTGACAGGGAATGTGGTGTTCAGTTATTTTCTGTGATTTATGCTCTGGTTTTTCCAGTGAGGCAGCCTATGTACCCGAGAGAACAGTCTGAGTATCTGTGTGAGCAGAGATTAGATAGCGGTCTGCCACGGCTTGCTGGGCTAGAGGGCTTAATCAGCTATTAGAAGATGATATTAGGAAATATAATTTACAAAGAGACTCTGTTAGGAGAGTTTTGAGTCTTTTGTTATTTATAATGGAATATTCAAGAGGAAGCTTGCAATTTCAGTCTGATTCTTTTGGGTTTATTTTTCATTTTTGTGTGCTTGTTTTTCTGACAAGCCATTGCCCCTTGCAACTATTTGCTAGGACTTCTTGTCTAGGCTTCATGTTATTTTCCTGGCTGAAAATTATTATTTACTTGTAATACGTAGAGCATCTGATCCAGGATCAAAGCTGCATTGTGGTAGATATTACCCAGACCTAGTTTATTAAAGATGAGTATTCGCTGTCCTAGGAATGTATGGGCTTGTATGATAGGAAGAAGGGACAGAAAAAAGTAACAGGAAAACATTCACGTATCATATAGTCAGCGATGATTACACCAGCTGTTTTGGTTTGAAATGGCAAAGGTTTATGCCTGCAAAGAAAAAGAATTATTATGACTAGAAAAGGTTGTTCTCCCCACTAAAACAGCAATTATCAAAGTGTTTTCATTTTTGTTGCCTCTGCGAAATATTTGCCGTGCTTTTGCAGTACAGAATGGTTTTTGCTGCTATTTGCAGGACTACAGCCAATTTCACCAACCAGTGGGCATGAGAGGTTTCTTTAAACAGAAATTAGGAAATCCTAGGTCAGAAGTTTGCATGACAAAAATGTCAAATATATACTCCTTGTGTTGGTCTGGATCCTACAAGCTTCTGCATCTTCTGACCACTTCTGCAAAACAGTTGGCATGGCTCATGTTACTCATACTTGGCATATCTGCTACAATTGTGTTACAAGAGGCAGCACCACCAACCTTAAAGGAATTAAGTGGATATTAGTTTTGGATAAATCTCAGTCTTTGTCATATGATGAACTGGTAGCATTAGCTGGGCTGGGAACTGGCTGCTTGATGTGCAGCCCTACCAAGAAGGACCGTAGAGTTACTGCAGACAGGATGTTAAAGGTGCGCTGACGTTGTGAACAAGGCAAACTGTCTGCTGGGCTGTGCTATGAAGAGCACTGCCAACAGATTGACAGGGATTGATACCTTGTCATGGGTTTGCCAGTCAGCCCCCCCCGGGGGCTGAGGATGGTTTTGCCAGGTGGATTTCCAGAGCAAAAACCCCAATCAAAAGTTTTGGTAACGCCTCTGCCA
>JAWWLV010000179.1:14538320-14566648 GCA_035041135.1 Platyrinchus mystaceus
CTTTAGTTTTTATTTGTTAAATAATAAATCCTAATATTATTTTCCCCCCACATCTCTTTTGTCTGCATAAACTTTCTATCGACTCGTAGCATTTGTGGGGGGTTGGGGAGTGGAAAAAAATTGGCCCATGGCCAAACCCACGACATACCTTCTTCTGCCCTTTAGTGCCCTCTCAGTTCAAGGGGGTTGTGGAGCAGCTGAGGGGGCCCAAACCTGCTGACCCCGTTCAGTGTGCGAGAAAAACTGCAGTGAGTTTGAGACACTTTCAGAGTACTGTGAAGGGAAAGCTGAATGTGTCCCAGCAGGCACAAAATATGGGAATTTCCTCTCCTGTAGGAATGGAGGGTTTAAATGCTATCTTCCTGTTCTTAAATGCTTTCTCAGCAAACCTGCATGTCCCGTTGGGATTTGTCCACCCAAGTCTGGTGGTGTCCTTGGAAAAGAAATTAGCTTTTGCATGATCAGTCTCAATAGGAGGGTGCCTAAAGCTTGCGAGGTCAGGTTTGTTTTGTTTGTTGTCTTGTTTGTTGTCTTGTTTGTATTTTTCTTTTTTTTTTTTTTTTTTGGAACAACAGTGTATTTCTCCTGCCAGCAAGACATCTCTTCCACCTTGGAACTGTACAGCCTGCACTTCTGTTTTTCTGCTGGCTCCCACACTTGGCTTTTTGTTGTTGCTGCTGCTGGTGAGTGCAATTTCAGAGATGTGCCAGGCTTAGCATACAGATCCAAATTTAGGTCTCTCTGCCTTTGAACAGAACAGAAGGTCTACAGAAGGCATTTTTTAGTGTGGCTATTCAGAATAGCTACTAACAGAGGCCTGTTGGCTGTGTATGAGACTGCACAGCATCCTTGGACCCAGCCCTACTGAGCACTTGACTTTTCTTCTTTTATACCTTCATTGCTTGCCATGGTGATGGCCCTAAGTGACAGTGGTCCCAGGGAGAACTTGGGAGCAGAAACCTCCAGCCAGGCTTGATGTGGGACTAGACTTAATTTTTCTTCTCAAGGCTGTCTGTCACCTCATCCTGCCCAGGCCTGTTTCCTTGCTTAATTTACTTACTGCTTCCTGATTGATCTCCTCTCTTCTTCATATTTCTGGGGAAATGCTGGTGCTGCCTGGGAAGGAAAGATGTTTCCTGACCAGAAGATGGTATAAAAGGGCAGAGCAGAGATAATTTCCCTAATGCAAACTGGATTAGTGTACACCTTTGTAAGGACTAATGCCAGGAGGGCTGTATTAGGTAGCTCTTAGACTGCTTTTAATTGCAGAATGGCTGGGGCATTTTAAGAATTGGAGAGCTATTGGCTTGTTTGGATAGGAGGGGGCTGAAAATGAACTGGCTGGTGAGAAACAAGGTGGCATATAATTAATTGCAAGACAAATACTGTCTTGTATGTGTGTTAATTATTTTATTTTAAAATTGACTGGCAGTTAACTACTGAGTATTTGAAGTTGTTTACATCTTTGGGTTTAAGATCTAAACTGTAAGGGAATTCACAGCTCTCTACAGCTGGCTAGAAACACATTTTAAAAGGTGCCTTGGAAGTTTGCAACTACTTAACTTGGCCTATGTTATTCAGTAGTACAGCAATGGTAAATTTCTAATTCCAGGAGTCTATTTGTAGGTGTGTCTGGTTACCATATTTCTTTCCTCATTGGTTTTTAAGGGGCTAATATTTGAGTAGGCCAAAGCTGATCAAAGGCATTGTGTTATCATCGTTTGCTTTACTTAAGCCTCCTTCACTTTTTCCTTAAAGGGTTTTGAGCCTTTCAGCCTCCTGGATTGCGCAAGGGCTTTGCCAGGTGAGCAGCACCTCGTGCCACAACTGCCAACTGCATGCTGCACCCACCTTCTCCTCCTTCCAAAACAGTCCTCTAGCTCTGGAAATGTATACACTTGAACCTACTCCAGGTCTTGGGATGGTGTTTTATGTTCCTTCTTGAATGCAGAAGTTTAGCCAAAAAATAATGAAAAAGCTTTTGAATCTTGCCTCACGTGCTGTGGATCTGTGGGAGAAAGTTTGTAGTAGGTACTTGAATAATTTCCAACATTGCATATTAGTCTTGGATGGAATTAAACTGCTACAGAATGAGCTGCTCCCGTGGGAACAAGGTATTAATGATTTCAGGGTTCTGAAGAATGCTTAGTCAGGATTTAGGAGAATAGCCACCCAAACCATTACCTCCTGTGTCTTCATTTTTTGTTTTTGTATCATGATGTTCCTGCTTATGGCCTTAATATCAGTGAGAGGAATATGGGAAGGAGCTAAGCTTGCTTTAGGACTCCGAGGCCTTTCATGCAGTGATAAATGGCAGAAATTGCTCCTGAGCTGCCCTTTGTGAAGAATCTCATCCTTCTCTTTGATATCAGTGGCTCTGTGCTGCTTCTTCCTGTGCTGAAATGCCTGCTGTTGAGGATACGGTTGTGAAACTGGTTTGTCATTATCAGCAACTGCCATGCTTGAGGGGGGATTTGGAGTAGGTTGGGTAAAGGAACAGAGGACCAGAACCCTTTGCCTAAACTTGAGGCTCTTTAATGATGCGTCAAGGGTACAGGGCTGTTGCTGTTCTCCAAGCATCTCTCACCTTTGCAGAGGTACCTGGCATAGGATTGCATAAATCTGGACCAAAATATGTCATCTTTATGCCGTTAGCTCCATCCGCAGCCTAATTCAGCAGCAATCAGAGAACCATCTTTTTTCTATTTTGGGGTCAAATATCTAATTGACTGGCATTTCTATCCTCTGTTCATTAAAATTAGAACTATTCTGTAAGACCTCAGCCATTCATTAACCAGCAAACCAGTGCTGATTTTAATTTCTCTGTCTGGAATTTAATTTTGCACAAAGCTTATAGACACTTCTGTGATTGCCTTTCAGCAGGCTCATTGGTACTTTTGCCATGATACTGTTATTACTGGCAGGGACAATACTAATGCCTTTCTTCTTAAACCTATCTAGGAATCTATTAATGGGATGGCCTACTTCCAGATTGCAAAAAGAGAAAAAAAGCTCATCAGGCAATGTAAATGGTGATAATTTCAGCAAATGCTTTCCGTGTAAGGAGATTGATGTTTTAAGTGTCTCAACAAATTGGTAGTAATGATCAGCAATTCTCCACCATTCTTCAGAAAGGAACAGGTCTTTGAAAGAAGCAATTAAGTGCAGCCACCTTCTGGACTGAGCTAATACAGACTTCTCTCTTTGTTCTGTAAGTTAGACCTACAAGTTATGTTTAATGAGCTTTCTGCTTCCAGACCAGCAAGGAACCTGCAATGAAGCTGGGGAAATGTGGCCAGCGTTTGTGCCAAGTGCCCACTGCAGCTTTCAAATTACACTGGACAAAGCTGTGATTTCATCCTGGTGGAAATGGGATAAACCAGGAGATGAGCAATAATTCTGCAATGTCTGCTGTTCTGTTGTGCTGTTTTACAGGTAGTGACTGAAAAATGCACATCAGGTGGTTCCATAATGCAATGCATGGATAGAATTCAGCTTGGATGTCTTTGTACATCCTGACTCTGTATTCATATATGTGAGAAAGAGACCTAAATTGAAGGTAAAAATTAATGCAGAAGCTTCAGTGTAGGTGTCCTTTTACTTTGCTACAGGAGACATCATTAGCACGATCTCTATGTTGCAGTGACCCCTGAACACCTTTACCCACCCAGCTGCAAGACAATCAAATTTTAAAGCCCTTGATTGAAACCCAGGGACTAGTTTTCATATCCTGTGTTCTGTTTAACAACAAAACTCAGTTTCCTGATTCAGTCTCCTGAGCCCATATGAGCTTCTTGTACTCAGTGTCCTTTCAGAGGGCAACCCTGCCTGCGTGAAGAATAGAGATGCTGTTTAGCTCACTCAGTAGACTCAAGGTCCTGCTTTGGTGAAGACAGCAAGCAATCAGTCACTATCCACGCTGATGACAGTCATCGTTTTACAGACCTTTTTTCTCTTAAATCAGGTGTTTTCCAGACTAATGGGTCCCAGACTATTCAGTCATTCCTTATACTGACTTTTAATCATTCTTGCTGCCTTTCCATGAGCATATTCCAGCTCTGATTTACCCTGTCTGAGGTGAGAGGACCAGAGCTTAATGTAGTATTCCATGTGTGAACTACTGTGGATTTATAATGCCATCTTCCCTACTCTGTTGCGTGCTCCTAATGCACTTCACCAGTGACCTCCTTTCACTGGGAGCTGAATGCTTAATCCTATTCTATGTTTCCTAATTTTTAAATTATTCTTTTTCTGTTCAACAACTTCCCTTCTTATCCTGCAGCTTTTAGCTTTCAAAAGCTTTAGATGAAGATCTAAAGAAGATCACAACTCTTCCTGAAATCCAGATAATGTGAGACAAATCACTTTTATTCATGTGGCTGCTGACCTTTCGGGAACTCCAAGAGGCTGGAAAGATAGGGCTTCCCCTTACAGCAGCTGTACTGACTCTGCAAGGAGCTTTTATTTATTTGGGTATCTGTTGTCCTTTATTATAGGCTTCACAAAGTTTCCAGATACAAACATTAGTCATATAGGCCTGTGGTTCCCCAGATCCTTTCAAAATATTTTCTGAAAGCTGCATGTTTTTCATTTTTCAGCCATCTCAACTATGTGTTCTTACATTTTGAGGGGAACACCATTTAGTCCTGATTTGTTATTGTTCCTGTTTCCTATTTGTACCTGAAGTTTTCTTAATCATTGAAATTTCAGATAGACCTGTAAAAGGCTGTGAGAACCTCCCCAGCTTCTGGTTGTGTTTCTGTTGCAATTAGAATTATGTAGGTTTTAATGAGTATGGGTTTTGTTAGTTTCTTGAAGCAGCTTTTAGGTTAATTCCTACTATAAATAATATCAAGAGACTAGCATGTATCCTTCCCTTATTTACACATTTTAACATCACTTCAACTCTCTTTAAAAGGATAAAAAAATCCAGAAAACATTTTGCACTTTAAATGCTTTCATTGCTCTGGCAAGGCAAAAGGATCTTAAATTTGGATAATTGAATTTCTGTCTCTTTATATAGATCAGTAGAAAGGAGTTGCTGCTGTAAACGAGAATTACACCCTGTAGTTTTCTTCTGGCAAGACAAAGAATACTTCAATACAGATATGTAGTACTTAAAATGTTCATAAAAGTCACTTCATTGCTCTAAATGAAAGTGGTCACATTTAAACAAAAATTAAGTGCTGCTGTTTCCTCATTCAAGTCAGTTCATCTAGATATGACTTGTTTTTCTCCTGTGTTTACCCAAATCCATCTGATAAGACTATGTATCTTTTGATCATGATGGACTTGAACTTCATGCAGGCAGGCTCACAACTCACATGGGCATTGTGAGGACAGCTTATGGTTTTTCACATTGATTTCTCTGTGCCACTATAATTTATCAGCTTGTTTTCATCCCCTGGAGGTATGCAGAAATGCAAATGCTAACCTAGTTCTCTCAGCTTCTAGAAGTAGCTGAAGCCAATGAGTTTTGAATGGAACTAACTATCTTTTCATCTCAACTGTTGTAATATGGAGTCTTCAACCCAAATTGCACAGTTAGCAGGCAGGTAAATGATATCTCAGCACACAGAGCACTTTTTAACCTCTGTTCTTATTTCAAGTTGCAACATTTTGGTTGTGTTTTGTGCAAGATCAAGCAGAGTAGTACATACTGAATTGCCAACACTAGTAGGAAAAACGTGCTCTAGGCATGTTCCTCAGCATGTGAGCTACTTTAACAATCAGCTCTCCCAGTTTGTTGTTCAGCTTTTTTATAAAAGTCTTCACTTCTCATGTTTTTGTTATCATGAGAGCCAGAAGCCTATATTTTCACATCTGCAGAAGCCACTGACAAAACTCCCTTTTATTTTTCCACATTGCATAATTGGGCTGTGCCATATCCTTACATGATTCTATCTTATCACCTGGGGAAAATTACATAAAAAAGCAATTCCTGGTAATTTTCCCGAAGTCCCCTTTGCTTTTAAAGATCATCACATTGTAATAATCAGGCCAACACCAACATAAGTGTGCATTAGCTGAGAGGTTATTAGCTTTGATGTTTATTAGTGCAGCAGAGGTTACTAGAGTTCTTTTGTGCTATATGCATGTGCTTTTAAAATTTGTCAGGATGTACTAGGAAGAAAGGTAGGTGTTCTGACTTGGGCATAGCTAATTTCAAGTCTTCAAGTCTCATATTCGATGCAATGTTATACCTCATAACAGAACACACTGAATATAAGAGCCCCCAACTATGTTTGAGATCCAGTTGAAGCCCATCTTCCCATCAGACTGCAGATGGGAAGACTGCAGAAACGTTTATTGAAGGTGAGAAAACGTCAGGGCTGGAAAAGGTGCTTAATAATAACGAATTCCCACAACTCTTTACATGCCTAAGGCTATTGTTGCTGACAGTTGTACATCCTGATTCAAGCAAGTGGTTCCTGCTCTACAAATCCCAGTTGTACAGTTTAGGTGGTGTAGGCTACATTAGCATTGCTGAACTGCTGGCCTAGAAAGGTGGTATTAATTAAGTTTATGTAATTCTAATACACTGAATGAATGAATGAATACTTTAGAGAAAGATGCTTCTCTGGATCCTTTTATGCTAGCATTTATGTGGTAGGGGTTGTTTGTTTGTTTGTTTGTTTGTGGGTTTTTGTTTGTTTGGTTTTGGTTATTTGTTTTTAAAATTTTGTTTCACAAAGTTAAACATTCTGTCAAATTATTCTTAATATCAGAATACTGATAATATATTGAATATATATTCTTAATTATTTTATTTTTTAATTCAGAGACATTTTTGAAGACTGTATTCTTCTGTTAAGTAAAATAAAACTTTAATCTGTCCTTAGACATTTCTGGCAATGACATCTTTATTTTCAGCTGAGGTAATTTTGTTTTGAACTGCTGGTCTCAAGATTTATTTCCCCATTTCCCTGTCTCCTTTTCGTCAGGTTTAAATGCAGAGTCATGATTGTTATTCTCAGTCCCAAGCCTTCAGTGTTCTCTTTTCTTGGTTTCAGTTTGATTACAGCTATATCAGGAATTTATCTACAAATATGTGGCTTTCTTTCTCTGAGTGAAGTATTATCTCCTGGGAAATCCAGTGTGTAAATTGATTTCTGTGCATGAGCAGAAAAGGATTAACAGATGTGGAGTGGTCAAAGTTTTTGAAATGTCAGTCCTGATTTCAGGTTACCTTAAATCTTCGATATAACACTTGGATGTGCTGGAGAAGATCCTGGCATGCAAAGTGTGGTTGCTGAGCTCTTTGAAAGTGGAATCTCTTGCAATCTTTCCACTTGGATGTCCAAGTTGCTGGGTGCTTTTCTGATACAACAAAAATGACCCATTCTTTTTTTTTCTCCAACAACTGAGGAGTATGACTGGCTCTTAAATACTAGGAAAGACTGTTACCTATATTAGAGAAGTGTGAGGTCTGTTTCTCTTTCAAATTTGCAGTTTATTTAAACCTAGTTATTGAAAGCCCTAAGCACTTACATATGTCTGTAAGCTCAGGTGCCTGTGGGGTGTGTCCTACACGTATATAAAGAAGGAGATATTGATGTATTGCACTGATGGATGAGTAGCAGAACTGCTACTCGTAGGCAAAGAAATAAACCTTTCTATTACATATCCATCCCATCTATTGTGTAGAGATGCCAAAAGCAGCGATACTTGGGGTGTAGGTTCGTATCATGCTGTGCTGATGTGAAGGCCGGCTGCCACTTTCATTGAACTCCCTTTACATCACCATTTACTCTTGTCTCTTTTTCTGAACTGGCACCCATGCACATAAAAACAGGTCCTACAAAGCCATCTATTTATTTTGGGTTGGTTAAACTCCCTGAATCAGCTCACTGTGCCTCTCAGTAACAAGTGCTCAGAGCTGTCTCCTCTCCCAGTGAGAAGCAAACATTACCCCCCTTGGGAGCAACTCGCTGTTGAAGCTCAGCTGTTGTGTGATGAAGCCTTCATCCCAAGGGCAAAACCTGTGTCCTGGGCTTGCATTCCCACCTTGGGATGCTTTGAATAGGGGCTCTGTGGATTGCTGAAAGCCAAGGAGGATGCACCAGGCCCACTTAATATCTCTGCAGTCGGTTGGGTAGGAAGGAGGATTGCTGCTATGTGGCAATTCAGACCAGGGACTGGCTGGTGTTTCTGAGCCATTATCTGCAGGAGTTGATTGTTGATTCATAAAGGAGGGACTAACGTGAGTATATTCCCAGAGTAAAGCCAGTTTTCATAAGTATGCTCCTAAATCTTGCTGTCTGAAACCTTTCACTACAGACTTTCACTCATGAGCCTTCCAGATCATCCTAGCTGTTTTGACATATGATATTTGGAGGCAAAAATTCACCCCAACCTCTCTTTCACAGAAGTTCTGTAATCACTACAAATCATTGTGCATATAGTTTGGGATTGCAGTTTAGATGGTTCCAAAATGCGCCCTTTAAAATGCTGTTAAGTGAGAATGTGGGCAAGAATGAACTGCTTTTGACCCTTTGAACTCCCCTGGGCTGGTTAAAATTGTGATTGGTGTCTTCTATAACAGAGGCCAGTCATCTTTCTGAGTGTTTTACTGAGCTGTATATTCTGGACTTAGGTGGATGAGCTCTGGACAATCTTGCTACTGCAGTTGTAAAGTTCTTAAGCTGCTCCAAGGAAATGCTTCAAAGCCAGAGCACAGTTAGTGCTCCTATTTAAGACAGGGCACAGCTCCTGTGTAAATGTGATATTCTCAGATATGCCTTTGTAAAGCTGATTGATTTTTCCTAAGCTGCCTTTTTCTGTTGTTTGGACAAGGACTGGAGAAAAGCCAAAGTGGTATCTGATTGGGCATTCCCTCCCTTGGTTCTTTAGAGGCACAGGACCTGGTGGCTTCTGTTGCAATCCCCAGTACAAGTCCAGCTGATTTAAATAGACCAAAAGCCAACCCCGCGCTCTTGTCTCAGATAGGTGTCTTGTTAAGTTGTTGCTTTCCTTTTCTTGTCCTCTTAGACCTGGGGTAGTTGATATTTTCCTTTAGGCCCCGTTTCTGGGAACTAGGGAACTGCCCAGAAATGCAACCTGAAAGTGCTGAAACATCTTGAACATCTTGCATCTCCTATTTGAAAAGCAAGAAGGATATAAAATAATAGAAAAAATACATTTTAAAATGTCGTGGTGTTTTGTTGTTGATTTTGTTTGTTTGTTTGTTTTAAGTTGACCTCATGAGTTTTATGATTGGATTCATGAGTATATAGTGCTGTGTCCTAGTGGTTCTGTGAGCATGTAGGAGTCTTTTGGTGAACATGGGGAGTCATGATGAAGGACAAATACAGTCTCATAATTGTTCTAGTCTTTCTGTACAAGGAAGATCCCTAAGTGCCTGGAACTGCATAGTTTCTAAGCTTCTGTGATGCTCCCCCTCTTGTCTTGTGAGTTCACCAGTAGGAAAACAGAAGATAAAGTTAGCCAACCAGCTACTTATTCTGGGCACGTTGCTCTTGCTTCCTGCTGTGGTGCTGTGTAACAAGATGATGTTTCTTCTCGCATGTTACCTGGCCTGCTTGCAGAAGGTGGTGGCATCTGTTTCAAAAGCACTGTTGACACATGTGTCCTTTGTCCTCAGCATGTTGGTCACTTCAAGGTAGGAGAAACTTCTGTCGAGGAAGATGTCTCCAGGAAACGGGACTTGTGTTTTAGCGCAGAAGCTCCAAACAATTTTGATCACCCAAAATAGGATGCATAGCTTGAACCTGCAAGTTGGTTCAGAAAGCAGAGTCATGGCCAAGGATCTCAACAAAGAGCTGTCAAGCCTGGGCTTGCTGTGAAGTGATATGGAGTTTCCTGACAGAGAGCAACTCTCCTGAAGACTTTCCACACATTCTGTACCTCAGGTTGTGGGGCTCCATTTCTCAGCTTGGTCTTGACAAACATCCTCAGACACCGTCTCTTTGAAGGGGAAGTCAGTAGCAACATCTATAATTTGCTGCTTATAAGTTGCTGTTTATTGATTCTAGGGGTGGAACATGGTTTCAGGGCTCCATATTAAGAATTCATTGCAGTGTAATAAACCAGGCATCATCTCACCTCTTAAATCAGGAAAAATTGTCTTACTGCTGTCTTTTCAGGACAATGCTGGCAGATGAGCTGGACACTCTGTGGCATCTGCAGACTATGACAACAGCACAAATCATGACCTAGAGGACAGTAATTGTAGCTAAATTATTCCCTTATTATTTCCATCAACAGCATTTTTCATGTCACAGGCATGGCTTTTGTCCAACACCCATGCTATCCTTCTATTATGCTGATAATCTACCAGTCACACCTTTGTGTATTATTTGTATTATTTTGCTTGCTGGAAGCCTCTTTCACATACCAACCAAGGAGTTTCACTCTCAGAATACTCTCAGTATTTAGAAAAACCCCAAACCCTCCATGCAAAGACCAGCTTTGCATTTGAAACAGATGTCTGTTTGTCAACCCGGACACAAAATAGGTAATGACTTGGCATCTTGCCAGTAACTCCCATTCCTCCGCCATGAATAATGAGCTCATGTGCTTTGAATTAACTCTTTGTCTTACACTGTCAGATCCCAGGAGCAGAATCTCCAATGTGCTTGTAAAACACTGTTGATGTAGATCGTTCTCTCCTTCTCTTCACAGAGACACCCATGTTGAGTTGTGGGCTGAGGTTTTAGTTCTGAATTAAATTTGATACAGCAATAGGAGACAAGAACAATTAAGAGCTGGGAGAAGATTTTTCTGGCTGTGGTTTAAGAAGCAGTAATGGAGCAGATATTTCTGGCCATATACAAAAGACTTTTTCGGTTCTTAATCCTTAGTAAAATAAATGGGAAAGTCAATAAAATATAGACCCATTCTAATGAAATCAGTGGTAAAATAAGGAATGTAAATAGCTTGTTGAATATGGTCTTTTATGTGGTTTACAAGGAAAACAGAGCAGAAAGTTCTCCCATCAAAACATGTCCTTAATGCGGTTGCAAAAATGAATACATGAAAATGAACTGAGCAAATCAGAAGCAAAAAATTAGTTTCTCTTCTGAACAAAAGCAAGCTGAATACAAAGTGTATTTTGTTACTGGAAATCTCTATGCTAAGTTTCAGTTCGGGAAGAATGTTATTTGCACCAGGTAAAAACATACTCCGGATTGCAGAAAATGTGTCTTTAGCATTGAAATGCTGATCCAATGTTAAGTACAGTTTTATAAACAACGCATTAATAAGAAGAAACAAATATCTTTAAATCAGTCCTGGGGGTTTGCATTAGATGAACTACAACTGGCAGAAGCAAAGATATTAAATCTTTCACAAAGAGGAATAGACCTCCAAAGATGTGCAGCTTTCTGACATTGAGCCACTTTTAGGAAATGCTAATTTAAATTTGACTTCCAAAGCCTTTTTGATCTTTCTAAATAGTTGTAACCAGAATACTGAAAGGCCGCCTTCTTATGGAAATAGCTTGTCGCAAAATTTGTGTGGATGTGATCTTAGCTGAGACAGACATCTTCTGTGGACGTTGAAATACAGTGTGAGCTATGGGAGAGAAGATGAATTTCAGCCAAAGATAAATATAAACAGTGCATTTCAAGCTTTAGCATAAGATATTTCTGGTTGCAGCCTAATAGGCAGCTGTCTCTTGGTGGTTTCAGCATTGCTTTGGCTTCTGCCAAATGGGCGAAGATGACGTGCTTGACATTTTTTTGCCGATTTTACAGTCCTGCTACTTTGAGCATCTCTGCTTTTGTTGAGCAGTGCACATATATATTCCTGCTCCTTTTGAGGGCACTCTTCTTGCAGGTGTACTGCATTAAGACTATCCATCAGTCTTTGCAGGATGAGGACATAAATAATTTACAAATTAAGAGAGTGAGATGCCATACAGAGCTACAGATGTGGTATTATATCAAGTTCTGTTAATTGATGGGGCTGTTGCAAAAGCATCTATTCAAATGCATTTACTTTGCTCACTATTCTTGGATTTAATGGACAAAACCTGTCAAAAAATAAGTTCAAGTAGTCAGCAAATCAGGTTTTTCACTGTCAATTCCACTCTTCTGGAATGTAAGCCACCTCTTGAAATGTATGTAGATAGACCAGCTCTGTGGATAGTTGAATTCAGCCTAATTCCTTTGGAATGAGATATTGAGTGAGACACATAGGACACAGACCAAACTGCAATTAAAAAATATTTTACATGTCTCTCTGTAAGGTGCTTAAAACTGCTCAGCTGGTGTCCATGGAGGGCAGTTCTGGCATTTTGGCAGGAATCAGATATTTTGAGCTACACCAAATGATGTGAGCTGGAGGTCTGGCTCATTAAAACTGATAGTCACAAGTGCTAGGGATGCATACTCGTAGCTACCTTGGAAACAAACAGCTTCTGTGGGACAATATACTCTTTTGAACATGGATAAGTGCTGGTACCTTCTATTTATGTGTGTGTGTGTATACATATACATGTGTATACATGTATTTATATCTTTATATATGAAAAAAAGAACGGATGCAATATACTTCAATTAGGAAATTTCTGGTTTGAATGTTTTTGAAAGAGTTCGGTATTAGGAGGGACAGGAGGAAAGGTTAGAGTTGGGAGCACTGCCTTGGAGCTAGGAGAATGCACAGTTGCTTATTAGATGCAAACAATTTCAGGCTAGCAGAGATTGTCAAACATTATTTTAATACTTCTGGGAAGATCACTGGGTTTGACTGTCCTCTTATTATATGCCTTGGGAATGGAATCCATGAGATTGCTGGTGAGTGCTCTTATTAGTTATGGACTTTGTTCTTGTGGAACAGAGAGAAAAGCAATCCCCGAGTACTGCCAATTCACTGCTGTTGATAAGTGGAGAGTTGATCCTGATGCAGGACCAAAATGAAATTGCCTTTAGTTTGGCATGAGACATATGAAACAAATATTCTACTATTCTGACTGGATGACGCCTTCCTTTGGCACTTCATCCAAAGCAAATCAAATAGTCACATCATCAGCTGGAAAAAAAATGCTTGCAGTCACAAAGCAAGCAGGGCACCAAAAGGGGTCCATTTAATCATTTCATGTGTTGTTAATGGGAAAATACATAAAGCAAGTCATCTGCTGTAGCAGGCATTTTTAAGACTTCCACAAGCCAGGAGTTTTTAATGCTTGTGTGAGTATTACTGCACAGTAATTGGTGTCATAACTTTTACTGGTGACTGTCCTGCAGAGAAATTACAGTCTGTGACTGAGAGATGCAGTCAGATCTCTTGCCACAGGGAGTTTCATGTCATAGTCTGGACCCAATATAACATAGGCAGCAGAAGGTTAAAAGGACAGAAAGCAGAAAATATAATCGGGAGACTTGGGGGGTGACAGTAGGGAGGGAACAATGATATCTTGCAGCCAGATACATCTGAAGAGCCACGTCTTACTGCTGAAGATAACTGGTTCATAAAATCAGTGGGTCACCTGGAGAGTTCCATAGCCAAAGACTATCCTTATGATGGTGTCTGTGATGGAAATGTACAAATCCTGGACTGAAATTTATATTTGAAGTATGTTGGGAGTTTTGAACATACTACAATTATTTTAGAATGTAACATGTACCACATACTGCTGTGGACTTCTGGTGTTGCAGATTTCTCTTTTGTCTTAATCAGTTCACAGACTAATTTTCCCAGCTGTGTGGCAGCAAAATCACTCCTAATCACCAGGTCAGTTGATACTGGGTTTTTGTTAGCAAATGACATTGGTTCCATCAGAAGTTTTCTTGGTCATTTGAAACACAAAGGCAACCTAATGTTTTTCTCTGTTTGGTAACAATGTCCTTAAGCCTGACTAAAGGTACCCCAAAGGGTATCAGAGCTGGGATCATATGTATCTTACACAGTATGTAATACCTACTCCTGAAATTAGTTCATGTCGTCACTCAGCTTGTTTTCTGGACTGAGCTTCTTGGTTAGGTGTCACTTGGTGCTGCTACCCCAGAAAAGAGGTTTGAAAGCCAGAGGAGTCCAGGGAAGCTTTTCTTGGCTGGTCCTGCCCAAACTGGCATTGCTGCTTGTTCATCACAGCCCACAAATATATATCACCATTTGATTTTTAGAACTGTCTGTGCTACATCATAACTGCTTGCAAGGGGGAAAAAAAATCTCAGCAACCCCATTATGAAGTAGATTAACTTTTGTTTCAGCTGCCCTTTTGCTCTCAGTGTCTTCCATCATTGCCAGGAACTTCTATCTGAGGCAGTAAATTGGAAAAGATTAGGCTTTTGATTTCATGTTACTGTTCTGGGTGAGCCATCGTGAATAAACCAGTAAAAAGCAGTACTTTTTGTGGTGATTTTTCACATTGACAGCTCACAGATACTGTTTGTTTAGCTTAGTCATTCTATGGGAGGCAAGGCTAAGACAATGTCAAATTATTTTCTGAAATGCCAGCCTTTTCAGCTGAGAGCTCTCCCTTTGATGTGCGTTCAGAGCTGCTGTTGGATTTAAGGAATGCCTCCCAGCTTGGACTTTTTTTCAATAAATATCTACCTAACAGATGTTTACAAAAAATTGCTACTTTGCATAATTTTTCTGTATTTTTGTCCCACTTTTTAATTTTAAAGACAGCTTTCATAATCTACATGAAAGGTACAATTCACATTTGCCTAAGTATGTTAAAATCACAGAAAATAGTCCCATGCCTCACTGTAAGAGGTGTTCCCCTCTGGTCAGTTGTGGTGTCATCTGAACCTAGAGAAAATTCCCCTCATAGAGCAGTGTTGGTTACTGATTTTTGTGTTTAAAAATAGTGTAGTGCAGTGTGTGGTTCTGGTTTTGCAGCTTCCTCTCTGTTTAGTTCCAAGCTGACAAGATGCTTGTTTATGAAACTGAGAACTTGAATATCTGGCTGTTCTCAAAATGCCAGTGCTATAATTGGGAGCATATGCTAAAGGAGTTGAAAAATGTAAGAGGCCCTTTTACATGATTAAGTCCATTTCCTTACAAAGATATGACAGATTTCAATAAAGGTGGTTCTCCAGCATTAAAATGACGTAGTAATTAGAACCAAAAAGGTTCTCCTCCGGCTTTTCATATGCTTGTTCACACAAATAATTTTGCAGTTGAGGAAAACATGATAAAATAAGTGGTTGATCATTTGGGAATATTTGAAATTACCAAATTATGTTTTTCCCATTTTTGTGTTTAGAATAAATGAATAAGTAAATGAGTAATACAGAAAACTGGACTGTAAAAGTTTACATGGCCTTCAGCAAGGATAAGGCTTCTGGAACTGTTGGTACAAAGTTGTCCTTGAGGTGTGGGTTTTAAATGAGGGCTACATCCCCAGTAGTGCAGTGTGGCCTCACCAGCACTGAGTACTGGGGGACAATCACTGCCCTGGTCCCGCTGGCCACACTGTTCCTGTTACAGTCCAGGATGCCATTGGCCTTCTTGGCCACCTGGGCACACTGCTGGCTCATGTTCAGCCAGCTGTCGACCAGCATCTCCAGGTCTTTTGCTGCTGGGCAGCTTTCCAGTCACTCTTCCCTCAGCCTGCAGCGCTGCCTGGACTTGTTGCGGCCCAAATGCAGGACCCACCACTTTGCCTTGTTGAACCTCATACCGTTGCTTGACTGAGGATGCCCTTGATCCCCTTAAGTCCAGATCATCGATGAAGATATTAAACAGGACTGGGCCAAGTACTGAGCCCTGGGGAACACCATGTTAGACGGGCCACCGGCTGGATTTAACTCTGTTCACTGACACTTTGGGCCTGGCCATCCAGACAGATTTTTACTGAGTGAAGAGTGCACTTGTACAAGCCATGAGCAGCCATTTTCTCCAGGAAAATGCTGAGGTTCAGACACAGTTGGGCTTATGTCAGCTCTCACACGTTCTAATGCCCCTGGATGTGCTGTTACAGGTATGTAAGAGCTGTCAGATAGACACACTTATTGGCTTATACTTTGGAATCAGATGTGTATGGGAAGCTTACAGGGACAGCCCCCTCAAATGTTTGCACACTTGAGTAATTTCACTGGCCTGAATATAGGCCTGTTAGGCAGGAAAGCACTTGAAGCTTTTCATTTTTTTTAAATTGGAGGAGTTTTAATTTAAAAGACAGGCTGAGGGGTTTCCCTCCTTTGTCTCAGACACAGTCTGAATAGGATTCTTTTCTATTATTTAATACTGTTCTTGCAAGAGTGAAGTGAAAAAAGAGAGCTTAATACACACAGAGACCTGTATACATAAATAATGTATTAGATTCAGATATAGGTGTAGATGGAACTGAGAGGAATGATCATAGAAATTACGTTTACTCATCAGTGTAAAACCATGAATGAAGAAAATATTTGGAGATTAATCCAAGTTTAATCAAATCATTTCTGTATGCCCTCTTAAAATGCTGGATCTTTGCTAGAACCCCTGTAAGGTGCAAACTGTCATACATAATTTCATATGTGTGAGACAGATGATGGTATTTCCAGATACTGGGTTTCTGTAGGGGTTCTGCCCTCACTTATCTCCAACTCTTTACTTGTATGTCGTTATATCATGGTTAGTTACACCATAAGAGATCAAAGGTGGTTTTTTGCCAAGTCTTGTTATCTGTCCCCACATTTAAGCCCATTTAAGGTTTTATTTGTTTCCCTTTCACTGAGTGACTGTAAATTGAGAACTCCTTCCTAAGTGGTCCCTTTGAAAAATGCTGATGTGATTCATGCCCCTTCCCATGCTCCAGCTGTGAAAAGCTTGCTGCTTGTGGAATGACCCTCCAGGCAGTGTGCCATTCTATATGTTGAGTCCATTCTATATGTTGTGATGGAAACCAGTGGGAAAAGGTAGTTTATAGTGTGATTCAAGGTGGTATATCAGGCATCTGTGAGACTGAGTTTATAACTGCAGATTGGAGCGTTATGCCTTTAGCTTGATTGATCTAGTAATTTAAAAAACTTTATACCCATAAAGAGACAGCATTCAGGATTTGGTCCTCCATTTATTTACTGGCAGATTACTGTACTCAGAGCAGGGACATGTGCTTTCTGCTGCCCTGCCTCACCAGTGTACCTTGGCCTTGAACTGGAGGGATCACAGGAAAGGTGGAAGGGCAGATTGAGTCAAGTACTAGGAACCAGCTTCTGTTCCACTGAAATTATTAGGGAGGTTGCCACTGAGCTCAGAGTGAATAGTATCAGGTCCTAGATTGTGTTCTTAGAGACTTAGTTCTGGTTGCATCTTCCCCTGTGTCTTACTCCATTGTCAGTTCTTGGTACACCTCCAGCCTTCAGTGTGCCAAAGCCAGGCTCCCAGTTGATAACTGGAAAGGCTCAGTGTGGAAGATGTGTCCCTGCTCCAACCTGTGCATGTTTCTCATCTGTTTGTGCCTTGTTTTGGGTCTGCTGCCATGGAAGCTAGGTTCACCTGCCATTGATTTTACCTTCCTTCACATATGAAGTGGCTGCAACAGCAGTGGTGGGATGGAAGGCTGGTATGAAAACACACAGCTTGGCCAAATTATGGTACTTTTCCATAGGGATGGCGCTAGGCTACATTTGCAAGTTCCTCTTACAAATGGGAAGGTCTTTGGCTAGCATGAAATATACATCATATCTCCATTCATAGAAATCACTGATTATCTCTGGTTGAAATGTTCTGTAAACCAGCCCTGAGGCAGGTGAATGAGATTCTGAATTTCAACACAAATAGTTGAAATTAAGCTGAGTACAACTCCTCTACTGGGAGATCTTGAATAACTTTAATTATAAGCCACTGCAGTGATGTTAATAAGTGTGTGTACCACTGCCTATGGTACTTTCATTCTCAGTGTAAATAAATTACTCAGATCAAGCATTAGGAAAACCCATGTACTGTAAAGATGATGAATTGTCAGAAGAGGCTGCAGAGGAAAAGCTGTGCGGTTTTCCTCACTGGAAGTTATTAAGAGCATACTGGAGAAATACCTGCCAGTGCATGACCTGAATGCACTCAGTCTTGCTTTGGGCAGAGGCACGGGGAAGAAATACAATACAGGACTGTTTGAGATCTCTTTTGGCCTTAGGTGGTAGGATTATTAACACATTCATGAATGAGTTAATAACCATTTCACATAATTTTGTTACATGTCTCTCACTTCTACATACTGAATGTTGCCTTAAGTGGTAATTTGCTTTCTTTTGCAGCCCTTTATCAAAAAGACACCAGAACTATAGCTAATTTGCCCTCTGTGCAGATGCAGTAGATTAAGGACAACAGTGAGCGATAGTTCAGAAAGTCGAACAACAGGGCTGTGCTTTTCTAGCTTTGTGGGGGTATTGGCAGCTGTTGTGGAACAGAGCAGAGATCATCCCATCTGAAAGAAGCACTTAGGTGGAAAGCATATCAGCTGGTGTTTCTGGCTGTGGAAGTCTTCTATGGCAGCTGTATCTGTATGATGATCTGCTCATGTTTAGGATTGGTTTTGATTTATTGGTGAGGCCACACCGTGAATCCTGTGTTCAGTTTTGGGCAAGGACGCTGAGGGGCTGGGGCATGTCCAAAGAAGGGCAACAAGGCTGGTGGAAGGACTAGAGAACAAGTCTAATGAGGTGAGGCTGAGGGAGCTGAGCAGCTGAGATTGTGTAGCCTGGAGAAGATGAAGCTCAGGGAGACCCTATCACTTGCTACGACTGCCTGAAAGGAGGTTGCAGCCAGGTGGGTTTTGATCTCTTCTCCCAAGTAACATGCAGTAGGACAAGAGGAAATGGCCTTGAGTTGTACTAGGTTTTGATTGGATATTAGGAAACATTTTTTCACTGAACAGGTCAAGCATTGAAACAGGCTGTCCAGTGAAGAAGTGGAGTCACGATCCCTGGAAGTACTCAAAAGACATATAGATGTGGCACTTGGTGACATGGTTTAGTGGTGAACATGGAATTGCTGGGTTAACAGTTGAACTCAATGGTCTTAAAGGTCTTTTCCAACCTAAACAATTCCTTGATTCTGAGGGTGAAGGCAGCAGGTACAGCCAAGTGCTACAGAGCCACAGAGAGACCCAGTGCTAAACATTCTTGAATTGCATCTTGCATTTATGCTGCATGGCACGTATCAAGAGTCACTGCAGTGGCACTTCTCAAATGTTACAGTCTTGTCTGTTGCTCCAAATTCTGCTCCAGGTCATGAATGGCAAATCTTGAAAACCTCCAAACTTGGAATTCCCCCTCTTCTCTCCCAGTATTTTCCTTTCTTCATGATGCTTCCACATGCAGCTGCAGCCAGACTTTGGGGGAGAGTAATGCAGCTTTGGCTAGATGCATCCCTGTAAGGTACTTCAGTGGTAGAAAGGTACAAGGGTAATTTGAATAGCTGTTCAGGAACCAAAACTGTGTGGCCCAAAGTAGTGCTCACTTCCTGAAAAACTATATATGTGAGTGGAATGGAAAGGAGCTTCCATGGATGTTTTCATTTTCTACTTTTAGTGTCTGACTTACTTTCAGGTATCTGACTTACATATCGCCTCTAAGAGCACAGTGGTACCAGGGCCCTGCTGAGAGAGGCTGCTGCTTTGAGTCACTCTTGGCAGGAGCCTGTCTCCTTCCACTAAAAACAGAGACTAATTTCCTAATTTAGGAACCATAATTGGTTAGCAGAAACTGGGCAATGTAAATACGAGCAACAAGGATCCTCCTGAAAGAGGAGAGCACTCGAATACTTACCTGCTGGACGTAGAGTCTGCTGCAGGTGGGACATAATTTGGGGCAACCAGAAGCTGCTCTCGTTACTCTGGTGTTGAAATTGCTGTTACTTACTATCAAAATTAGACTCCCGCGTTTTGGGGTTTAACTTCGTTTATTATCAGTCTGTGTGTATTAGTATTGTTTATCTTTCCAGGTCCTAGTCTGCTTCTAGCAGGTGTCTGCTTGGAAAGCCTGGGTATAATTTTTGTTGATACTGTGGTCTCTCTGTAGACTGGAACAATAGTCGTTTTACTCCTTAGCTTCCCTGCTGCTGGAGCTGCATGTCAGGGATTTGCAGAGTGGACAGGCAGGGAAGAAAAGTGAGACAGGATTTGGGCTGCTCTTTGTTTTCCATCAGTCATAATGCTGCTCCATCAGGCATAAGGTTCTTCCTGAGTCTCTCTATTCCACCTACTAATAGTTTCAACTCTTTTTCCAGTGTAAGGGTTTTTCTCCTCCCAGGCTGAGATCAGAAACCCAATGCGTTCATGCATTGCCCAACAGGAAGAGTTAAAGTCCCCACCCTACATGTTTGTACAGTTAAACATGGATTAGAAAACAGAAATGCAGAAGGTGTGGAGTTTGGGGTTTTATTTTCAACTTTCAATTCCTATGTTATGTCCACAAGACCATCAGGTCTTTATGATAAAGTGCTGTATGTGTATAGTCATGTGGATATTTAGCACCTCTAGTGAGTACACCAGCTGACCGTTCCCGTTGGTTACGCTTAAAAATATTCTGGAGCAAACAAAGCTGAAGTGCTCAGAATGAAGCTGGGAGAGAAGCAGAAGTGGGATAAATTTTTTCCTGGTATTAGAAAGTTAAAGCAAAATGTTTGGTTTCATTTATTTACTTCATGTAATTTCTGAAAGCATCATTGCTGTCATGCTGGTGAGAAATTTGGGAAGTGTTGCAGAAATTCATTTAATTCAAATCCTTACCTTTGCATTGCATAGTAATAGGGTAGTAATAGATATGTTTAGGACTGTATGTGCAAAGATGTTACTTTTCTGCAAAATGATGGTGTTAAACAGCTCAATGTCCTGTAAAAGCTGTTATGGGCTTGTTCTGCTCTCAGTCCACTTTAGAGAACGATGTAGGGAAATGGGAAAGTGACTGCTTAGGGCAGGACCCAGGCTGTTGTTTGATGTGAGGACAGCAGAAGTATCAGCTCCAGGGCTGAGTTATTAACCATGCCCAATGCCCATCTCATATGTTTGAAACTCATTGACTCAGTATGTTCACCAGCAAATATGACAGGCTGTCATGTGCTCAACCTACTTGTGTGCATTTGTGTCATTTAAATTATACAAAGCAGAGGATGCAGGAATTGTGTTACCTGCTTACCTAAAGACACTGAATCCACTCTGTATACAAGATAAAAATCCACTTTTTGCTTTTCTTTAGTGTAACACACCTAATGTATAAGTCAGTTCCCTACATACCATTAGTCTCATATACACAGTAGTAGAAGGCCACCTCTTTGTGATAACAAGGAAGGAACAGAGGTTTTTATCACCTTTGCTCACTGTGAGTAGTACCTTAGTCATGATAACCACCCATTTGGAGCAGTCAGGCTGTTTGTGAAGTACAGCATTATTCACTTCATGGGAGATTATCAGAGATTGATCTCTATTTAAAATTTAAAGAAAGATTTCTCTTGCACCAGAATGTTTCCAATGGGATCACTTTGTTTACTCAGGAAACATTTGTAAAAATTACTCCCTTCTGAAACAAATTGTGATTTCAATGGAGCAACATCCAGTTGTGGCCGCTTAGGAACTGCTCTTCTCCTAACTTATGTGCGTGGACTCAGGCTGCCCTGGAAAAGAAATCTGGGTGGATTTTATGGTGCACTGTGGTTCCAGCTTTCACCAAGGCAGGATCTGAACCCTGATGCTTTGTGAAAGTATTGGTATATTCATCCTGATATGTTTTTCTGCTTTTGTTGAAATGCTGTGCCTGCTGTGCATTTGATGAAGGATTAAATAAACGGCACCTGCCAATCTGGCTCTCTTTGGAAGAAGCTCCATTTACAACTACTGTTTCATTTGCTTTGATGAAGAGGCTGTGTTTGTTCGCTCCTGCAGGGTATGACTGAGCTGAGTGGTCTGATCACGGAAAGCTGCTGTGAAATTTTCTTCTGCTTTGGTAGAAGTCAGTTCAGTGCACAGAGTTAATGAGATGCCAAGAAGATGTGTTTTTCTGAAGCCTAAGCTCAGTTTTGTGTGAATGTCATGTAAGGACTGTGAGATGAGTTGAAGGAAGAAGAGGGAAGCCCTTTTTTCATCATGAAAATCCTAGCAAAAGATTCGTTTAAGACCAGATACTTCTCTTTGATGCCATGCTGTAGCTCACTGATGACTCAGGTTGGAAGAGGAGCTTTTCCCATCTGAGCAACGAGAAGGTTACTGTGCAGTGCTCCCAGATGGAGACCACAGGTATTAACAGAAACCTGCCGTTTGAGCCAGCTGAAATGTAGCTGCTGTTCTCTTTAGGGAGTGTAAACACCTAGTGCTTTTTACAGTCCTGGTGTATTTAATTTTGGTAACATAACTCCTATGAGAAATATTTCATTTATAATCTGTGCAGCACATATGGAGCAGTCTGCATTTGGAGTCAAATCCCCAGTCATGCAGATTAGCTTTGTTGGAGTGCTTCTCTGACAAGGCACAGGAGACTGCATGTCCACTTTTGCTTTGCCTTCTTTGTGGTGTGCATGACTTGGTCCAGCCTGGATGCAGAGCCTCTGATGGGCCACCAGAAAGTGCCTGTAGTTCCTTTGGGTCTCAGTAGTGCTTGTTCATTGAGAGAGGTCCATGAGAGTGGAATTTCCTGGCTTAGTTTCCAGAGGGAACCTACCTATTAACATTAAGTTCATGTGAAGGATAAATTTTTGCAGTTATGAATCATTCTATTACTTCAGAGTTACTTTTAATGCACTTTTTGTTGTTGTTGATGGATTTAGAACCTTTGTCTTCTGAAAGGTAACGAGGAATTAGGATGTGAGAAAGGCCAAAGGTTGGGAATGGCACAGAGGGGATTTGAAGTGAGTGTACGGGACAGGGCTGTCTAGCAACAGGCACCTTTGGACAAGTAAAGGGAGAGGGTTCATTTTCAGCACCACACAAACATTTGCCCAGCAGGGCAGTTCCAAGTTGCACAGTGTTGCTGTGTAGTCTATTTTCTGTATCTTAGACCTTCCTCAGGTCTTGATGTGGCTCTTTTTGCTCAAAGAACACATCATCAGGCTCCAGTGCCATCTCTAGGGTCTTGAATGTTTGTGCTCATTGGCACAGTGCCACTCACATATTTCTTTTCATGCACAGCACACATGCATGGGTCTCATCTTGGATGTTTCCATTTGGACCTCTTGCCACATCATTCCAGGCTCCATCAGCAGTTTTGCTTTCTAGCCATTCATTTTTCATGGACTGGGAATTGAGTGGAAGTTGAATGAGTGTTAGTGACTGAATGTGTCTAACCTTGTACATGTGTGTTTAGTCTTGCAGGTTGCCTTTGATGTAGAATTTTTATTTTTTTTTTTCAATTTAGAATAAAAATCCCCTAGTTGGGGGATTTTTCCCCTAGGTGGGTGTTTTTTTCCCCTGTCCTGGCTGCTCTGTAGGCAATGTTCATGACCAAGGTTTGGGCGTAAGATAGTAGTTAGGGTTAAGGGTTGGATTGGGGTTAAAATTAGGGTTCACAAGCTTAATTATGTCTCTTCACACACCATAAACTCATCTGTACTGTTATCTTGCTGATTAAATTGCAGAGATCTGTTTTATTTATAAGCAAAAAAAAATGATATATAGGAGTCGAGAGGCAGTAATTGGAATTTTCCAGTGCCTTTCAAACAGGGAACTGTGGCACTAAGCTTTCTTAGTCTTGATCTTTCTCTTTTGTTAAAGGTAATCTACGTAGATTTTTTTTTCCTGTGAATTTTTTTTTTTTAATAGAAACTTTCCATTCATTGTCCATTAATATAATTTGGCACAAAGATAGACTAATTGCATGGGTGGGTGCAGTGATGGAGATATAAATCTTTTCCAGTGACAGTGTCTTGAAATAGCAATCAGTTGAGATAATCATCACTGCAGTGTTACATTGCAGATAGATTTTGGTGCTTTTCTGTGAGGGTGAGTGTTTTATTGAATCCATGCATGTGTGTATGCATATATATATGTGCATGTGTGTTGTTATGTGTGTATATATACATGTCTGTATTATGTGTGCAACTGTGGATAGCTTGTATTTAATTATGTTGGATCCTTCTGCCACTGAACTATTAGGGTATGGTGGATGGTACCATCTAGAGATCTAAGCAAAAAACAGTCTCTGCCTGCTTTTTTATGCAACTTCACCCATATTATAACATCTCTGTACTGTCAGTGTCAGCTGTTACCCACAGTGCTTATAGGAGGGAGAGGAAGGCTTTGGCTATGAGGAGTGTGGTGATATGAGTCCAACTGGTGCTGCCTTCAGATCTGGATGGGGTAGGCACCGGCAGCTCTGAATGTGTTTCAGCCCTGTTTACTGGTGCTTTTTGCGGGTTTGGCCTTCCCCAAACACTGCCTCGATGCCATGGTCCTGCCAAGCAGTGATCATTGTGCTCTGCTTCTAAGCTTGTAATGTGGATGTGGCACTCCTAAGCCGTACTTAGCTGTACCAGACCCATTTAACATCCCTGGAAATCTTGACCTGGGGTTCAACCAGCTTTGAGCTCAATATTTGAAGTCAGATTTCAGGGGATTAAATGTACACCTGGCTTGTTTTATTTCTTGATTTATTTTCACCAGCAGGTCCTCAGTTACCCACCTTCTTGCCTGTCCCCACAGGGAATCACTTTGCTGGCACTGTTTCTTCTGTTGTTAGTCCCTAAACTGAATAATGGCAGTCTGTCATCTCAGTCTTTTTGGAAAAGCTGTAAAATGCCAGGCCAGAAGTAGCAGGCATGAGGTCCTGTATTCCACTTGCTGTGGTCACCTGCTGCTCAATGCAGTGAGCTGCAGAGAAAGGGCATTTGTGTTGCCCTTCCTCTGCTGCCATGTTCCAGCTATGGCATCACAGCTCACAGTCTGGTTTTCCATTCTCTGGTGTATTCATTCCATATAATACAAGCAAAAATTCTCTGGAAGCCAGTCTGGCTTGGATTTAAGTGTCAGTCCTGGTTCCCTGTCCTCTTGAGCCAGTCTCCCCTTCTTGCTCATGCTGCCATTGGGCTACCAGTGGGACAAGTCTGGACACTCAGCATCAGGGAATCTCTGAGTCACTGAGGGCACAGCTGTAGAAATGGATTTTCTTGGCAGAAAAGTCTGTGATAGGCGTGGTTTCAGAGAAGAAAAATCCTTTGGCAGCTATGTTACATTGCCATTTAAAAAATGGCATGTTCTGTCAGAAACGCTTCTTAAGCCCTCCTGCTTGCTTTGGATTTAGAACATGCCCTTTGATGCAGAAAGCAGACTTGGGGCTGGAGGTCCTTCCTTTGTGTGTCTACCCTTTCAAGGGAAAGGCTATTTTCTAAATCACAGGATTCAAGCCTGACTGTCTTTATCAGAGTTAGCTGCTACATGTCATACTCCGTGCCTCCAGCACATACAGCACTTCCCTGGGTGGAGTGCAGGCACTGGCCATTCTCTTGGGCTGCGAGTCATTCCCTCTTTGCTGTGCAGCTGCTCTGCTTAACCACGGGAGCACAGTTTAAAACCATAAGCCAATGCAACACATGATAGCCAGCTATCTGTAGCGTGTAATGGTATGTTAGTGCTTCAGAGACAGCCAGGAGCCTCATGGTTGTCCTCTTAAACAGACCCTGCTCTCTGCTAAACATGAAAAGACATTGTGTCTCACTTGCATCAAAGTCATTTCACCAGCTGTGAATCTGGCTCCACATGTCAGATGTGTTCTTTACCAGCAGTGATAATGGTATTTGATGTGATTTTTACTGAGGTGTTTTACTCTCTACTTTTACCGTTTTTCACTGCATCTGGCTTTGTTACTGGTCTTCTTACCGTTCCCATAACATCTTTTACTTTTTGGGAGCTGTTGTAAAAGCAAAACCTTGTTGATCTGAAGGCATTAAAGCGAAAGGGTTTATGAAGAGGGAGCAGAACAGACTGATTCTGGTTGCTTATAGCTGGATTCAAAGGAAGCTGACACATATGTCACCTCACATGCAGTCCCATGGTTCTAGATTAATTTTAAGCTACAATACACAATGTTTGTCTGTGTAAAAGGCCATAATGAAAATTAGAGTTTTGGAAGAAATAAGGCACTTTTTATGAGTGTTCCTTCCTTCCTAGTTTAATGAACCCCTTATCCTTATGTAGCTCCAGACAATAATCTCATCTTTGAGTAGTTACAGTTAATGTAAATTAAGCTTAATGGGCAATGTAATGTAAGTGTCCCATACATTCAAGTAGCCAGCACAGACTGCAGAAAAAATGACCATTGAACAAGTTATTGGCATAGTCTGAAGTATGTGAGTTTTATTGTGTAAATTAGTATATAAGTCATGTTAGGAGGCATCAGAATTTTTTCAATCTGCCAATGTCTCTGAGACAAAACCACAAGGTTTTGAACATTAGAAAGCTGGGTTTCTGAAGGTTTGGATAAATTTGTCTTTTGCTGAAATTTTTAAAATCTGCAAAACTCTTACCAAGAAAAGCCTTATTTTTGGTGCCACTTATCCTCCATGGCTTCTTATCAGAAGTTCTCTGTCATAAATAAAGACAGTACTTAGGACAAAACATGTTGGCACCAAGGACTAAGTGTGAATTTGAAAATGTGTGAATCTGAAAATGGACCAGAGCTGTGGCTGCAGTTACAATTTTTGCAGATGAGTGATTTCATTTGGAAAAAAAAAAAAACTTTCAAAGGTGGGGAGAGATGCTGTTTCGTGGAAATAGGCTGACACTGCTGAGAAGGCAAGTTCAGGATTTAACAAACAGCACTTTTTCATTTTCCCTTTTTAATTGCAGAAGTCAGTCAGACTTCACCTTCTGCATGTGGCCATGAGGAAGAACAATTTCCTCTTCAACATGCTGGCTTTTTCCCACAGTATGTATAAAACTAAGGGGAGATTTTTTTCCTACCAGTTTTAGTAACTAAAGTTACAACAAACAGTTCAGAATCACACATAATAATGATAGCTCAGTCTGTTTAGAAAGTTTACTTTGCCCTGTAGCAGCCAGCACATGTTTCGCCATATGGAGTTCTTCAATCCAAACCTCCTGTTGTGCTCTGTAGTTGCCGGGAGCAGAGGAGGACATTTGGGTGGGCGAGGAGCACCCTTGTCCTGTTTTCACTCTGCTTGGGAGCAGTGGGCTCTGAAACAGGTTCCAGCAGCCTTTGCACCCAGTTTGCGTAGTTCCATGACCTGTTTGCCCATGGCTTGCTGAACTCACTCAGCCATGGCCTTTTTCCTCCAGTTCTTAATCTGGGGGAAGCTCTTGGGGCTGCTGGTCCTCCTCATCTCTGTCCTTCTGCCAGCAGTTGGGTCATTGGACTTTTGTCTACCTCCTTTCCCCCTGTTTGCCCCCAGTATGGGGATGATCTTTGTAGGGCAATGTTGCTCTGGCAGCACAGTCCTGCTCACTGCAAACTAACCCTGCTGCTGTAATTCCTTGAGACTGGGCCAGGTGCTGCAGAGGTTTCTGTGCCTGTGTGAGTGCTTGTGGAGTTTGTTGCTGGACTCTTGATACCTTCCGGCTTGGCTAAAGAGCTTTGCTGGTTTTTGTGGGCATGAAACTGCATCTTGGTTCACAGTTCTGTAGTGGTTTATACTTTTCAAAGACAAACTCTCCTGTTTTTTTCTCTGCAGATTTGCAGTCTGCCTTGAAGAAAAAAACTTCTCCTTGCAACTTTTGTTTATTAAACCGAGGAAAAGGAACAACGCCCCAAACCCAAAGCAGTGTCATTTATGGGCAGCATGGCAGTGACTCAGGCTAACTGTTGGCAAGCACAAATCCTGTCTCAATCTCATCATGTCATTTGGGAATATCATTACAATAGTGTTTCACCCAGCAGTATTTCCTCAGTGTCCTAGCCCTGGAAAACGTCCCGTTACTGGACACTCACCAAGTTGTTAATGGAAAGTTTGGACGCAGATATGGCAAGATTTGTAAACACACATTAGCTATCTTCTTGCTTCTTCCCGAATCATGGGACCTAATCACATATTTGGAAAAAGGTTTACATATTCTCCTAAACTAGGGCCAAAAGCCCAGACCTACCCGTACTTCCTAGCAGGCTTATTTCTCATAGCTGTGTTCCCAGAAACAGGCACAGAGAATGCAACAGAAGTATTTCCAAGTTTAGCCTGTTAGCCAGAAACATCCTGAGAAGGGTAATTTGCCTAGAGGGATGGGTGATCAACATATTCTTGCTGCTCTTAGTTCTCCCTCCCTTGCTGCCATTTGAGGCTTCTCTATTAGTTTCTAACAGCTTTAATTTTGAGATGCTTTTCTGCCTTACTATTCTGGCTCAGCTCTTTGACTCCTGGGATCCTGGGTTCTTTGAACTGCGAGACAAACTGGCTAAAATTGACTCCCTTTTTTTTTAAAAAAGGTACCTTCAAGTGTCTGTATGTAAATCTCCAAAATGGTACCTCTCCAATCTGATCCTTTAGTACCTTGTCTTTTT
>JAWWLV010000179.1:14571812-14622752 GCA_035041135.1 Platyrinchus mystaceus
GAGCCATGAAGATCAGAGGGCTGGAACCTCTGGTTGAGAGAGCTGGAGTTGTTCAGTCTGGAGAAGAGAATGCTCTGGGGAGACCTCACTGTGGCTTTTCAGTACTTAAAAGATATTATAAAAAACAGGATGATCAACTTTTTACGTGGGCAGATAGCGAGGGAACAAGGGAGAATGGTTTTAAACCAAAAGAGGAGAGATTCAGATTAGGTGTTAGAAAGAAACTCTTCACTGTGGGGGTTGTGAGGCACTGGAACAGGTTGCCCAGAGAAACTGTGGATGCTCCATCCCTGGAAGAGTTCAAAGCCAGGCTGGATGGGGCTTTGAGCAACCTGATCTAGTGGAAGGCGTCCCTGCCCATGGCAGGAAGTTTGGAACAAGATGACCTTTAAGGTCCCTTCCAACCCAAGCCATTGTATGATTCCAATTCTATGAAGTCACTGTAAAACTGTGTACAGAAAGATACAGACTGATACACTTGCAGTGGGTGACACCACCAGATAAAGCTGTTATTTGTAAAACTCTTCCTTCAGTGTGAGAGTGTTAAGGGCCAGGGAAGAGCACATGCTGCAGAGAACAGCAGCAACACAAACAGCCTTGGGAATGAGCTTTGGCTGAGGTGTGAGTTCTGTGCTTATCTCTTAATTTAGCAATATCAGGAAAACCCATGGAGGAAAAAATGTGGATATTTTCCAGATGCAGAGTGATACAGGAGGAATCAGGGCTGCAATTATGCATGCTTGCCTACTGAAATATGTATATAATTGCTATGGGATACTGTAACTAGCAACATCTACTGGATTATTTTTAAATCTAAAACAGTAATACCGTGCTAGTGTGCCTGAAGTCTGTTTCTGTGCTTTGCAAACCTGCCTCTGCATGGCAGGCTTAGGTTCTGTGCAGCTTAGGAAATGATGCTTTTACTGTGATCAGCTGAGAAATCTTGGTCAAACTCATTTGTATCTGAGCCCCATGGAGAGTTCACTGAGTGATTTCCACCACCACCAGCCCACTGTTGCAAGGATTTACTTTATTCCTTTCAGTTTAATTACAGAAAAGAGTGAACTGCTTGTTTTGGTTTGGTTTCTTTTTTTCCCCCCTTTTGATTGCACAGGGATTCTGTGTGCCAAGAAGACACTAAAAAGAAACAGAAAGATTGCAAAGAAATTTTCATGACAGGAATAGAGTCTGTCACAAAGTTGCTGATTATTTATTGCTGTCGTGCTTTGAATAAGTGACAGCAACTGTCTGTAATTTTCTTGGTGCTGCCCAGCTGCTTTGATCAGCAGTGAAACTGTTAACAGTACTGACAATTAATTATTCTTGATGGGCATTGCAGCTTGAACTTCCCTGCCAAACAGTGGCAGATCACACCCGTCAGGGCTATTGTTTAAGTCCTTCTTTGGACATATCACTGGGTTGAATCACACTGTGCTTCTTTTCAGGGTTTTCTTCCACAGTCACCGTGGTTGGAGAGTTGCTCTGGTTTTCTGAGGGAGAGCTGGGATGGTAGACAGCGCGCTGGCAGCGTGTGGGAGGTGTGTTTGATTGCCATGTGCCCCTGGAGCAGAGGCTGTGCGTGCGTTGTCTTCTCTGGGTCCTGTGCTGATCTGCAGCTTGGAGGAGTGTAGCATCCAGGAGGGAATCAGAAAGCCTCCATGCATGTAGCAGGTGGTGAGGACTTGGGGAAGGGATGGTGGCTCCGAATGCAGGTGTCGATGTAGAGAGGAGACTGATTGCCATCTGAGACAGCAGGCACTGCGGTGAGTGTCCTTTTCTTCTTCCCCAAGTCCCTGCCTTCCTACTTTCTTATAACTCTTTAAAACCCTCCCTTTGTGTAGGCTCTTTCTTTTTTTTGCCTTTCAGTCTCTCCTTTTTTACCTGCCTTCCTCTTCTCCCCTCATCTCTTATTCCCCTCCTTTCTGTCTGCTTTCTTTGTTTCCATCCCTGTGCCTCTGAGGCTGGACACACTCTCATGCAATTCCAATGGGTTCTTTGAATATTTGTAGCCTTATGCTTTGGGAACTGTTGACTGGCAGAAATTGTCTCTAATGGATTTAAAACTACCTGAACATCCTATTTGCATTTCTGCCTGTCTGCTCAAAAACACACCAGCATTCAGCTCCCTGGAGGCTTGAATTCTGATAGAAGCAGCTGTGGCAGTGGCATCTTGTGATTTGCTTCATCAGTTGACATTTTCAGGAATTTGGACTGATATAACAAGGTTGGCCATTTTACTGCCCTCTGCTGCTGAACAATTTGGGTGACTTCTCACCTACCTAAAGGCTGTATTAATGAGAGCCCAGATAAATGTGTGCCTCCTCCCTACGTCATTATTATTGTTGTTATTATTCTTATCCAGTGGTCTATATTGATTTGTAATATGTTTAGTCAGCTAAACCCCTGATCAGCCCAATTCTGCTCCATGTCTAGATTGCATGTAGAATTAGAAGTTTCAGTAGTGTTTTGAAGATGAGAAGCAAATCCTCTGCAATATTAGGTCTTGCCTATGTAAACAAGTTGCACTACTTTTAACTACTGTTCTGTAACATTGATATAACCCTCCCCTAGTGTGAATCCAGCTATGCCAGTATGGACATGCATATACCAGTGTAGCTTGTTCCCTGTGGGAAAGAAGAACCAGCTATTCCAGTATAAGGCACTTTTACTTGGCTCTGATTACATCCACACTTTTGTTGTATCGGCAGAAATATACCACCAAATAATACTTGTAATTTAACATGGGTGCACTGGTACAAAAATCATGTATAAAACAAGTCTTGGTCTGCAGACTGCCTCAGTAACTCCCTGACAAGCAGGTGATGAATATGCCATGTATTTATAATCTTGTCTTTGTGACTGGAGGTACAGTGAAAAGACTTGGTGTTACTGTTGTTATGTATTCACAGTTAAACCAAGAACTGGTCAGTGTGTTGGCTATAAAGTCATGACTGTGAGTCATGTGAATCGTGGTTGTTAATTATTTTTAAATAAAGTATGCAAGGCTTTATTCAGTTTCAGGCTGGTTGCTGATCTTTGTTTTTATTTGCAGCAAGTTGGCAATGTAAGAGCCGTGGCAGAGATGCAAATTCCAGTAATGCTTACTTGGAAGTGCATTTGAGCTGGCAGGGGAATACAGAGGTGTTCTAGCAACATCGCAAATCTGGGTCCTGAAAAGCCTCTTGCACCAGTGAAATGTGAGGGCCTGGTGGGTTTGAAACACTTATCTGTGATCATCGACCTCAGTCATTGGCAGGGCAGGGCAGTCTAGAGATTAATGGGCAATAGGTACAGAGTGAAACTTTGAAAAATTCCGATCAGATACTATAATCCCAAATATCGTGATTTATTGAGGGGGTTTTGCCAGTACTGCTGCTAATCTAGATGGATCAGTATGTGCCTTGTAGCAAGAAATATGTAGGGAAGACTCTTGGTGTTTGCAGGCAAAGGGGGAATACATTTGGTAAGGAAAACACTTTATATTTAGAGAATTGGGGAAAGGCAGTGCCACCAACAGACTAGGGTCTTCTGGAGAACTGTCTTAATTGCACATGACTGATGAGAGGTGTCTGGAAATGTGGCACCTAACTAAAACTTCTGGGTTCTCTTTTACCACAGAGTAAATAAATGGGTATGATCCTTTTCCTCTGCAAATAAGAGGTTATTTTAAGGCAGGTGATGGTGAGGTGAAGGAGTCTCTGAGGAGGAGAAGCTGGTGCCATTAGGGGACTGCAAAGCTTTACTGGAAGGAACATGCTTTCTTGTGCTGCTTGTTGGCACAATTACCTTGCCAGGTTGCTGAGGGAAATAAATTTTCTCCGAACCGAATAGTTTCCTCCCATGAGTTAGTCTCACCTTTGTCTCATTTAATTCCCACCCTTGCTTACTGTGAGTGCCATTTCCATGCTGCGTTTCTCAACTTCATTACTTCCAGACTGAGCACTGCTTTGGAAACAGCTTTCCGAACTGCAAGGGGCTTGTTTTGCAGAGCAGGGTGGAAATCTTCTTTGATGTTTTTTCTCTGAGCTCACTGACTCCCCATGACCCCAGTGATGGGATGGTGGCAGCAGTGAGTCCCATGAGGGAGCTAGGACTCCTGCCTGCAGGGTGAGGCTGCAGCTGGTGAAGTTCTGGAGCTGTCGGGGTGGCACAGGCAGGCAGCAGTTGGTAAAACTGGCAAATGGTCATCGAAAGCAAGCAGCTAACCTTGGACAGATCTGCAGCTGAGCCATAACTCAGCCTGGTGCCCAGCTTGCTCTGGTCTTTGCTGGTTCTTTCTAGGAGGAAAGTGATCTGTGGTAGTCCTTTTGCTGGTTTAGATTACTTCTCTCCCTGAGCTGGCTCACGGGTTTTGTCTATTCTGTTTGCATCGGGTGGGAGTTGCAGGTTTTCAGCAGCAGAACTTTCACCTTAAAGAGTCCAACAACATTGGCAGTCTTGGAAGGAGTGGCAGAGGCATCAGACAGGTCCTTGCCTGCAGTTCTTGGCAGCATACTTTGCAGTCAGGACAGTTTATGTGACATTGACAGGCAGAGACAGTATCGGCTTGGCCCCACTCCCTACAGAATCCTTTAGTGAGCAGTTTTGAAAAGCTCCTTTTTATTTGTCTTGTCACCTCCACTTTTAACCAGACAAGCAGTTGTTCATTATGAAACACACAATTGTCCTTACAAGCAGTCGCATCACTGGTGTCTGATGTGATGCGTTGCAAGCAGCAAAGGAGAGAAGTTGTTAATATCCGTGTTTATACATCTCTCTGAAGATGAAGAGATGACTGCAGTGGAAGATTAGTTTTGCTGGGAAAGACACTGAATGAGCTGACCTGATCAAGGGAAAGACATAATGTTGTGCTCTTTAGTTTCCTCTCCTTCACTCAAATATTACCTGCCGTGGTCTGTTGCTGCTTAGCAAGGGCTGCCTGAGAGTGATAGAAACCCAATATGCTTTTTCAGGTAGGGACAAGTATTTATTATGTGTTTGTACAGCTCCTAACACTTCTGGTTGCTGAGCCTCCTGACTGCTGATGGTTAAGCTATAGTATTTGTTACTGGCACTTGATAGCAGCAGCCTGTGTTTATGCCCTGTAGGGGAATTTGGTATGTGTGCACAGCTGTGGGATGTTAAAGATTTTGTACCTTTTAGAGGCACCACGAGGTCTGTACAGACTATCTACTCTTTTGCCATTTTAAGTGCTTCCTTACTTCATTTCAGAGATATTTGTTTAGTCTTTCCCTTGTTGTGCTCCCAAACTTTTCAGGTCTTTTCTATCTAGGCTCCTGTGGTTATAAACTGTTCTGTGTTTGGAGCTTGTAGGCAGCAACCACTTTGAAGCCTGCTTTTCTAATACAGATCAAATAGTTGCCAGAAAGCACCATGGGCTCTCGCTCTCCTCTGCCCCTTTTTTACAGCATTGCAGGCCTCTCTTTGACCAGCTGGATGCTCAGCCCTGCGCTCACTGCTTTCAATCAGCATCACCCTGCTAAGGAGGCCACAAAACTTGCCTGACTTACATAGCCTGAGGAGCTGAAGCAGCACAGATATTTTCATTTGTTTTGGTTTGTTTCTACTGAAAAGTCATAGCGTGGCAACTCCAACTCCTATTGTGTGAGACACACCCTATCACTTTTTTCCTGGTGTGGAAAAGAAGAGCTGGTCAGCCTTGAGAGGGGCTGAAGCCCAACCTCGTAAAAACTGTCTGTCACCTTTTAGCCATTTTCCTTGTCACTTCCTTTCCATAGTAGAGATAATGGGAGTGTTTCCTGCTAACTCCTGTCTCTCTGTGATAAATCGCTGTGGTCTTTATTGGAAAGCATTGTATAGCTGCTCTTAGCACTGTGATAAAGAAAATGCTGTGAATGGCTGCATTGTGTTTGGCTTCCTTTCAGACAGGGCCAGTCTGGACACTGAGGACTTGATCTTCCTTCTGGGCCAAGCCTCAGCTTCTGTTTGTGTGGGAGGCAGGGATTTCTGATTGTTTAAAGCCACATTTATTCTTATGACATGTTGAAGGTCAGTTTGATCCATAAATCTACAGATGGGGGTTTGCAGGTGCCCCTTGTTTTCCATATCCTCCTTTGAGCTCTCCTCCCTCCCTTGTGGCAGTGCTGGAGCTGGCATGGATATCCTTGCATTGGTCTTATGCTGTGTGGTTGGTGCTTCCCTTACCCTCCCCAGCTGGGAGCTCCCTGCTCTCGAGGCAGGGTGATTTTGACCCCTCCTTGTATTTCCAGTTGCCAGTCCTTGTAGCAAGGAGGACTTATAGCCTAGCAATGCTGTTTTGTTTCAGTTTGGGGTTTTTTTGATTGGATCTTTCCATTCAGTCACAAAAAAAGCTGATGTCAATATAGGTTAGCTTTAAAGTGAGGAGAAGAGTTCTCTTCTTGAATTCCACAGCTTTCAGATCTTTTGTCAAGAGCTGTACTGTTAGGTTTGCTGCCCACAAGACCAGGAGCCTGGATTCTCCAGGGCTGTAGCTTATGGCTGGTAAATCACACAGTTTCAGTCTGTCTTATGCCCAGCACACTTCACCAGGTAGTGGGACAGTATGAATAGCAGAGTAGTAACTGGAAAAATATGGGGATAATTTTGGTTGAACAGGTATATGGAGACCAGCAAAGACAAATAAGCTGTTAAATCTGTATGACATGGGTGTGCTCATTCACACCCAAATGTGCCTAAAACTCCCTCTTGCTCAAAGGAAAGCCACAGTGCAAAGAATTTATCCTGTTTCCTTGTTTTCACTGTCATGGATAAACTGGGAGAGAAGGAAGGACTGAGGTAGGTGCAGAAAGGTTTGTGGCTTGAGAACTGAGGCTGAGAGGGGGTTTCATTGTGTGTGCTGCAGCCTTTGCATGGTTTGAGTCCTTTGGGCTTATTTAACACGGCATAATCCCACTCTGAATGCTCTTTGTGGGTTTTCTAGTTTCCTTCTTCCCACTGAGTTTTTTAATTAAAAATCTAGGCCCAAAATAACTGCAGTACCATCTTTTAACTATTGTTGAAGGAAGAGCTGGATGCTCTCATCTCTGAGAAACAGTGAGGTTTATGCAAAAGTAAACAGTATATTAATTTCCTGTAGAATTTTGGGGAGAGTGGCTGTATCAGAGGAAGTATAGGTGGATGCTAGATTTAAACCACTGTACAGCAGATCTCAGTATACTACAGAGCCCAAAAGTCTGACCAGCTAAACAGGAGCATGTAAGGATCTCTTCAAAAATAGATGCACTTCCTTAAAATTTATTTGGTCATGTTTATTCAGCCCTCCTTATGAAGGCCCCTGAGATTTACAGATCCTATCTTCATCTGATAGCAGAAATAAGAAAGCAGAGGAGTGGAAAAATCAGCATGATTGGAGCCCCATGGGATATGGTCATTTCTCCATCGCTTAGCTGTTCTTCAAAAGCAGATGAGCCAGGTCGGCTAAAATTTGGTAGGCTTGGGGTCAGAGCCATTGGGTGGAAATACAGTTTGTGCTTGTACAAGATTTCAAAGAAGAAATATGCTTGTAATCTAAAATTCTTGGCATTTATGATTGTCCATTTCATTCTTCGTGAGTGTATGTTCAGGACAGTGGATGCTTATGGCATAATCTGGAACTGAATCTTTGTGACATTGAACAGGACTTGTTTTCTGTCTTGTAAGATGCTTTGTAAACATCCCTTCCTCCTTTACCTTTGCCTTACTGCCGTGTCATAGTTCCCTTTTCAGCCTGAGTCTGGAAATGGCTCAACAGGACTTGAGATAGAAATTGATTTTGGTTTACTTTGTTACAAAGGGGCAATATTTCACAAACAAGGGAATAATGTCAGGACGACACTATCAAGCATGAAAGCAGGTCTTAAAATTAGCTTGGTATTTCTTAGTAATTGTGTGGTGGGAGTGTAGCCCCAAGGCACAATCTTTTCTAGATTTAATTGTATAAAGCCAGAGGTGGGTATCATAGAAAGCCATCAGTGAGGCTTGCAGTCGTCTGGGTTGTTTTTAAATGTCATTAAAGCTTGAAGTAGGATCCTTCCATTTAAAGGGAATATGATCTAATTATGTGATTTAGATAGCATTATGAGGCTGTAATGATGTTCTTTAATATGTTCTTTTTTAAAGAAAAATATCAAGGCAAGAATTGACCTTGAAGATGTGGCCTGCTTGCAAATGATGTAACTACCTGCCTGTCCAAAGCAATGTATTCTCGTCATGGCTTTAAATCTCCTCTAGCTTTAGCTAAAGCAACTAAGTTAACGTCTTGTTTATGTTTTCATGTACCTGATACTGTATTTCCCTCAGTGTCCTGGGTTTATCCCAAATCCTGTCAGCCCCTGCAAAGAGCCATGAGCTTTGGAGCTCTCCTGCAGGCAGTGGGGATTAGCAGATGTCGTGTGGGACTGGGCTTCCTCTTCCCAAGGTCTGTCATGGTGACTCCCTCAGGGTGACCCTTACCACGACCTGGGGTCTCTCACCCCTAAGGTACCTCTAGAAAAGATGGTCTATTAAAAACCTCTTTTCTTAGGTAGTCAGCTCCAGTTTAAAAGGATTGTATGGGAGGTAATCGGGGTGTTACTAACAGTGCACACAAAAACTTCAGGGCATGGGGGGATGTGGGATAGCTGTTCCCAAGCAACAAATACTGTGTGAGTTATGGATAATTACTGGAAAGCTCAATGTGTCAAAGGTGGATGTGGTTTATCATTATGTAATTCATTAATACTGTTCATGGGACTCAGATACTTGCTCCCTGTAATGTCCAGGCTTGAAGAATTGGTGTTCACAGTGGGCCTCAAATGAAAACTGTCACTGGTAGATTAGCTATTGATATTCATAACTGCAATAGAAAGGAAGCAGAGCACTTCAAATATGCCTTTCAAATGGAGATTTTTTTGAATAATATGTCCAGTGTTTTCACCTTTGGACCTAATATTTTTATTGAAATTCATAACCGAGTACTTATTTCCTTAACTAGCACCGAACTTTCAACACCGTCTTTTAGTGCCTAACCTCATAGTTTGTCTCTGTGCCTGAACCTGACTCCATGGAAGTCAAAGGGAGTGTTGCCTTTTGGCTTGGACCGCTGTGTGCTGCCCAGGGGCTGTGCCCACACTTCCAGCACAGGCAGCAGGGATTCAAGGGTCATCTGTATTGCAAGGCTTATATCTGCTTACCTGAACACCTGAACAAGCTTGAACAAGTAGCAGGCACCAGCATGGATTTCAGAATGATGTGGCCATCTGGCGCTTGCTTGATTTCGCAGATACGATTTCTAGCCTGCCTTGCATGTCTTCCCTGTAGCTCACACTGTTAGTGCTACTCCAGCTACCTGGCTCAAAGGTAATTTGTGTATATGTGCTGTGTGCCCAAGTTAGACTTATACCTTAATTTTGATGGAACTATATCTCCAAGGCCACTTGAATCCACTGCCAAGAAGCAGCTGTGACAGCCATGTGAATGCCTGTGTCATCTATATGAAACTTGAAATTAAAGATGTGTATAAATATTTTTAGATGAAAAGAAATTTACAGGCAGAGATCTGGTTCCTGAGTTTTTTTCCAAGTGGATCATTACTCGAATTTCTTGGCTACTTTGTTACAAAAGCTGCATCAGGAGATGAGTTGTGGTCTGGGATGGCACATTTCTTCTTATACCTTGCACATGTGCTTGGATGTACATGATGTTCTGGTGGGGAGTCTTCACTAATCTGAGTTTTGACTTTGTTTTCGTGCTTAAAAAGAATGCTGATGAGAGAGATCAGTAACAAATAATGGTAAACTTTGAATAAAAATTCAGTAAGATGAATAAGGTGTTTGATGTATGCCTAACAGGTGTGATTTACCTCTTCAGCTGAATATATTAGAACATGGGATTAAAGGGCTGAAGAGGATTCAAAGCAAGTACCTTACCTTCTTGCATAGATAGATGCTACAATAAAATACCTTTGCATGAGCTATCTTCAACAGAGGTGCCTTCAGAAATCGGGGCTTAAAGGAGATTATGCAAAGTATAATTTACTAAAAATAATGTGAGGGACCAAGAAAAAAGATTTGCAGAAAAGGTGCTTGCTCCTGTTTTTCACTGGGTGCTGGGGACTTTCTTATCCTTCTGGTAATACAGGTTGGACCTTCAATTCTGCATGCACCTGCCATTACCAGAGAAATAATTAATGTTGATGTACTAGTTGTAATTACAGCAAGTGAGGTATGATCTATGCAGTTAGCAAGGGGAAAGACAGGAGACGCTCCTCAGTGCTAGTGGGAAATTTAATATGCTTTGTTAAATTAATAGCCTTTGCATAACAATCAATTTACAGTTTAAAGGGCAGAGGCGGTGGATGTAAAAATCATTAAACGTTCATTTCAGTGACCCACTCAATATTCTTAGTTGGAAGAAATCACTAGCATAATGTTTATGAAGTAAATTGCAACATTTAAAGACAAAAAACTCAACATGGCAATTGTGTATGTAATGCTTATTGCAATACCCATTTCTAAGCCATAAGGTTGCAGTGATCCCTTTTCCAAACACAACATGGCTTTAGTGATGGACTGGTGTTTGCTCACAGATGTTTATCCAAACCAGAGATGATTCTGAAGAGAGGGTTTTTCTGCATGTCAAATATAAATGTTTTGACCTTTGTGACCCTACCTTGACATTTCTTTGTCCTGAGTTAGATAGGGTTCCCCAAAAGGAACAATCTGGGATATTTTTTCTTATTGCAGGCATTCAGGGCCTGGTTTTGCCGGTCGTTGTTCTGTTTGTGGTCTTTGTACCTAATGCTCACTGTAGAGAGAGATTAGTCATAAGAAGATTATGCATCTAAGTGTTCCCGGTGTGCCTAAAGCTAGAAATGTTCTGGTGTATACAAAGGAAACATTAATCAAGACATCTTACAGAGAATTAAGGGAGGAAATAGTTTTGTCTCCTGATTACTACGTAAGTTTCACTGCCCAGTGCAGGAAAAGTCAGGGAGGGAGGCAGAAGGTGATAGAAAGAGGTGGTTGTTCTGCTCTCAGAGAAAGCAAGGGCAGATTGCTGAGGGTGGCAGTGGTAGGCAACTTCCACAAAAACAGCACAAGAGGGGCAGCTTTAAGACTCTTCAGGACATGAGAGCTTTGAATTAGGTTGTAGGGACAAACCAGCCATACTCCTGAGCTTGCCAAAGCAGCTGAGAGAAATCTTTCCTGTTGCATGTGATCTTAATAAGGCCGGTTCCTTTGTTGCAGATGAGTGTCTTCAGCAACCCACAATACTTGATTTTCCAGCCTGGACTGATCATCAAGCTGAGTAGTATGGCATGCAGCAGAGGGTATGGCAGTCCTTAAAATTGGAGCACTCCTGCAGTACCAGCATTTCAGTGTATTCGTCTGGATTGTGTAGAGGACTGGGAGAGTAGGGCACCGTGGAGCTGCTGGGGCTGGTTTGGGATCCAGGAGAGCGTGACATGGTCTAGGGGGAGCATATCAGGGACCACCATGGATGACTAAAGGTCCCCTTGCCAGCACCACAGAGTATAGCTGACCCTAAATAATTCTGGAGGATAGCTGACACCTACTCCATTGCTTCAGGTTCCAACTAACAGCACAACAGCCCAAAATACTGTATCAGCTGTAATATGTGTGTTTTGCCATTTCTCTAACAAACAAACATGAATTAGGTAGAGAAAAACATTGCCTGCACTGCCACTTTTCATTTTATCAGGTTTTATTTAGCTGCTAGTGGGGGTTGGTTGTCCAATTATCTATTTTATTAATAGGCATTTTTGGGAATAGCTTTCAGAAACAGATTTCACAGACTTCCTGAACTGATTGTGGTTCTTCAGCTGTTGTAAATCACCAGCACATCACTGAAAGAATAATTTACCCTCATTGAGGATCTGAGCTGCTTTTTCCTTACGAATACTTAGAACTGTAATCACTAGAAATATATCTGCTAACAATTTTCCTTCTCATTTCATTCATGAAATTTTTACCTCCTCAGGGGTTAATTGAATCAGGAAGTGTCAGTATCTTTAGATTTAATTTTCTCTATTGATGCAGGTTTTGGAGTGAATGACTTCTGTGAATATATAATATGGTTTAATTTAATTTCTGGGAAATACTTAGTGACCAGAAAAAGAGAAGATTTTTTGAAACAAGATTTGAATAAATTAAGAGCCCCTCCTAACTAGCACAGCCTTCTTGACTATACAAACCCCCTAATTAACTATTTATAGAGAAGTACATATTTCCAATCTATTTTGAAGTGCTGGAAATGAGAGTAAGCAAACGAACCTACCCACCAGTTTGCAGAGGGTAGGAACAAAATATCTGCACAGTGTTTAGCTTTGTGGTAATGATATATCAGGAACGTTGAAAATTTAAAGAAGAAGCCAGGAAAATTCCATCCCTAGAAGCTTCAAGCCCAGTGCTGAAAGCTGCCATTATCTTCCCAGCAAGCTCAAAAGACCCAGAATGCAGAGCAGCTGTGGGAAAGGCATCTCTGCACCAACACTGATCATCTGTAAGTGTATTAGTTGCTGCCCTCACCCAAAATGGGTCCAGTGCCAGAGGAGGAGAGCGCTGACAGTTCCCGTTTGCTTTAATGGCAGCCACGAGGTTTGCTGATAAAGAACTTTATTCTTGCCCCATTCATCTTTGTTGGCTGTTCTTGAAGCTGCCTGGGAGTGAAAGTCCCATTGAGCTATTGCACTGAGTTAAGTTCACCACTTTCATTTGTCTTGTGTTTCATGGTGGTTTGACATAGACTTCTCATCTGCTGTATTTTTTGTTTTTAGAAGATAAAGCAGCCTCAAAGACAGGGTTAGTAAGAAATTTATTTCATGCTGCTGAGTTATTTATTCCTTTTTAAGCTCTCGTGAACAGCCCACATTTAATAGCCCATTACTGCTTACTACTGTTAGCACAGAAGAGGCAATCCTGAGAAGTACTGTGCTTAGTAGCTCTGTCCTTACTCTCTGTATTACCTTTCCGTCATTTTTATGATCAAGACCACAGAGTAGAAGGCCAGAAATGACCTGAGCTGCAAACTTTCAGGGTGGTTTAATCTGTCAAGACTAACAACTGCATACATTCGTAAGAGCTAGAGTGAAGGCTCTTCATTACGAAGTTAGTTTCCCAAAAGAGCATATGGATTCTGCATCAGTTGGCATCTTCAATTTAAGACATGTTGTCTTTCTAGGACAATTCTCCATCTCATCTGCTGGATTTGGAGGGAATGCAGGAGCAGTGGGTGAAATTGCTTGCCTTGTGTTACATAAGCGGTTTGTTGACAGAATGGCAATTTTTGACCTTCTGGAGTTTTGGCCCAATTTTCATTTTTACCTTCTCTCTATTCCCTGAGCCCCTGCAGAACTGGTTTCTGTGAAGCATCTGCCATATCCTGAAGTAACCTCCAAAATACTGATTTAGAAGTAAATTGGGGTTTCAGAACAACAGTGTGATCTTCAAATCAACCATGAAAGATGTGAAGATCAAAATCACTTGGGGGGGGGCCCCAGCTAGATCTGGGGTCTTTGTGTGAAAACTAAGAAGAAGAAGAAGAAGGGAATATCTATGCATGGCTTGGTGGCATCCCGGAAGATAACACAGAGTAGTTTTTCCTGGTTCTGTACTATGTTGACAGACATGCGCAGAAGACATGCTCATGTCTGTCCAATTATAAGTTATTTATGATTACTGAAAACCAATTATACTTTAACACGTGTTACCAAAGTGTGTATAAAAGTAGCTGTAATAAAGAGGTTCGTGTGTTCCTGGATCAAGCCTTCTGGACTCCTTGTCACTTTTCTCCACCCTGACTGCGACAATCACTCATGTCTAGAAGCCTGTCTTCTATAGTTGCTTATTTCTTATCAGATGCTTCATCACCACTGAACTTTTGTGTGTTTTCTAGATAATCACACCTTAGTGTTATGAAAGTAGATTTAGTACAAGGCAATATTCTGGAAACCCTTCACACCCTCCTATCTCACACAGGTGATTCCGGGCAGAGGCTGGATTATTTTGGTGCCTAACACTGAACACTCCTCCCACTCTCCTGTTACATCCCTTTGGAAAATTGCCCCTGGCATGTACTCTGCGCATCATCCCCTACAGCTCTCACAAGCTTTTTATTTGAAGCCATCTTGGGCAGTCAGACCCTTATGGACAGATATAACAAGTAGCTTTCTGAGTAATTGAGTTAATGAGGCTTTGATCTCTTGTGGATTTGTGGCTTATGTTGGATTCCCTGGTGTTGGTAATAGCTGAGTTCGTAGTACTGCCCTTCTGCCAGAAGACAACTATAGTTTTTCCCTCCTTTCTTTAGCCATTGATCTTTTAAGATGCAACTTTTAAGAAACTAATATTTTCAGGGTTTCCAATGCCTGTTTGAGTTCCTTGACTTTTGCAAGTAGTAAAAGAGGCATTGGGAGGGAGGATAAAACAGGGTAGATACAGATGCAGACACACACAGAGATGTCTTTTGGAAACCAAACCAGATATTTCAGGTGTATTATAGAATCTTAGTAGTGTGAACTACATTTTCTCTCAACAAGGGAAAAAGTGTCTGATGTATTAAAAAAATGAAAATACAAAAGAAAGTCCATTTCTGTGATTTTGTGCTACCTTTTTTACTGTATAATGAGGTGAAATCTTGTAGGCTGAGTCTGTCCATCTCAGCCTTTCTCTGAAAAAATACAATTATAATCTAAGATGGTGCAGTCTCAGGGAATTAACTGCAAGTCAACAATTATTCTCCTTTACCCAAAATAAAGGCAAAGTAAGTTGAACTGTGAGCACACCATATAGCACATGGAACTATAAAGGCTCTGCTGCTGTTAGCTTCCAGTTGGAGGGAAGGCCATGCTAATGTGGATGGCATAAGAGCCTGTCTGGATGAGGGTCAGATGTTGGAAGGATCAGTGCCTGTAAGCACTGTGGTTAAATAGTGTGAAACAGTAAGTGAAGGAAATGTTAGAGTATAGGTCTCTCTGCATAGTAAATAAAGCAACAGTTGAAAGAAATTGTGTTCTCTGATGCGTCTGACCCAGTACACAGCCCACTCTTGCTCTGGAGGGGTTTTGCCATTGACATCAGCGTGAGCTGGCTGTCAGTTCTCCACTGACAGGGCTTTTGGTATTGCTGTGACAAAATAATGATGGACACAGCTTTTCTGATACCCTGGCAGGGCGTAAGAGCTGATGGATGGATATTTTATGTTCGTAACCTGTTCCCCAGCCTGCTTTCCACAGGATGAGCCTTGGCTTTTCCTGCACAATCAGCACAGCCTCGGCAGGTCATGTCTATTTGGAGAACGTATCCCACTCATCTGCTTTTGTTCTGAGCCACTTACCAGCAGTTCTAGAGGTAGAGAGTTGAGACTGCCTTTTTGGGAACAAGGACAAAAAATAGCTCACTGTTAGCATTCCAAACCCAGCTATTTTGACCTGGATTATTTTTAAATATTTTGCTTTCAAAAACATGACCAGCTGTATTTTCCTCCTCTCTCTTTTCTTTTTTTAAAGTTAGCTTTAATTTTGCATCTTCTCCCCACCCAGCTGTATGCAGTCAAGAGTTTCTGTGCAAATAAAGGTTTATTTACATTGCGAAATTAGGTGTTACCTGCTGTCTCAGAGATGCTGTTGGCCACAGTGGGAACTCGAGGACGTTTCGAGCCTGGATATATGTTTGCAGGGCGGTTTTCTGGGCGGTTGAATTGACAGGAGGCACGGCAGCAGCGAGTGGAAAGCTGCAGCCACCTCATTTCACCCGGCTGTCACCAAATGTCATCACGTAAGGCGCCAGGCGAAGGCAGCCCCGTCCAGTGTGCGTGTCTTGGCGCTCAAGTACAAAGCCTTTCACCAGGAGTTGTGTGAAGGGGTTCCAGTGAAATGCTGCTGCTGAGTGTGTACTGTCTTACAGCCACTTCACAGAGGGGGCCATGATAACAAATAGGGCTTTTGGAGAATGTGGTGTCCTGCTCTCTGGAACTGCACTGTGACTGGGCAGCTTTGTGTTCTTTGCTTTCCCGGTAGCCTAAAAGAGATGGAAAAACTTGGACACTCTTTTCAGGAAATGTGTATTATCCTAAAGAGTTTTTCTTACCTCAGTGACTGTCCCCCAGAGAAGCAACAGACCTTGTGCTGCGTGATGCCCACCCAAAGGCTGGGTTAACACTTTTTACTGCTATCCAGAGCCCTTCCTCTGGCTGCACATGGTGAGAGAATAAAGCTTGTAACTCAGGGAGGAGACAGTCATAATATCTGCTTGTAAAGGGTAAGAAAGAACTGCTTGTTGGATGGGTATAAAAGAAACCTTTAATTCCAGCCAGGATAGTGTAATGCTTTAGCCAAGTGGTGCTAAAGAGCGAAGTACCACCAGGCTCTTGTATGGGGATGCAAGGGGCCTTTTGGGAAGACAAATGCTGGTCTTCACCCTCACAGAGCAGCAATGGTTATCTTATTGATCACACTGCAAGGCTGACCTAAATGGCATTTTAAAGAAAACTGAAATTATTTATGTGTGCTATAATTGGAAATAAGAGCAGGAGTAACACTGGCATGATTTCTGCTTGCTGCTCTCTGCAGCCAGTGCAGCTGGTCTTCCTCCACACAGCTCAGATTCATGTTGATTTTTGTGGAAATGGTGTAACTCTGCTGACAGCAATGGAATTGCATTTATGAAAGAGACTCCAAAACCATTTTAAAAAAAAAGTGAATTTTACTTACTGTGCACTGGATGGACCCCGTAAGTAGCTATTATCCTAATAGATCTCTGTAGGTAGGAAGATGTTACACTGTCTGGATTCACCAAGGAGCAGTGTCCTGCTCCCTACAGTTTGCATGTACTGACAGTCAGCAAATCAGTAATTGTAGCTTCAAACTAATATCACTTTTTTTTCCTGCATAGCCTTCTGGGACTCTGTAAAAAGGTTTGGTGCACTACATAGAATTAGGTGGCTTTGAAGCAGCAGAGTCATCTAGGTGTGAAACTTTGATTTCCCGTGTCATAAAATGAACTGTCATTTCTATCTTTCTTTTTCAGAAAACCCCCACAGCTCATGCCATGAAGGAGGAGAACTTTCTTCGTCGCAGGTTCTCCCTCTGTCCGGCGTCATCCACTCCTCAGAAGGTCGATCCTCGCAAGCTGACGCGCAATCTGTTCTTCGGGGCCGACAATGACATCTACCCACTCAGCCCAGGTTGGTTGCTGGTGTGTCAGTGCAGAAAGTGTGTCTCAGGTGCTTGACTGCAAGGAAATAATTCAGCATGCTGCCAAGAATGTGAGAGAAGCTGCTGCCACACAGATGTTACTGTATCCCAGACAGTGCTGCTTTCATGATGCTGTTGTTTTTCATTTCTGTGGCATTAAGTGGGAGTGGAAGGCATCAGAGTTGGGGTTTGTAACTGTTTGAACACTGCATGGCCTCACATTTAAAAAATGACTAATGTTTTCAGGCGCTTCCACTTTGAGGCACTTGATGTGTTTTACCCTAAGCGTTGGACTTGTTCAAGATTTACTGGCTCCATTTGCAGACATTTAATGGCAGATTTTCCCTGTTCAGATTTAGAGCCTAGGATAAATATTACAAGAGCAGACTTTCTGTGGTTAATGTTCTGTAAATATCTACAAGCACTACAAGTACCAGGAATCTTGACAGGTTGCAATGAATGGCAGACTGGCTTTAAGCATTCTTTTTACATCTTTTTTTTTGCTTTGAATTTCCTAGCACCCTTTTTGAAGGAAAAAGAGCTCACCTTATTGTTTCAGAATTTGTTGCTCACAATAAACATTCAAGTCTTTCCTTGATTGCAGCCTGCAGACAATGCTTCCGTTCCAGTCTGTAAACAAGTGCTTCAGGGGGCAGTCACAAGTTTGTAGAGCTGTCATCTGCAGCTGCCATGTCAGTGCTAAATAGTCAAACCTCACAGCACCTTCATGAGGTCTCAAAACACTAATATCTAGAGAGAGAACATAGCATCTGTCAAAAGGTTTCAGTGTTCAGATAAATGTAACACCCAACAGACTCTCTGGGCTTTTCAGAGGTAGAGCAAAATAAGATCTGGATTTCCTGAGCTAATTGTCTTTAAGTGCAAATGTTTCAAGGACCTCTGATTTTGCAGGTATTTTTGTTTGTGAGTGTCTGCTTCAAGGCAGTGGGGAGCCTATTTTCAGCAGTGCTGACTAATCCGGGCTGTCACTGAGGCCCCTGGAAGCTTCAACAACCTTTTGGTAATCAAATTGAAAACAACTTAAAATGGGACACCTAAAATCTCATACATTTCAAACCTGGAGGGACTTCTGAACCACTAGCTGCCCATAAGTACAGTCTGTACAAATGTGTCGCAAGTAAACAGCTCACTTTTGCTATCTTTGGGAGCTGAAGGCCTGATTTTCCAGGCTGTAGTCACTTCCCCTTGCTTCGAGAAGATGGAGAGCCATAGCTTACAGTTTGCCCATTCTTCAGTTCTTACCAGAATTCTCAATGCTAAAAAAGTTATTGACTTCTTCACAGTGGTATTTCAGTGCTGTAATCTTTTAGAAACCAGGGAAAGTTGAGGGTATTAGTCTGGAGGAGGTGACTGGAAGAGTTTGTTTCTTCCTCAGCTTCCCCTATCACCTTGTTTCTCCTTGATCCCTGCTGGCAGCCAGACCAAACAGCCTTTGCTGGGCTTAGCAGAACAAGTGCCCTGAGCCAGGCAGGAGCTTCTGTTCTGCTGCGCAGTTCTCCCAGGTAATCTCCAGCATGTTGTCAGTGAGGGAGGCAGCCCCTCACTATTGCAATGGAAGAGCACAGGCCAAAGGATTTGTAAAGGAGAGAATATCTCTCTTAAACAGAAGTTATACTGCTTCAGCAAGGGAATTTCTTGCAGGGAGCCTGGGGTTCTGTCTATCCTTACACTTCTTTTACTCCTTTCATTTCTTTCCCTGTCCCCATGGAGTTGCAGTCTCTTTGTTCTTGTATTTGCTGTAAGAAGTAGCTGTCACTCTTCACGTTCAGTTGCTATTTACCATGGTGGGCTCTCCTTTCACTCCTTTGCTGCTGCTTCTGTCTTGTTTTCCTCTGAGCCTGTGTGCTTCCCCCCACCTCCGCCTATCCCTGTGAAGGATGCTGCTATCACCGTAGATAAGCCCCAGGTCTATGTCCATAAGCTGCATCCAATATTTCTCTGTTTTTCTGTGTTCTTGAGGCTTTTCCAGTGGTCTGTGTTTTGCTGCCTGACCCCAGCAGATTTTCTTTATGTGAGCACTGGGCTGACTGTCTTGAGTGGGTGCAGTGGGCAGCAAAGCCCAGGGATTTTGTGCCAGGAATTAAGTGGCTGGAACTGCAGGTCTTACAGCACCATCAACTAGGATTCACACTCCAACGGTAAAGGTGTGCAAGTAAATACTTCAGTGAGTAGGGAGCTACATTATGGAGATTCAGTTCAGCAAGAGGATTTTTTTCTTTTGAAGGAAATGTATGGGAAATGCAGAGGGCACTATCTGAAATATCACTTTGGACTTTTTGCCTCTTGCTTGCATACAAAAGTGCTAATGGTTCTCATAACTGAAAAAAATGGATTAAGATATTTTCTTTTTATAGGGAGTTCACAAACTAGAGAGACATGAATTCTTGTTCCTTGTTCATGTTTGTCTTTCACTTAGTCATGAGGAGAGAGAACTTTTCTCTATTTTCTATTTCAGAGAATAGGAAATTTATTGGGTGAGTAGCTAAAAGAATTTTCGAGAATCTCTTTTTTTGACTAGGCTGCAAGATCACACAGAGTCTTTAATAAAAATTTAACCTAGCTTATCTGCATCCTGAGAGGTGTATACAAATATAGGAATTTTACTGTGAAAGGCACACAGAACTGTGTTTCAGCCAGGGTGTTCCCATTGGGCCATGTGGCTGATATTTACAGCAGAAACAGATTTTATTGGCAATAATTTCACGTATCAGAGTTTGTATTTCCTCTTGTTGATCAGTCGTGCTTGCTGTATCATTCTTTATAAAGGAGAAAGGCAAATGCGCTCGTAGGATTGATGCCCAGCAGAAAGCCAAAGGAAAGGAATGGTTACTTTCCTGGAAAGGAACTAAATATTTATTTTTCCTGTTCATGACAATAATGGATAAAAAGAAGGTATTGGTAATTCTACTCTGTAGCCACAAGACTGGAGTGTTGACAGTTTTCTTCACAATGTGGTGAAAACTGTTTCCATAAGCACCACTGATGCCTTTCCCAAAACCTTTTTAGTTATTTGGTGCAAAACTTTTGGGCTACTATGTGGAGGAACCTTCTTTGCTGCCCTGATAGCAGCCAGCACTTAAGGTTGAGAGAGATTCAGCTCTCTTTCTATGGTGGGCATTATGTTTTCTTGATCAGGGAGATAAGAACTTCAGCTTCTATAACCAGTTAATATTTAGCTTCTTGTATATTTCTATTTTCTCAAGACAGCTGTATCTGTTGTGCTCTGGGTGAGTCTCTCACTTTTGGACTTTCTGTGCACTTAACTATATGTGGGAGTTTTTGACAAACTTCCACATCATTTCAATGAAATTTGCTTTCCAAACAACGGCTGGCTCTCTCCTTCTGCATGGCTGCAGTGAGTCTGCTTGGGTCTGACAGCAAAGATAGCTCTCCTCTGAAAAACAGCCTTTCCTTCACAATTCCCAATAGACTTAATGAGTTTAGTGTAAGAAACTAGTATATGTTGCTTCATAAACATACCTTATGAAGCCTTATAAATGGTATGGTAGGAATGAACAGTTGCATGTTCCATTTTTTTCCATAATGCTCTGTGAGCAGGATGATCCAGAACCTCAGGAACAGTGAAAATCTCATTGTTTAGGTGCAAATCCTTTTACCTGCATTACTGAGAGAAGGCAGAAACTTCCCATGTTCAGGCTTTTTTTATGGATATGAGCTTGGAATTAAGCTTTCTTTAAGAAATGAGACATCATAAAGAATGGATGTGAAATCTGTTATGCTAATAGACACCATTCCCTTGGAGCAGGCAGCAGCTGATTCCCATTAACTTTACTTGAACTTTTAGACCATATGTTACTTTCCCATACATGCGCAGAAAAAACTCTTCATGGGAAACAATTGCAGCAGCTACATGGCTTTGTGAGTTTTTTCCAACCTCCTCTGTTGGAGAGAGTGGGGGCTGTAAAGAGGCAAACACCATCAGAAAAAGAAAAATTACAGAAATGCAGGTTCTAATCCTTACACAGCAGTGCTTATGGCCATCCCACTTGTCATGGTAGCACAAAGGGACTGTCAAATCTCTGGCCACTGGGGGTTTTTTGAGGATTTTCTGCTGCCCATGAACATTAGGTTTCTGAGTGTATTATTTAGGGCTCAGTGTTTCCAGGGGAGGGGTGACAGCCCTTGTCACTATGTGGAAAGTTGAACACCTTCTAGGGACAGTTGTCCCACAAAGCCTTTTCTCACATTTAAAAGTTGATACCCCAAACTGCCTGTTAGTGCCTGTATGAAGGGCACGGTTTTGTCCTGTCTCCTTAGTGGCAAAACCCTGTAGCACAGTTGCAGTTCTGGTTATAATAGGACATGCTGGAAGTGCAGGGCATGGCCATGAGGATATTTATTTTTCAGTGAGCTTCTTGTGGCTGGCTTTTCTAATAGTGTTTGGCTTCTTAAAAGGCTGCTCTGATAATTCCGGGAGAAATTATGGCTTCTGACACATCTGTGACAACTTCTTCTGTCTTCAGGAGAATGAGAATTTTCCCTTTCTGGTTTTGCATTATGTAGTGTTTGTTTCCAAGGCTGGCCCACACAGTGTTAGAAACGTTTTCAACAGTTCCCATGTTTGCAGTGTGCTACAAATGGATTATTTTTCACTGTCTCGGTGGTTCTTTACTGCATCCCATATTCTGAAGCTCTGATTGCCAACGATTTTGAGAAGAAAACTACATTGCAATTGATTAACAATGACTATCTTGGCACTTAAAAATCTAGTCTCATCAGAGACTATTTTTTGCTCTTTTTCTCAATAAAAGCTCCATGCTTTCTTTACTGTAGCAACATGATTACAGTTGGCAAAAAGAACAGGATTTATCATACCATTTTATTGCTTGAACTAGCACTACACATACTCATGCCAGTATATAACGTATGCAAGCTTAGGATATTTGAGTAGTGGGAATATATCTCTACAATGACTGGAAAATGCCATAGAGTTCATAAATACTACTTATAAATTGTAGATCTTTCTTATTTTAACAAATAACTTGGTCAGAAGACATCAATCTTCTGCAAGTTACGTTTAATTTTGTTTTACTAATTATGTCTAGATGCTGTTCTGTCTTCTGTAACATTTTGTGATCATGGTTATTGTTTGTCCAACAAAGCATGCTATCAAGTGCATCTGTATGTAGTTGCCAGGTACTGACCAAGGAGGATTGAATAGCTGCTTATTAACTGAGTTGTATTTATTATTTTGCTCTGAATGAGGCATGGGGTATGTAAGAAAAGAACAGACTGCAGTAATGTAATTAAAGACTGCATCATAATGCAGACACAGAAGGGAGCTGATTAAGGATGCACAAGCAACCTTATTTCTGGCTTTTTTTCCAGCCTTCATATGCTGGAATTTTCAACCGTCATGTTGGGTTTACCACCGTGTTTTGAGACCTAACTTTTGAGCATCTTGTGGCATGGCCCAAGCATGTGGATCCAGGCTATTTCAAGCTCTGCAAGATCCCTCTCTGTGATTGTGGTGTGCCTGCTCTTTCTCATGACAACTTCCCTTGCATGATGTTAGCAGTAGCCCTTTCTAAAGCCGTGGTTTTGCACAGAATTTCTCTAGTTTTGAATTACATTTTTTTGTTGCAGGAAAAGAGGTGGAAGGAAATAGCCCATCGGCACTGAAGGATGAGACACCGCAGACTCCAAACTCGATTAGCAAGGTACTCTGGGATAGGGATCCATTCCCTGTCTTGCTTTCATTTCTTCTCAGGCTGTTATTAATCATTGTTACTCTCTTGCTTTTAAGTCCTTGAGAAAGCCTCTCCCTCTCTTCATGCAGGAACTGTGTGTGCATGTTTTGAGAGAAAGAAAATGAGTGGGTTTGCATGGTTGGGATGACAAAGAAGCCTACACTTTCCTCTGACTTGATTGCACCTACCGCATATTCTTCTGTTTAATTGGGCCTCATTCGGCAGTGTAATTAAATATGAATAATTATGGTTGAAAGGTTGATTTTGTCAGCAGATGTATCTCCTGCTGTTCCTGATCAGCAAGTCAATCACGAACATTAATTGTTTTGGAAGAGAAAACTGTAGTATTTAGCATAGTGCATAGCATCCGAAACAGTGAATCGAGATCCTGGGAGAGAGCTTTGGGAAGTCGTGTAACAGGAGAGGAACACGAACTAACCAATATTTCCTGAATGCAGCTTTTCCATCCAGCCTGTTACAGAGAGGTAAAACTGGATCTAAAGCCTCTGAATCTCGGTGTTCAAAACCTGCCTCTACATGAAGAGTGACAGAGTGCCTGGGTTTGATTTCCTGTAGAGATGGAATCAACCTTATAAAATGAGATCTGGCTTTGAGATTCATGTACGGGCTTTTTTGGCCGCAGATCCCTAACATGTTTCTGGAGGGTAACTGGAAACAGAAGCAAGATGAGTTAATAAATTTTTAAATAAATTTATTGAACTGTGAAGCTGTAAAATGCAAGTGACACCAGCTGAAATGAAAATATAGCACAAAAGAAACAGCTGCAGACAAGTGATTTCTTATAAGACATGAAAATAATTTCTGCATCTTCCAGTACATTTGTCTGCACTTGCCTGGAGCTTGCAGGTTGTTCTCCTGGGATGCCCTGGCAGAGGTCAGCACAGGGAGATGGTGATGAGAGGAGCTTTGGGAGAATGCTGCAAGGACTTGTGTACATGTCTTCTGCTATTGCTGGAACCTGGCAAGCTGCAAACCAACCTTGGCTTTGCTTTTTCAGGCAGGTTCCTCTAGGAAGATCAGCCTCCCACTTATCCTGGCAGTGGAGAAGCCCAAGGACCAGGTAACTGCATCCAGTTTTAAAGCTAGATGTTTTGCACGCCTTACGAGGAGTGGTGTTGAATTTCTAATGACTTAGGAATGTAAAGAAGGACTTTTTCTGGACAGGACAACTCAGAGCACTGAAATGCTGTCCAAAAGGGAGTTTGATTTCTGAGATGCAGGATGAATCCAAGAGTAGGGATATATTTATGAGAGGTTTCTGGGTTGAGAGCATGGCTCAGCTGTGTTTTCCCAGACTGTGGGCATGGCTTGCTAATTTGTCTCCCACAGGTGTGTTTTTGAAAGGAGAAGCAGCCATGGAAAATTTGGATTTTCTGCCATGCTTTGTGTTCACTGGGGAGCTGTTGGTGGGTCTCTCTCTGGCGGTGTCAAGAGTAATTGTTAAGAAGAGCTAAGAGAAAATGTACAACACTAAACAACTGCAGATTTGTGATTCAAAATAAATGGGGGTCTGGACATGAACTTTGCTTTCACTAACCAAAGCCTTTGGTTTTATAATAGTCAGAATTGCTCTGAAACACCAGTGGACTAAAAACAGATATGAGAATACTGAAACACTGAACTTCAACTTGCTTGCTCGTTTGCAGTGTTGCAATTGCTTTGGCTACTGAATGGGGTCAGGGCTGGGTGTTTCTTTCCTGCCCAAAAGTTCTGCTTAGACACATCATGTTTGATTTGGAGACCTTCTTCCTCACTGAACCTGTGTTGTAGCATTTTTCATCCTCACTTCACTTTGCTTCAGCTTGCTGATATATACACTACCTTGCTCTTCTCCAGCCATATAGCTTGTCTGCTGTCAAGCTTTGCAACATCAGTGACAGTAGGGAGTCCTTATTGTGAAATGTCTTGTACCTTAAAACTTTAGGTAAACTAGTAGTCAGTTTGCTTAATATGTAATTTTTCACATCCACTCCGCTATAATGCTCTAAAATGAAACTTTACTGTCAGGTGACCAGAAGTGTAAGCAGGGATCTGTCACACTATTTCACTTTAAAAATAAATAGTGATTCCACCTACGTGAATCGAAGGGAAGAGTGTGTGCTAATTGGGTCCTGTTTAGATTCCTGTTAGCAGGGGGGGAATAATTCTTAGAAACCAAACTGTAGGATGTGCAGGTTTAATTAATGGATTCAAAAGTAAATGTTGTAGGTAACAGATCCGTGCCACGAATACTTGCCCTTTTTTTGGCACAGTGGATGTAACAAACGTTGCTGGAAATCAATGTTCTTTCAGCAGCACAGTTTTGATGTACCACACCACATTGACTGTTCACTCAGTAATGAGAAGGAAAGGAAAGCCAGTCGGGTGATTTGATCCCTGGACTGGGGCTTAGATAACCTCAAATTCCCAACTCTGCCTTGGATTCCCTGCACTTTCTAGGGCAGATTAATTGTTTTTCTGTTTCACATCTTCATCAGTGAGGTGGAAACAGTTTTGCGTTTTGTTTGCTCAGGCCATATCCGCATTGCACAGTGGAACAGGCTGCAGGTTTCCCAGGTTAGCAGAGAAAATGTATTATAAAAACCCTATAAATGTCTGTGAACTTGTGAGCTGTGAAGCCAAGTAACTGCAACCACAGAGCCCTGTGCTCGCAGGTGGATTGCTCTCTTATGTCTGAGGTGTGAACACATCCCGACTGTCCTATCTGTACAGACAGGCAAGTATTTGATGCTGGAACATTTGCTTTCAGCGTGTTTGCGTGGTTCTTAGCACTATACATATTTCTGATTTCAGTTGTGGCTTCTCAGCCCATATTTTATTAAAACAAATTTAAGGCACAGTTCAGCTACATATTACATTGCTAACTTTCCTGCAGCATTTTTTCTCCTACTTAATTTTTTAAGTGGAGTCTCTTTTATGTTGTTTATCAAGCGGAAAAAATTATTAGCTTATTTATTTCAGATTGTTTCTCATATTAGTTTCTCTCTTTTTTAGAGCCCTTTAGCATTGTTTTCTGGGACCAGTACTCATAGTTGGGTGTGAAACTCTAACCAAGCTTCAAGCTCATCAAGCAGACAGGTAGTATAGTAGCACACAGCTGATAATGACAGGAGGTGCCTTTCATTTTGTGACTCATTCTCTAAGGCACATTTTATTGCAGTATGCAGTGCTGCATGTTCTTTTTCTTCCTTTCCTGTGCTTACTTATTAATTCTACTGGATGGAGGGGAGTTGGAGTCTCTTGATATGTATGCAGGGCCCTCAAAGAATTGAGGTGTATATTAAGGGATGGTGAGAATAATCTCAAAGCTGGATCTCAGTGGTACTTCGAGTTTTCCAGGCCCTTGCTAATGCCACAGTGAAGTCTATCAAAATGTAGGAGTGTGGCTGTTGCGTGCACAGTTACATGATGTATGTGAGAGTAATGTGTTGTGAATGAGTTTTTCTACATCCCTGAATTGTTCAGGCCTTTATTGTGTGATTTTTAATCTGAAATATGAATCTCACTGACTGCTAGAAATTTATTTTAGCCACAAAGTAGTTTGAAACAGCTCATACCGATCATTTGAGATTTAAGCTGCAGTTCCCATGCTGCCTCAAGTTTACTCTTCTAGATCTATGAATCATGCTCTTAACCTCTGAGATAATTCAAGACATGGTTACATTTGGGACTACCATAAAACATCATTTACAAATGTGGCAACCTACAAGGGTACCTTTCCCTCTGTTCTCCCTTAGCCAGCAAACCAAGGAACCAGTTGTCAGACAGATCCAGTTTTGCAGGGATCACCTTTTAGATATTCAGGAGTGAAACATCCCCTGTGTGTGTTAAGCACAGCTTTGTAGGAGAATCCGATGCTTTCAGGTAGTGTTATGCTCAACTGGACCCTTGCTGGCTTTTCATTACCATACTTCATGCTCTCAGTGTTGTGGATGGAATTATTTTGCAGCTAGTTGTCTCTATCAAGACTTACACTCAGTTCCTGTGCCCTGGCTTGGTATACCTTGCTTTAGGGTAATCAGTGTTGTCCACAGGGGGCTTTGCAGCTGATTTAAAGCGAGCAGAGATGTAGCCTGGAATATCGTGGAAAAATCACATGGAGAAGAGGTGGGGTTTTGCACCGAGAAGTAGAAAACATGGAGCATCCCTAATTTATGTTGGTGCACACAAGCTCTGACACTCCCAGGTGCCTCACAGAGGTGAATTTAGACAGCAGTAACTGTTCATAGAAATGAAGTCTCAAAACTTGATAGCTTTGGGTAAGCCACAGCAGTCCTCTCATGTCCCCTTGGGTCATGTGATCATGATTCCTTATTCTAGTGTTTCTGATGGGGAAGATGAGGGTAAATGGAGGTGCTAAAATTGAAATGATTTATTAAACAATTTAGCAAAACTTACATTAAACTGCAGGTCCAGTTGTTTTTCATTGCTTACTTTCTTCTTTTGTTTAAGCTCAGCCTAGGAACAGAAGATGTGCCTAAAGCTGAAGGGGAAAGCAAAACTTTGCTTCAGCTTTCTGCGTGGCACTTCATCTGTAACATGTCAAACAGCATTTTTCTCAGTGTGCAACTTCCTATCTTGGGTCAGATGTTCTTTAAATATTCTGAACTTGTAGAATGATCCTCCCATGCAAGACACACCTAAATGACCAAATAGAAACCCTGTGAGGTCTCTGACTTGTTCTTTATTTACTATCATTTAATGCAGTGGAGCAAAGTGTTCCACTAAACAGTAGTATAAACTGATATTTGGAGTTGCTTGGATGGCTGAATTTCACCAGTTACTTTCCCCAGATGTTGCTGTCATGTCAACTGTTTATTTGTTCAGGCTTCTCAGTTTGTGCTAATCATTGTGCTATTTCAGAGTTGTAAACACAGTTGCCATGTCTTTGTAACACTGTTGAAATAAAAGGGATTTTTGTGGTTTGGTTGGGTTTTTTTTCAAACTAGAAAGTTTTAGGTGAAGATTATTCAACTTACTATAAAGCAGCATATCATATACTAGAGGGTAATCTTTCCTAATGCAAAGCTTGTTTGCCAGTAAGAATCGTTCACTGATTCTACTGTGCTTTGGATGAGCTGTTAATTCACAACAAAAGTAAAAAGTTTTTTAAAAGAACTGTTTATAATAAATTGAAACCAAAATTGCTTAAATTTGGTTGAGATATATGTGAATATTCACATCAGTAACAAGGAGTTTCTCACTTCTAATGAAGCTAATAAACACAGCTTTTCCATAATTTTTATGCTATGTCAGAAACTTATGTTTAATTTTTTTTTTCAATTTCTGTTTGATCAAGTTTTTTAGCAATTATATGTGGAAAGAATACTGGAGAAATTACATGTGACCAAGGGCATGTCTCCTGTTGTTTTAGTGAAGCATAACTTATGACCCCAGCTACTTTTGCTCTGCCTTCAAGTTCCCATGTGGTCTTGTCTTTCTCTCACTTGGATGCAAAGAATACAAAAGGGCAACTTCTGAGCTGTCACTGCTGTTAATATGCAGAGCGCAGCTTGAGAATGACTTCATGTAAATGTTTCTGATTGGGAATAATTCTGTCTATTGTGCAGCAAGGATTGCTTGCACTAAATAACAGGATATTCCTCTTGCTGTTATCCAAGGCATGGATGGCATGCTGATGGGCTGGCATCCCCCACAGCAGAGTTGATCACAGACTATTTTTCTGTGAAATGATTTGATTCCTCTTGGAAATGAAGTCACCCAAAAGACAGTGGATCTGAACAGCCCTATTGTGAGGACTCTGTATGCTCTCTTACAAAAGTCTGGCAGAAGTCTGAGGCTATTGTGATGACTACTAACAATCAGCAGTGAATCTGCAGAGCTCCATGACTGAGAAGGAAAAGAACAGAAACATAACTGGGATAAAAAGTATGGTTTTGAGTATAGTACAACCCATTGTTAGCTGGCAAGGTCATCACTCAGTCCTGGAAAGGACAGATTTGGTTAGAGAACTGAAAAGCCTGAAAGAAGAATTGAAAAGTCTCTTCTCCAAAGCCTGTAAGTGCTGCTGCATGCTCTGGTAAAAGTTTTTGGCAGATTAACAGTCTTCCCTCCTTATGAGAACCTGTATATGGAAACATAGCTGTTGCTTTCTTAGTAGAATACTCCAGTGGTTTCCTTAAAAAAGGACACCAATTTCTTACCCTCCCATTGTAAGAAGTCCCATCTCTGGTGAATATTGTTCATGTTGCTGCAGCGAGAGGGGACCAGATTCTGATATCTTGCAAAAGCATTATCCCAGCACCCTTGAAAGACTTGCTGTGATGACAAATGACTTCTCTTAGTTTTCTGCCAGGCTGAGAATGGCAGGGCAGTAGGAAGACATCATTAAACGCGCTTGATGTGCCTTAGACCTTGCTATGTCTAGGGAATCTTTAGAGCTGATGGCTCAAATTTATTGAATCTTATATATACCACAAGGTACAATCAAAACTATTAAGACAGATTATTGCAAAACCATGAAATCATATTACTTCAAGTCCCTTAGCGGGTTAAACCTGCTAAGGTCTATCATTACTATCAGTAGCATGGAGGCCTATTTTATGCTGTCCTGAGGGGTCAGATCCCACTTTTTCTGGGAAAAAGAGGAACTTTAAACCCAGAAACAAAATGCTTTTCACTCCATAGACCTGGAGATCACCTGCCAGCAAACTGCTGTTTAGAATCTGTGATGATGCATTCTCATAAGCATAACAAGAGGCAAAGTCAGGAGGAAGAAGCAATCAGTTAAAAAGTAACTGGGAGACAATGTCAAAAGTTTCACATCAGGCACATCTGAGAGCTTGTCCACAGCTCCTAGTTAAAACTTGGTTATAGTAAATTTTTCTCTCTCTTCATAAAGCATTTTGCAACCATCTGGGGGAGTTGTGGTATTCATCACACAGCTGATAGGTACATCACAGTTTTTGGGACATAGCAGCACAGATATTTATTTTCCTGTGCCTAGAAATTCCTATGCAGGCAGTGAGGGACCTATGCTACTGCTTCTTTCTCATCCATTCTTAAGCCTGTCTTAGTGTGCACCATCCCTGTGGGTGTGTTTCCCTTTACAGGCAAGGTGTGCAGATTCAGCATGTCCAGATGTAGCCCAAACCTGGGGGAGGAAATGCCTGAAGGAAGCAGCACAGTGATTCAGAAGCACACTATAGCAGCCCCCTGGGCTGCTCATCCAGCTTCTTTAACTAAGAGAAGGACCAGTTAGTTGTGCTTTCAGACAAGTTTCACTGTATTTATTGAGCTCCTAAAGGTTGTGGTTGTGTAAGGGGAGATCATCCCTTCTTCAACTGTTGTGTGCTGTGGTTTTATGACAGGCATAGCAGTGTTGGCTGGTGTTGGGCACGCGGTGTTGTCCTTGGTCATGGACCTACGAGTCAGCTCTCCCGAAGAGTCAGAATCAATGTCTGTCTCTGTGAACGCCCCAGTTTGAAGTCTTGTGGTTGTTTAACTCTATTTTTAGCATGACCCAGAGAGACTCCAAGGAGGAAGCAGGTGGGGCTGGTAGAGCAGTGAAAGTGCCTCTATGTCAGTGCTGGTTCCCCATGAGCAGTAGGTTTAGGGCTCAGGTTTGCAGTGGTTTTTGGAAGCCTTCCTGAATTCATCTGCAAGTAAATTTCCCGAAGCCAAATGAGCTTAAGGGGCAAAATTTTATTCTTTATAAAAGTGCTAAGGTGTAATTGTCTAGACAACAAATGACTGTAGCTTGTTTTATTTAGTTAAACAAAAAGCATTCTTTGTATCCTGGTGCTTTGCAGGCACCTGAGCAGTATTTCCTAGAATCTTGGGAACATCTGTCCTTTTTCTGCCTCTCACACGGGCTAATGAGGAATAGTACAGAGTGTCTCTCTCTGTGTCTGATCTCTCAGGCCGGAGGGAGTGAAATTACTAATAAACAGTTGGCTCACAGTTGTGTCTCAAGGACAGGACATTCTTCCTGCTAATTGGGAGAAAGGGGGAGAATTCTTCTGACTGGTTTCAGAGGACTCGTGTCTCAAATCATGAAAGCATAATCTCCTAATAATTCCAATGGATTCTTGCTCAGAGACATTTAAACACTTTGAAATGTTTCTTCATAAAGAAAGGCTTATAGCATATCTCCCAAATGCCTACCACTGCCCTTTGAAATGTGACAAAGACCCTGTGGGCACAAGTCTCTGCTCAAATGTCATATCTGTGCAGAGGTCCCCACCATTAATCTAGTGTTCTTACAGTAAAGTCTGAAGCACAAAAATACAAAATATGCATCAGAGATTGCATTGCAGGCAGAGGAGGCAGGCTTAGCTTTCTGTGAAAACAAAATGGCAAATACTGAATAGTTTTCAGGAGCCCAAGAGGTGGCATTTTCTTTGAGTGGAACCAAGTTGACTTCTAAACTAAACAGTCAGATCAGGGACCTCACTGGTCTTTATGAACCATCATAAAGTTTTCATTTCTCTATCTATTCTTAAGTATCACATGTAGTTTTGTTTTTAGTGCAAAACTACTACAAGGGTATGTGAGAACAAGTAACAGGTTCTACAGTGACCGTGGCTCTGTTGCAAACAGCACCTTCAGCCCATAATTTCTAATCCTGCATCATCTACCAGTTTTGCTCAGTTGAGCATGCTCCCTTATCTCCCATTTTTGCTCCTGCCACAGTCTCCAAAGCACAGTTGATGGCCTGTTTGCTGTGATCTGGTCCTGCATTGGTGTGAGTTTTTTCTGAGTCATGTGAAAAGGACTGATCTGGCTGTCATTAAATATTTTCCTGCTCACACTAACATTCAGCATAGTTTGTGGCTGTAGTAGCCCGAGAGGTTTCTGTGTCACTGGGAGGAAAAAAGAAAGTGGGTCTCTTGAAACGAAGGCGCTGTAAAATGATCACATCAACTCACGACATAAAGGAGAGATAGTCTGAGAGCCCAGTGGGTTTGTTTCACATCATAGCAGTGAATTTATAAATGTGAAATGTATTTGATACATTTTTCCTTAGTACAGCTCATTTTTGTGTCATACTCATTAAATCAAGGTGTCCAAAGGCTGAGCTTTTTTTATAGAACTGTCATGCATAAGTTGGAGAGACAGTGCCTGACCCAAAAGATCACAATCTGAATGCATCAGACACATGAAAGGCTGGAAGGAAGAGAGGTACAGAGAAAGAAAGTAACTTCCCCAAGGTCACATAAAAAGTAGCAGAGTCCAGACTGTATCATAATTCTCACATCTCTAACCCTCCCTAGGTTTTGGACAACTTTCTGACAATACCTGTCCAAGTAGGGGTCCTTGTTGTGAGCTGGACTCCAAAGAGCTGTACTTTCTAAGTGTACTTTACTTTGGTAACAGTAATATTGTGATTATGTCAAACAGAAGTAAAGCATTTTTTCAGCACATCAGCACAATGACGAGATCAGTCTGTAGCCTCTAAGAGTGAATTTAAACAGCCCTGACAGTATCAAACATGATTTGAAGTGACTGTATATATTTTGTGCCTTGCTTTGCAAGGGCAAGATGATGGTGATTTCCTGTATTATCTATAAAATTATTAGGTAATTTCTTGCCCACTCGTGTTTCTGGACATTTCAGCTTGGGCAACAGTCATTGCCAGTATCAAGTCTAATTCTGAAAGATCTATAACAGATTCCACATAATTTTTAGATCTGAGAAGAGATAAGTAGTTTTCAAAGACAGGATTAAGAATAAGTTTTTGATTTGGTTTTATTGTTTTGTTTTGTTTTGGGTGGAGTTTTTTAGGAGGGGGTTGTTTGTGTGTTGTTTTTTGTTTGTTATTGGGGTTTTTTTCCACCAAGATTAATGACGGCATGGAAGAAATATGAAGAAAATTTGGTGGGGAATTTTCCAGCCAAATATGAGTATAAGAAGGGGGTTGAACTGCACTGCAGGTATGCATTTTGTGCACCTGCTTAGTGTTACACTGCTGAAGTCTACAATCAGCTCCTGAAAGATATAAACAACTCTTATTAGAGCATAACTTAAACATCTTCATGTTAACACATTCCTATTTTCTCTCTCCCTCTGTTTTTAGATTGAGTATAAGCTTTGCAATGGGTCTGACAAAGAGTGTGTGTCTCCCACGGCCAAATTCATGAAGAAGGAAACACTGAAGGTATGTGCAAAGCAGCCAAGTCAGCCTCAGCTGACTTTCTTTTACAAAACAAATAGTACCTTCCAAACAAACCACTGGAACTACTTGGAGTCATTTCCCAAGACCCAGAGAAGCCTCTGAATCTTCTACGAGTCGTTATAGTCCAAGGGCATTTACAGGCTTTATATACAGGATTAGATTATATACTGAAAGCAGAACAGATCAGTGTAATTATTTCACTATATTTATATGTTCCAGAGCCACTAGGCACCTCAAGAGGATTGTAATCCTTCACTGGTTTTGTTAGGAGGGGTTCGCCTAGGCTATCTGAGCAAATTATAGCTCGAACAATTGTGTGTCTACCAAACCTAAAATCTAAATAATTTGGCTTGAGTGAAATGAGATTTAATGTCTTGAATTTGAGGGTGAGGAGGACTGGGTATTCAGCCTCTTTCCATTCCCCCCAAAGAAAAGACAAACTAGGTTATGTTCAGTGAAACTTCAGGGGCAAAGAGAATGCCTGTTATCTCATTGTTTTTGTTCTTCCTTGTGCTCATTTCTGGGGAACCTGTGCTGGGTCAAATTCTAGCTGTGCTATACATAGCTGTCCTTAATGCATTATGTTCCTTCCTCCCCAAAAGAGGCTGTGATTACAGCAGCTATATTTTCTCTGTTCTCAACCAGGTACAGAAAAAAAATTACAGACAGGAGAAGAAAAGAGCTACCAAACAACTCTTCAGTGCTCTGAAGGATCCCAGTGTAGTGATCACAGCAGACTGGCTGAAGGTATTTAATACAAACTGTTGTTTCTCAAGCTTTAGGAAAAAAGAAGTGAGAAGTAGCTGATGTGTCTGACACTTATGCACATTCACTTTTTTGAGTGAAGGAAGACTGAATAATTTTGAGTTGAAGTTGCTGTAAAGCTGTACTTAAAAAACTGCTATAAAAGTGGAACTGTGTGGAATATTTACCTTCCATCTTAACCTAACTCAATCCATCTGTTCCATGTCCTTAAGCAGCAGCAAGGTCTCAAAAGTGCAGAGTACAAATGGAAGTGATGATGCTTCTTTCTTTCTTCCTCTCTGAAAGTGTCTGTTTACCTCTTCCCATAGATGTGGTTTTGTACTGAAGAGAGAGTAGACAGGAAACAGCCTGGGCAGATACAGCTCGTCCTATTGACGGTTGAATTTTACGTTGTCACGGCACAGAACAAAACATATTGGACCGGATGACAACTGTAATTTCTGCTTGTGCTCAGGCTCAAGTAGTGACAGCTTCTCATTGAAGTCCTGAAACTTTGTATGTGGCAAAGTAAATTTGGATTGACATTGAGAGATGTTACCTCTGAGCACTGCTTTTCTCCTCCTTTGGGGCCATTTAATCTTCTCAAATAATAGTGAATTCGTTGCCCCTTTTCTATTGGCAAAACTTAGTTTCCAAAGGTGACAAGATGGTGTTAGATCATAGGTCAGACTCAATGATCTCAGAGGTCTTTTCCAACCTAGTTGATTCTGTGATTCTGTGAAACAATACAATTGCATTTGACTAATGTGAAAAACGTCCAACATTGTTCTACGATCAGTATTAGAGGCCGGAAGAGTGACATGCTTATAGTTTATTTGAGAAATTAGATTGGCAAAAGAGTGTTTCCGTAGTGTTTACTGTTAATGATGGATAAATATTGAGATTTTTTTAAAATACTAAATACCTGTTGTATGTTTGCTGTGGGTGGAATTTTCTGGTGAGCAACATATAATGCTGGGCCACAAAAACAGAACGCGGACATAAGACTTGAGTTTTGGCCTATGTACATTGAAAGCAAGACCTTAGGCAAGATCTAAACTTACTGAGAAACTTCTCCATTTTTAAAGAAAGATGTTATCTTTAATATACTCTATCAGATTTAATGTCTTTTATACAAGAGAGAGCTGCACTGAGCTTGACAGAGAAGTTAACCAGCTGGAGACGGTACATTTATAAACGGGGTATTTGACAAAACCCATTGATAGCTGTGTTCTGCAGAATGCTATTAAAATGACTTATAAGTCAAGTTAGAGTAGCTATAACATTTTTATATGCAATGTTCTAGTTGGCATGTCCTCTGTGATTATTAACAGATCACTCTCACATGGACCAGCAGCGCTGATTGCCTAAAATACTAATCAAGCTGCTAACACTAAGGTAGTAATAAAAATATGAAGAACACTAAGCCAGTAATAAAAATATGAAAACTAGATTCTGATATTCAGGTTTGCAAGGTCTGTGATTTTGCTATGAGATCCCTAGGACTGCTCAGATAACACAGTGTATTTTCCTTAGGACATGTGTAGTGGCGTGGCCTTGGAATAAACATGCTGGAAGTACTGTATAAATACTGAATAAATACTGGTTTTCTTTCAAGGAGCAACATAAATGTAACTTTTGTCCTCTCCCTGCTTTTTTATCCAGATTCGTGGGACTCTGAAGAGCTGGACCAAACTGTGGTGTGTCTTGAAACCAGGAGTGCTGCTGATTTATAAGACGCCAAAGATCGGACAGTGGGTTGGGACAATCTTGCTCCATTCTTGTGAGCTGATTGAGAGACCTTCCAAAAAGGATGGCTTCTGCTTTAAACTTTTTCATCCTTTGGACCAATCAATCTGGGCTGTAAAGGTAACAATCCTGATAAGTTGAACAACCTCTGCTTGGTCACCAAAGTTTCTGAGCACTAGTGTTATCTAGCACCGATATTATCTAGATTTGCAGTTATTTGGTTGCTGTTAGCAACTGACTGCTTAAAAAGATTAAAGACACTGAAGCTTGATCATTGTATGACATCTAAGGAATATAGTCCTTGTGATTAGTTCCAGAGATATGTCATTCTTGGTGTATGGGTGCATGCATAGGCTGAGGAAAGGGGAAATGTGCAAGTTCATGAAAAAAATATCAATACCTAGAAGTTTTATCAAGCCATGGCCTACATCTTTAAAAGGAATTGAGGAATAGACCATATTAACTAAATTCCCCAAAACTAGGACATACAAAGCACCAAGTGCTTTGCACAACACTAGAAGAGGGCTGGCAAACTGACAAAAAATCAGGTTGATAATTTGATGGTTTTTTTTTTCTAATGCCCCTGAGGTTTGGATTTGTTTGCAGTGGACTTGAAACTCAGTGGTCTGCTCAAGCCTTGACTGTTCCACAAAAGAGTGACTTTGGATATGTTGCCTTTATTGTCTCGTCTTTGAAATGGAAATAGCAAGGTTTTCAGGCTGAGACAATCTCTTCCTGTACATTCAGTAGCTTCTGCAGTGACCTCTGGATCTCCCTGTAATGCAAATGATTAATAGTTTTTCACACTTCTTAAAATAATTCCCTGCAAATTGTAAAGAGCTGCATTTCTTTTTCTTCTTCCCTTGAAGAATAGGCAAAACCCCCCCAAAAATTGTCTAATGCTTGTGAGCAAAGAGGAAGATCCCAGTACCTCCTGAGAGGCACTGAGAACCACATCTATTGGATACCCTGAAGACAAAACTTAAATGTTCTTGAACTCTTGTTTCCCTGTTAAAAACAGTGACTCGGCAGAGTTATTGCAGACATAATTTCTCGGGGAGACATCATGAGTGTAAATAAAGCATTACAAGCCTGTGCCTTGCTGCAAGGTGGTGAGAAGAGTAAATGTGCTTGGAAAGCCTCATGTGAGAGCAATGAAGACACTTGTCAGTGGCATCCGAAGTTCTAACAAAACAGGGAAGCCCTGTGGGAGCAGATCAAGCAGATGCCCTTCTGCTCATCAGTGCAGTTAATTGAACGGTTTTAAACACAGCTATACAATCACTATAAAAAGTCTTTCAATTTTTAATAAGGTAGGAGGAGAAAATTAAAATTAACCTCAACAACCAGGGGTAAGAGCTGCTGACAGAAATCAGCAGCTCAGCTCTGATTTGTGCCTAGACGCTCAAAGTTTTGGCTCAAAGTCCTAAGGGTTTCCTTGCTACCTTGCTTCAAAACCTATTCAGTTTTGAGAGTTTTGATGCTTTTCTAATTCAGAGCATTCACCCAAGAATGTTGTTGGTCATTTACTGTCTGTCAATAAAAACATTCCTTGTGACTTGACAAGTCAAGTGAATTCTTCTGAGAAGCACAGTCAGGAGAGATAGGGAAAAAATAGAATCAGAAGTGCAGTCAGGTACTGAAAAGTAGTGTCACTGACAGATCTGAAGTGTTGTTGTAGACTGTCCTTCCCTTGATATAAAGCATCCAAAAGAAAGAAGTTTTTATCAATATTTATATGTATTTGAGTGTGTGTATGTATATCTAATTCTTGTGTCTCTTGAGAAAATATACAATAGAAATAGGAATTAGTATATTAAATGTGAAGGGAGTGTATCTCTGGAAATGTTTCTGTACTAGAGGAAGTCCAAAGAGGTTTAAATTTTCAGGTCAAACAATATTCTAAGGCTCTTGAGACATATTTAGAAAGCTACATTTGAGCTGCATATTAGGAAATTCCCTGAAACCTGAGTTCAGCCTGAATAGTTGTCTGTGATAGATGCTTTCAGCCATGAGGTAAACACCAAAATACACATCAAGAAGAAATTCACCAGTGAACTGCTTGATGTGAAAGAAGCTGTCTGCACTCTGACAACAGTTTATAAGGATGAAACTGCTAAAAATACTGTTTCATTTTATGTCATTTCACAGCCTCCTTTTAAAGTAGCTGGAGCAGAATTGTCTGATCTAAATTGGTTGTGTATAACTATGCAAAGAAGGTCTATTTTTTTTGGAAGTACAGATTAGCCTGAGCTTAAAAACTCAAGCCCAAGTTACTGTCCCTCACAACAGAAATATCTGTATAGATAAATAATAGATAATAGAAAAATCTGAATCAACAACTTTCACTTTTGCCCAGAATGGCTTATAAAATTTTCAGGGATTATCCAGATTAGAGTTGATGGTCCAGCTTTGACTTGCATCAGTGGACTTGCAGCTAACTCGTGGTACATGTTGGCCTGGCTGCCCAGCAGATGTTTGTATCTAACTGCAGGGTTTAGCTCTGGAACAGATGACTGGTTCAGGCACTGCCATAGGCATTTATGGTAGTGCTAGCCAAGTAAATTTGATGTGCAGGGATTTAACTTCAGTTAGAGCGGGGTGAGATTTTGGGCTGCCTTTCAAGGTAAAATGTAAGGCCATTGCTTATAGTTGAAAGCTAAATATGTGCACCAGGGTAGTGTTTTTCCTGTAAAGTTCTCTGGGGTCTAGAGCTCTTAGAAGCATATTGCTCAGGGAAAGGGTTCTTTATTCTATACTGCTTCCTTGGCTTTTTGAGAGTTTTATCCTGAAACTCCTTAGCAATGCAAATGGATTAGACCTTTTATCTATTTGCTCTGCCCAGGCCTTTGTAAAACCAAGACCAAAACTGCCAAGGTCTCAAAATGAGCCAGCAGTGCAAGCAGCAGTAAGAAAAGCTTCCCCCACATGCTCCAAATGCTGCTGCAGAGGCACTTTGTCCATTGTGTGAGGGCAGCGTGATCCCACAATACTCCTGGGAACAGATGTGACTGCAGGAGACTGGGGAATGCCAACCTAGTAATTAGTGTGAGGATGTGGGTGTCCGTCCTCTTGATTCGCAGAGGGAGTGTGGGGCTATCAGCTGGCAGGGTTTGCCTGGCTGTCCCAAAAAAATGTCCTGGAATAGGTCGTATTTCCCTTTGAGCTTGCTCAGAAACTGCCTGAACAGCGTGGTGTGGAAAGGCTTTCATTATCTGCAACTTGTTCTGACATTTATTTAGAGCACTAAGTAAGTAGGAGTCAGACCCACTGCATCTGGGAATATATATAGTTTTCATTTTGTTGATTTTAAAGAAATTTGAGTAATTCCTTTAAAGAAAATGTCCCAGTAATGGGCTTGTGCCTCTGCTTTTACAGATGTTTATTCCATTCTTAGAATACAATACAGTTAGTTTCATCTTCATCCTTACAGTTATCCACAATAGTGTTAGTGAGATTTTTTTCCCCTTTTTTAAGCTTTGATTTATAGCTCTCCAAGATGTCTTGTCATACTATCTAAAACTGTCTGCCCACTCCATTTTTCAAAGCCTAGTCACCCCCCTATTTGGTAATGCCTTTTGACTCTCAAATCAAATGTAAAGACAGTAATGAGATGAAGGTGATCCTTTCTTAGTTGTGCTGCCTGGGGGCTGCAGCTGAGCTCTGGGTCCTGATGCAGCAGGGATAACACTTTTAGTGAGAGATGGTCATTGTCTTGGAGGTCTTGGACTCTGAATAGGCATGATGCTCATAGGCTGGGAGACAGAAAGCATCATTATGTCTGCTGTGCAGATACAGAACATGGTTTACTCTGTCCAGATGTGGACTTTATGGCCTCCTCTCTTTTCTTTGCTTTCTGTGGGAAATGGCCCCCTCCATATATGAACATGCCTTACTGTTGCATACGTTTCCTTGACAGAGTGACCTGGCTGCTTTTTGAGTTTATCTACAGGCCGAAATGTCTGTTAAAATCTTGTGTTATCCCCTCCTTCCCATCTTCCCCGTTTTTAATATTGTTTCTGTGTATATGTACTGTTTGGTTGTGGGGTTTTTCCTTAAAGAGAGCAAATGTCAGCCTCTGCACTGATAACACAATTAATGGTGTTATCAACAGTTCTCAAACACCCTGCTCAGCTGCAAGCCACTGAAAGGAAAAATGCCATGGGGAATGATGCCTGATTGCATTAATGTCACTAGTAATGTCTTAAGCTGCTCTGCTCTGGTTTACTAATCAAATCTCAACTTTGCCAGTCCTGACTATTAAGCCTTTAAACAGTCTTAATTTTGTGAACCTCCTGTGGGAGAAGGGAGGGAGAAAATAAAGTGAATAACGAGGATCCTAGTTTCTCCTGGCAGCAGAGGAACACCATAGATGTGAAGGCAAGAAGCTTGACTGGAGACTGTTGTCTTCTCAGCACTGCATCTTTGTGGTGTACACTCAGATACAATTTTATGCCTTTCCTATGCTTGCATTCTTCCTTCTTTCCAAATTTTGGTTTTCTACCTTGAAAATAAAAATCCAGATAAAAGCACCATTTAACTATGAGGCACTTGTGTACAGGAGCAGTTTTCACTTGCAGTCATAGTTCTGTACTTACAAACTAATGGCAGGGAAAAATCCTTCTTTCCAGGAACAGGATTGGATACTGTAATGGCCTGTGTTAGGGAGAAAAGTCATACTTAAACTGCAGAAATCTGCATACAGATTTTCAGCATTTTGTGGTATTTTCTAGAAGCTCAAGGAAATCTGTATTGGAGCATCCTGGAGAAAACTGCCCTACAGTTGTCGTAGTGAGTGTGCGAGTATTGGTGATGTTTTCTGCTCTGCTTTTATTTCTGGCATAATGTCTGCATATTTGAAGAAGGACCTGCTTTTGTGGTTTTTGTTACAAAGTGAGGAAGAGAAAGAACTGGAGGAGACTGGCTAACTTTGGAAATGCATTGGCAGCGGAGGGATCCCTGTTTATTTCAGCCAGGTTATGACACAAAGTCCATACCATGTAGAGTATGAAGCTGTGCTCTAGTGGGTACTGGAATTGCTTTTTCTTAGCAGCTTCTGTAGTTCAAAAGCAGAGAAAACAGAGAGGAGATCAAGGTGGGAGCCTGTGGCTCCGTTGGAAGAAGTGCCTAATCCAAGGTGGACTCTGCATCCCTGGGCATCATTTCTGGAGGATCATGCTAAAAGGATGGTGGCAGGATGTTTACAAGGCACTATTTTTTTTGGCACAGCATCTAAACTAAAAGCAACATAAACACACAAAGCCTGAGGTGGCCGTCACCCCTGGCACTATGGAATAAGGGTTCTCAAAGGCTCAGGATTTAGAGGTAAAGGACTGAAATGCAGCAGCATATGCCCATGCTGGGAGACCTTTGATCCTCAGTCTGTGGTTTTGCCTGTCTCCACCTTTCCCACAGACAGGTTTTCAGGATGGAGTTTTCCCTTTGTTTCCTTCCAGAAAAGCTGCCGTTGCCTCTCTGCTCAAGGCACTCACAGCACCAGGTGTGGCTCTGCTGCCTTTATGGTGGTGCATGAAGGGTGTTCCATTGTGTGTCCATGTGCACCTCATGGAGCTTGTGAGACGTGCACATGGTCCATTCAGGTTTTGCACAAAGATGACTAATAGAAAATATTTGACTGGTTTTGTCCAAAGTGACAGCAACAAGATCCTTCCATTTCTGAAGTTCTGAATGAACATAGTGGGTTTTGGGCTGAGCATAAGTTAGACCAAGCCTCATTTACATAGGAGCTCGTTACTGCCTTGGAGCTGCAGCAGCAGCGTCATGATTACTAATGAGTCTTTCTAAATTACTCCTTCTGCTCCTTCTTTCTTTCTTGTCACAAACATGCACACTCTGCCTGGGAAGGGTAGAAAGATACTGAACAGTCCATTGCAGCTTCTGTGCCTCACATCTTCATGTCTGTGTGCATTTCCAGGGACCAAAGGGAGAAAATGTTGGTTCGATCACTCAGCCTCTTCCCAGCAGTTACTTGATTTTCAGAGCAGCCTCCGAATCAGATGGTAAGTTTTGGGTTTCATTTGCTTTCTCCAGATTGCATACTTTCTGCTAGTTAAAAAAATAGTTGATGCAAAAAAATTCATGCATAAAGGAAAAAATGGCGATTCACTGAGCCTGAGATGTTGCTACTTGTCAGTGGTCAGAGTAGGTCAAACAGACTACAGGCACATTTCATTTGCCTCGCTGAACAACCACCTTTCTGTCCATGTGTGTGGAAGAAGGACCTAGGCTTCTAAGAGAGGAAAAACATTAAGTCAGTATAAACTAAAGGATGAAGGGAGTTGATCCCAAAATTTAGATGAGAGGGGGGTTTAACTGTTTCTTCAGTTCAGCAGAGACTTCAGCATGTTATCTGCCTATGTCTTACACTAGGTAGGGATCTGTTGGAGGAAAATGGAATAGAAATATTGAAAAACTGTTGGTAGATGTCTTTCAGGCACCAGAATTTTCCTGTAAACTTGTTGTGCCAGGGTTTACAGTATAACAGGCCCAGATACTGGTAAACCAGCCCACATCTGAAATACCATTCTGGGAATTCACAAAATTATGGAAGGTAAATTTAGGTCAATATATAACAGACATGCCAGCTTGCTATGTGAAAATCTCTACAAATTACTTTAGTGGACCTAAAATATCAGTGATTTATAAGTAGATAAGAAGATTAAAAACATGTTCTCATTCCATTTGACCTTCAGACTACTCTAATTTTTTCTCCCTAGCAAATTAACCCAGGCTGTGCATTTTATGGATATTTTTCACCTACCCCACCAAGGGGGCTCATGTATCCCACATGCTCCTTACATGGAGCAGAATAGCTTTAGATTTGTTCTAACATCACCCGTAAAGGCTCCCAAGCTAACAATATCTCCCAAGAGATCATCAGAGGTAAGACTTTTCTAGCTGTGATCTCTCTTTCTGGGTCATACAACATGTGCTGAAAAAGCACAAAATGGACCATGTCTGGCACATGAGAATTTTCAATATCAAAATTACTGTGGGAAGTTTTCTGCCCAGTGAATTATTACGTGTCTTTGGTGTCATAAGAGCTTAAAATAGTGAGTTCCTGGAACACATTTTGAAAGCCGAGATATTGGCCAAGATTCTTGGGAAGCATGCAGAGGCCAGGCAGATCAAAGCAGGGTTACTTTAGGGTTTAGCATGATTTTCCTTTACTTTGCTGCTTCTCAACGGTAGAGTCCTAATGTTAGATGGAAAGCTAAATGTGGTCAAGGGAAGTAGGAGGAACTGAGATACCTCTCAATCAAGTATCTTAACTGTGTACATAGAAAGTAATTAGGGCCTTTGGTTCAAGATGAAATAATATATACTCTTGAACAGCAATGCCCTAGAGCCACCTGCACAGGTGTGGAGCACAGGTTTTCATCTGAATAAGAGTATTTGACTTCACAGCTGAGGCCGGCGAACAATGAGAAGTGGCCGTACCTTTTGCAGGAAGGGAAGGATGTGAATCTGCAGACAAGAGGGAAGAATAGCTCCCTCCCAAACACAAAAGCTGTCCTGGTGTTGTGACTGTGCTGTGCTCTTTTGGTTGTTAGTTAGCCTTTGTGGGGGCAGTTTGGGGTTGTCTGCTCAATTGGGCAACACGGCCAAACACACAGGTGTCACACTCAGAGATGAGTGACTTGGAGATGGTATTAATGTCAGTAGTTCATGTAAAACATGCAGACAAAGATACAAGGTGCAGCAACTGTTACATTTAAAGAATTCTATATAAACTGCAGCAAATTAAGGCTTATACTTGGCAGTTAATACAGTTTGATTGTAAGCCCAGGAGACACTACAGTAATGGTTGTAGACCACTGCACAGCTTCACCTGTTGTAAGGAGGCTGCTCCAGGAGGGTATGCCTGAGTTTGTTTCATTTCTTTAATGCACTGAACAAACCTAGAAGATGCACTTATGGTCAAGAGATATGGGAGATTGAGGTAGAATGAGCTAAGTCAGCTGACACAAGTGGGGCAGGTGGAGTCTCTTCCCTTGTGTAATGTTAGTGTATATTCGTAATATGTTCGCATTTCCTCTGTAGATGCAATGTTGTGTGAATCTACAGCAACTCTGAGGAGGTGTCCTGACTGTGTTCTTAACACAGTCTCCCATGATAGCGGTGGAAAACGAACCAAAAAGCATTTGGCAAATATAACTGACTTGTGGAGGCCTTTGACTTGCTGGGGAATATTGAGTTGCAGCATATGTTAGATGTACAGTTCTGCTATCCAGGCAACTATATCATGATCAGCAGTTACATGGCCTACTTTTTCTCTCAGCATTTCAGAATCCCTTTTTTTCCCCTCTGCCATACCATCTGTGACAGACTGCTGGTAGGATTTAAGATCCTGACTTCTGGACAGCCTGCAGAACCACCGCCCAGCTACAGTAGATTTCACATTCACAGACCACAGCAGCAGTCTGCTTTGTGATGTGTTTTAAAGACATCTGGAAGGTCATATCAGCCTGCAAGGCTCAAACTGTACAAACACAGGGTCAGTCTTTCTTACCATTTTCAAAAAAGAAAACTGCTTTTTCCAGTGACTGTACATGCATTTCAGATTTATGCTGATGAGCGACTTAGAATTAGTAGTTCAAATCTGCCCTGAGCTTCCTGCCCAGAACATTCCAGGGCTGTCCCTGAGGTCTCCTAACCAGTGCCCCAGACCTCCTATGCATTTTGAGTCACCTGCTTAAATCTCACAGTGCAGATCTCCACTTTGCAACACACACTGCCACCAAAGGGATTACTGGGGGACTTCAAAGTGGCAGATTACCAAGGGTTAAAAGCTTAACAGTGGAATTGTAAACCACACTTATGTTTTGTTCCTTATGTCTGTCCGCTCTTTCAGGCGTGCTTTGGGTAGTCTCCATTGCCTAATGTGGATGGAGTTGTGTGGAATTCCTCATGGTCTGGCTCACAGTGTTGTTGTTTCTTTGCTAGGAATCTGGCCCTTCCCCCAGAACTGATGCTCTGATCTGGAGAGGAAATTAGATTATTGAAATAAGGGTCACACATAGAAGCAATGAACCAGAAGGAAGATTGCAATTTGAAACCAAGTTCACGATGAAATATGTCTCTGGATCCTGGCAGCTCTGGAGAAAATAGAAGTTACCTTTTTAGCTGTATGTCTGCCTTTCATATTCCTTAGACCTTTCACAGCAGTTTAAAATCCAACCGTTTGCAACCAGACTTCATTTAGCTCAGTGCATACATTGCACCTGCAGCTAATTGAGAGCTCACATCCTTATATCTTGACAGCCAAAGTGCAAGAAATCATGCACACAGGCACCCAAATGGTACAGCAAAATAAGCAGTCAGCTGAACACGATGACCTTAATGTTCACTGACTGAACCAAATCAGCCTCTTCCTCACAATTCCTGATTTGTGTGCACTTGAGCAAGAATTCATCATTTCCAGGTGACAGTCTACTTCAGGTTGATTTTAAAAAGCATCTATCTTGTAAATGTAAGGCATGAGGCCAAAGCTGGATGACTTTAAAAATTCAAGAATAATATTCCCTTAGTGGTGCCTCTCTGGAGGAATGTATGGTTACTCAGTGTGTGTCTTTTGAAGTCTTAATTGGCAAGAGATTCATCCCAGGTGTTCTGTAGCTACAGGAATGCAATGGAAAAGATGTGTAGTCCCAGACAGATTTCAGTGTGCGATGGTGTGATTCCATCTAGAGCAGGTTTTTGTTACTGATGAGTGCTGAGAGAACATTGGCTGCGTCCTCTGTGACCAGCTGTTGCAAAATATGGCAGATAGACTTGGCACATCAGATTATGAGTTGTTCTAGGTGAGTGATGGTGACTGCAAAGAATTTCCAAACGGAATAGCTTAGTATTTTCAATGCCGTCTTTTTTTTCGTCCTGTGGGATATTTTAATTTTATATCTATTCAAAGAGTAGGACTCAAGTCATTCCCTGAACTGAACCTATGTGGGCAGCATAAGCACCTTCTTTTGTTTTGATTGTTTGGGAGGGGGGTTCCAAGAAGGAGAAGAAATGGGTTTTGTCACTTGGTTTTAGTAGTTCCTTTTGTCTGTGAGAAAAATGAGTTGTTGCAAGCATGTGCCTGCTCCTGCTCAGCCTTGCAGTCTCCAGGTGCCAGCAGTGCCCTGCCAACCCGGGAAATGTCCTGCAGGAGTTGTCGTGTTTCCCGTTTGCAGAGCTGTACCGCAGAATCATCTCAAAGGACGACAAGGTGCTTTTCCAGCCTGCTGAGCCAAAAGGCCTGCAGAAAGCATATGGAAGGTTTCAAAACATATGTGGGATGCATGTTCAGCTTTGTTTTTGCAAAGTTAAAGCAACATGCATCCTTTATTAGCTTTTGTTTTCCCAAACCTTTCAAGAGGGAAGGAACTTTGGAACCCCACTGTGTTCAACTGATTTTCAGAGTTTCCTTTTTCAAATTGGTACTGATAACTGTTGCCATGTTGCTATAAACACGTATAACAGAGAAAAGGGGTTACAGGCCTGCTCAGGAGAGACTCCTCTGGAATTTGGCAGGAGGGTGTGTTGGGGGGGGTGTGTTTCAGATGAGCTCAGATGAGTGATAGGCATATGTGTTCCTCTGACATCCTGTCCTCCTGGGACTTCTGTCACATGCCAAATGCTGTGATCATCATTTACTAGAGTGGGAATGGATATTGAGTGGATATTGAAACCAATGATTGGTGCAAGGAGAGAGGCTTCTACAAAACAGAGCAGGAATGGGAGCTAGCACTAGCACTCTGCTAGGACATCCACTTTCGTGCTTCAGGAACAGCCTTGTCAAAGAGTCTCACTCCTTCTCCTTTTTTCCTTTTGAGCCAAAGGGGGCTGGGCAACCCTCATACATGACCTGTTCAGGTGCTGAGAGATGGGTGATATGAAATGTCCTCCTTGTGCCACCTGTCAAGCAGAGTTGTCTAGTTGGACTTGACATTGCACATCAAAGCAGAGGATCTTCTCTAGGTGGAGTGTCATTTCTCCCCATTATTATCCTCACTGAGACTTCTCTTAGCTTGGAGGGAAGATTTCTATTGCTGAGCTTTGTAAATCTTCCATATGCCTTGTGAGATACATGGGAATATTATGTGTAGATGGACTATTTTCCTCTCTCCCTCTTTCATCCTTCCCCCTCTGCAGCCCAGGTAAGAGCCACAGCTTACTCTAGGTCTGCCCCTCATAAGTCAGTAACAAAAATACTCTAAATACAATGAAGAAAGAGTCAAGCTCAGAAATAACATTTCAAAGGGAATACTTAGTTCACAGCTCCCAAGCAGAAGGAGGTAATGCAGGTGTTTTGGAGACAACATGATCTCCACAGAAATTGCCCAGAAGTAATCACTGTGGTGAAGATATTAACATAGCAGATAATCTTGAGTGCACATACAGGACAACCAGGGGATCAGGCCCAACCCAGAGCATTGTTTGTGAAAGGAAGGTCGTGCTTGACCAACCTGATCTCCTTCCATGGCAAAGTGACCTGCTTAGTGGATGAGCACTGGAACAGGGTGTCCAGGGAAGTGGCTGGGCCACTGTCTCTGGAGATATTTGAAAGACATAATGATGTGCTCTTAGGGACGTGGGTTAATGGTGGCCTGACAGTGCTGCATTATCAGTTGGACTTCATGATCTTAAAGGTGTTTTCCAATGTAAACATTTCTATGATTCTATATAATTTGATTTAAGAAGAGCTTAAAAGCCCATGTAAATATTCTGGTATAGGTTGACAATAAGCTTTTGGGGTTTCCTTCAGAATTTAAACATATCCTCATTTTAAGCCACAATTTGTGAAAAATTATAGCTGTTAATCAGTTGCAATGTTTTACATTGAGGCTTTAAACACCTCAAACCTTCTGAAAGAGTACTATTGTAATTTTTTTTTACTTCCATTATATGCATCCTATTGGGCTGCAGTTCCTGTCTGAAGGAACCACGTTTTGGATTCTTTTCTGATCTAATTACCTTGTATACAAAAAACCCTACTTGAGTCAACCACTCAAAATTAGAATATGTGAGAATTAAGGCAACCATGTAGCCTTCATGCAGACTGCCATGACTATAGATGACAGCCTTTAATTATGTGACCACATAATTTTCACCCCTTCTGCAGTTCCTGAGGGAGCAAATAGACTTGTCAGGTAAGCAATTAAGTAATCCAAATGCTAAGATTTTTGTATCATCTTCACAATAAAGAAGAATATAACTCAATAGCAAGGTCACTCAAATGTAAAAACACTTCATATAGGCTTTTAGCAAGGAAACAGGTTTATCTTGTGTGCAATTCCTGTAATTGAGAGAGTATAATTTTATAGTGTTGTCCTGCAATTAGCACACCATTGACTTGCAGAGAATGTAATCTTTTCATTTGCAGAGGTAAGCCCTTATTTGACGTTTGGGTTAGTGACATATATTTGTTTGGATATACAGCACCACCTGATGGCTGAAGACCCATTTCTTAGCTTGGGGATGGTGTACATCCCTTCAGTTCATTTTCTGTTAGGAATGAAATTAAGGGTGTAGACTGATGCCGTTTCTGTTTTCTGCAGGGTACAGGTAATGCTGACTGCTGATGCACAGCGAGTTCCTCTAAAGCTTTGTGTATCTGCCTTGAGCTATTAAAATTAATATTTAATTTTTTATTTTTTTTTTAAGTTAGGCTCTTTGAATAAGGCTTCAACAAGGATCCAGGTTACTTATAACCCCTTCCAGGGAGTTGTCTAAAGAGATAAAAACCCTAGATATATTGTGTAGAAATTTCCTCTGGTGATGTGGTGAACCCCGAAGTTTTGACCAAGCCTGTAAGCTCATGTCAGTACTGGTGAATACCTGTTGCTGTGGCAGTAGGGGTGAAAGCCCATGAGGCCATGGCCAGCGTGGCCTGCTCTGCCTACAACCCTGGGGAGGGTTGGGCTGCAGGGGCACAGTGAGGGAAATGTCAGAGGGAGGCTTTGGGTCACCATTGCCACAACCATCCTAAGATAATGTGTGTATGTGGGTACTGCAGGGCACTGAGGAGAGACCACTGCCCCAAAGGGCCCATGCTGCTACAAACCAACCTACCTGTCAAAGCACCTGATTTTACAAGCCCATTGAATATAAAAATATCTTGACATATGCAGCATTTCCAAATGTCAAATCACGCAGTCTGTGGAGCTGGAAAAGAAAAGCAAAGGTAAAGGCAGAGGAAAGTCAAGGTTGGGAGCCTGAGCAGGAGGGTGCTCCCCTGTGTGGAATAGCCTGAAACAGGAATAGTCTCCATTTGGTGGGTTTGGGGGAGAGGGGATATGTAGGAGGAAGTAGATTTGTGCTCAGTGCAGCCATTAGCTCTAATGGGTTATCCATGCAAATCCTCCACAGGGTGAGAAGGGAATAAATCTCTGCATGTAAAGCCTTAATGCAAGTATATTTGTTAAATACAAAACAGTGTGAAATCAATTCCAACAGCATTCAATCTTTTATTACCCGTTATTTGTGATGTTATTATTAAATCATAAGCTGATGCTGAAGGAATTTATAGGATGAAATTAGAATAAATCATGGGCTCTGCAGTGTTTGTGGCAATTCTTCAGTGTTCAGTGTTCAAGTGCAATTCTTCAATGATTTGAGGTATTTTTATTTTTCTGGGTGCAGCTTTGTGTCAAAGCAAGTGCTGAAAGCCACTCAAATTTATAAATGTTTCTTTATATATATATATGTTTTAGAGGTTTTCTTAGACTCTCATTGATCTTATAGAGCCACATTCTGGTCATATAGAAATTGATGGGAGTTCTGCCCAAGAGAACAGCATGTGCTTGGTGCTGTGTGATAGAACTGAATGTAATGAAAAAATTTCCCAAATGGGACCTAGGAATGAATGTGGTTCAGGGCAAACCTGTTTGTAGCACTTTTGCTAGAGCAAAATCCTTTTGTTTTCTTCACTGCCTCTCAAGCACACTTCTAATTATTGCAAAATGTATTCTGAGAAGTGTAACGAAGAGCTCTGTTTTACATGCTTGAAATTAGAGGATAACTCCCTTGATACTTCAGTTCTCGAATGTTCAGCCAACTTGCAGGTGTCCTGGCCTCATTAGTGACTGCACTATAGAAGCAGGCTATTTTCAGGTACTTCCAGGAATGCAGCAGCTCCAGCACTGTGGTGGTTAGGCTTTAACACACAGCTTTGTAGGCGTGTATGGATCATTGCAAAAGGAGCTGAGGGTCAGTTTGGATTCCCGTGCTTTTCATTTGCTGTCTGTCCATGGGACCTGTGCAGGCCATAAGGAAATCTAGTGTGGCTGTGCATAGGAACTGCAGTTTGTCTCGTCTCTGTGCCATGCTTTAAGTTGCAAAATAGACCCCTCAGGTTAAGATATTTTGTGACAAGATAAGAAAAAATGATTATCTGATGGACTAGGCAGAGAGAAGGAATGAAGAAAAGGGAAAAAAAAATGCAGAGAAAGAGGAAAATGACCAGCCTGACAAGCAACTCTCTCTAGTCTTAATAGCTCTGGCAAATATTGACCATCATATTGACCATCCTGCATCTTGATTGGGATGATTGTTACTGCAGCACTACACCCTATGTGGCACCCCTGAGCAGGCTGCAGTTCAGTGATCCCAGACTAAGCAGGGATCACTCCTGCACAGCACAGTGGCTCAATATCTATTGGGTAGTGTGTGTGGTGGGGATGGCAAATGCTGAACATGTTTTTGGGATGTGTTACTTGCAGACACGAATTGCTAGGGTGTTTGAAAATACCATACCTGTACTCGTTTCCTGCATCTCAGACTGAATCAGAAAGGGGCAACAGGATATGAACAGGTTCATATCTTAGAAGAAGAGATGTAATTAGAGAAGAGGAAGTTGGATGAGTTTCCCACTGTATTACCAATGCAGATGTATTACTCATGCAGCCACTAAAACACACCGTTTCTGGCAAGATAACTTAGTGATTATATATAGGAAAACTATACTGTACACAGTGACCTCCTGAATTATAATGAGCTTTACTCCCAGGCAAGAAGCTTTTGAGAAGCAAGGTGTGAATTGTCTTATTTACTCTCCTATGCTTAAATAATTTTTTTGTTTTGACAGGCCGATGCTGGCTGGATGCTTTGGAACTTGCCCTTCGTTGCTCCAGCCTCTTCCGGCTCAGTGCCTCCAAGCAGGGAAAGGATGGAGAAATGAACTGCTCGAGTGATTCTGCGCATGCGGGGCTCAACCACCTCTTGCACACAAGTGCTATGTCAGACCAGGAGTTCTTCCAGTAAGATGGGGCTGTCACTTCTTAATGCACAGAGAGGTGTTTTATGGCTCAAACTTTAGCATAGTCTAGCCAGAGTCCACTAAGGAAACCTGTTTAAAAACCATCCTGTATGTTCTGCTG
>JAWWLV010000179.1:14622852-14667643 GCA_035041135.1 Platyrinchus mystaceus
CACAGTTACTAACAATGTCTGTGTGTTGCTAGCACATATGGCTCTGAGACTGATCTCTTTTTTAATAATGAGTTCTCTTTCCTAATAATACTGTGTCATAGTCAGCAGAGTGCACACACTGCATCCTTATTTTTATAATTACTTTCTCTCTCTACAGGGGTTTTGAGTGGTGTCCAATTTCTTCCTTGATGCATCAGATAAATTTTTACATAAGCCTTTCTATTCATATTCCTGGTGTTACTGCAGCATTTTGGAACAACCCACATCAAAGCTCTGTAGGCATTAAAAACCCCCAGGCCTTTCTGTTGCTTATAGCTGAATAAGCAACTTCAGAAATCTTTCTGGTACAGACATTTGGCCTTTGGAGTGGGAACTGGGAGAGGTAGTGTCTATTTCTAGTTCTGCTGATTCAAATTTGATTTTTAAGGATCACAGCAATGCACCATTGGTTACGCAGTTTTCAGGGTAGCAGTTCTTGCAGTCTGCAAAGATGAAGCCTTGCACAGTGGGGCCTCATCTTTAAGTGGTTTTCTTAGGCTCTGTTATAACAACAGCAGGGGTCTGAGTCCTGTTCAGAGTGTGAAGGTATCTCTGGTCCCATGGGACCGAAAGGGTGGCAGCATTTTGGTCTGACCTTTGACCTGAAGGGCTCTGGTATTCTCAGCATGTGTTCTCCAGTCCTGTTGTTTTTAGCTAAAATGTGAAGAGCTTTATTGAAGACCAGTGGGAGAAGACAAGGAAATCTGATGTGTTAACAGGGCATGTGCCCCAGTTCTTTGCAAATGCTTCTATTGTTCTTGGGCTTCTTCCATTAATACTTCACTTTCTAATTTCTTTATGCCTAAGAGAGAATCTCTGTGCTCGCTGTGATAATGAATTCATGAATGCAGTGGACTTATTTTTCAGCTGATGGATGTGTGTACAGAAATATTCATAATATTAAAATGGAGCCTGTGGCACTGAGAACATTCAGGCAAACCCATGGCTACTATAAGGAGGTGCAGAAGATAGAGTTAAAACTGTATTAAAGTATTTCTTCAAAATATGATGCATGAATGACACTTAAACGTGCCTCTATTTCAATTCTTAGTAGTTCAGCATTAAAAGCCCTCTTGTATTATGGGTCTCAGCAATACATATTGCACACATCTGCACACATGGCAGAGTTTTCAGCAGGACAGAGTACCCACAAGTGAAATCAGATTTTTCTAATAGGCTCAAATTTTAGCTGAGTCTGGTTCAAAGTGGGTGTTCAGCATCTGGTCGTCTGGACACTACACTCTCTTTTCTGAGTCCTACCACTGTTTTGAATGTGTACCCAGATTCCCTAGTGCTCAAAGCCCAGGGGAGTTTGATGGTTGCAGGATAGGGGGCTGACTCGCTCTCATCCCTGGAGGAATAAAGAACATTTAAATAAGGGAGAACACAAAACCCAATACGTGCAAATGCTGAGCAGAGGGTTTTTGGTTGCCAGTGACAGTGACTTCCTCACAGGGATTCAATCATTCTAATTAAATGCTTTCCCTACAGGGAATCTTACCAATTAAATTGGCATGCCGTTGTTAGGGGGCCAGTTAATTACATTTAACTCTATCTTCAAATTATCCAAACTACTCTGTCAAGAACAGAAGAAGAAAGGGGAGATGATGGATATTATAGGGAGAACAAAACCCCCCTTGGGAGCTGGCAAAGGCACATTTTCTGTTGAGCCGAAGTTACATTTGTCTGCTGGCTGATTTGCTCCTTTCCTGCTGGGAAACAAATCAAGATTATACAGTGATTTTAAAATCCATGTCTTCAGTAGCATATGAAAATGAGAGGGAGAGAATGGTGCAAGTGAATCAAAGGCTAAAGTACTGTGTAAATTGTTGATTTTAGACAAGAGACCTTTAGGCACCAGGCACTCTTCTTTTTAATATGAGGGTGTATTTCTTGTGGCTTCCATGTCTTATCTCCAGCAACCCCAGCAATCTGGCTGGTTACTTGTTTGATAGGAGCCAAAGTTTTTTCTTTGCTTTGTGTAGAAGAGTGGTATCAAATCCAAAAAAAGTCCTGGTCAGTGACTGCTGTTTCCAGGAGTGCCACTAAAGGAATAAAGCACTGGTATAAGACAACTCCAATATGTTGAAATGGTAAATTAATCATGAAGAATTCCAGGCTATTCACATTCATGGTGGAAATCCAGTGCTGACTTTTAGCATAGTTATTCCCTCCCAGCTTTTACAGTCTCATTCAAATCCCATTGGAAGCTCCTAGGAAGTCTTTACACTGATTTTATTTCAAGCTCATGATGTGGCTTTTGTTTTTAGCATATCATACGTATTCAGTGATAATTCTGTTTGGAGGAATAGAAGAGCCTGGCTCCACTCCAACATTTCATATTTATTCCTCAGAATGAGGAGCATCTGTTTTCCCTTTGGTTCCCCAGAGTGGCTCCTTTGCTCTGGTTATGTTAAGTCTTGCCTTGTTTGTGGCTGGTGGGTAATCAGTGCACAGCTGAGTGAACTTTCATGTGAATTTAATTCCCACTTGGACTAAATCTGAAATCGTTGAAAAATAATGGGGAGGTCAGAGGAAACTAAGAAAATAATCACTTATTCCACTGAAACTTCAAATATTTCTCAAATGTGCGGCAGGTGACACTGAAAAACACCTGCTCTTCTTACAAATGTGAGATAGAAACAAGGGCTACTTCTCAGCCATGAATCAAAAGCCTTATAATGCACTGTTTTTTAAGTATTTTTACCCCGTGGAGAAAACTTTAACTAGGTAAAGGGAGCAAAGCAACCACAGGCAACATTCACATATTTAGCTGATCATTGAAAAAATAAGAAATAAATTAGGTATTTAAATTATCAGCAACTAATAACTTCCTGAACTTACCATCCAGGAAGTAGTTGTGGTGAGGAATCATGCGATAATCTCTCTAGACAGCGCTCATCTCATCTTTTTTCTCTTTTTTTATCTCAAACTCATGTATGTGTAATCTGTGCATCCAGTGTATTTAGTTATCAGTCATTATATTTGCTAGTTGCTGGCTAAAAAAGAGAAGTAACATCCTGGCACTAGAATGATGAAGATATGTGATGTCTAATAGCAAATTATTAGTGCTGGTCATTGACTTATGATTTATGATCTTAGTTTTATTATACGGTACAACTATAAATTAAAAAACCTTGTGGTTTGTGTATATATATATACACACATGGCCCTATATACAGACATACATACAGTTACAAATGGAATGAAAAGATTTTCTAATTGCACAGAAAGCTATAGATGACACTTTCAAAAGAACTCTAGAAACTGGGCTCCTCCAGAACTGAGGAGTAACTGTAACTGTTGCGATGTGGCTTGCTTGGCAGGTTAAAAATCATGAGTTTATTTCAGTGCATAGTTGGAAGATGAGATCTTCTGAAAAGCTGATGCCAGTTCTGTATTCTGATTCTTCTGTTGGGTTTTTTGTTGTTGTTTTTTTTTTAAAGTTAATCTGGCTCTACCTAGCAATGCCTAATTATCTTAAAAATAAATAAATAAATAAATAGAAGAAAAAGAGAGGGAGACCAAGGGATGGGAGCTTTCAGCATTTATCTCTAATAAAAATTGGAACAAGCCCAGAATGGCCTGAGAAAAGGCCCATCATAGAGAGACTTCAAGCTTGACAGAACATTCCTGTGTACTGAGGGAAAAAATCTTGCTTTGACAGGGAAAGTAACAAAGATCCAGGGGCTGTTTAGATCACCTGAAACCCCTTGTATAGGAAGCCTTTATTTGTTGCTCTGAGAGCAACTTTGCATGAGAACTTGGGTAAGAAATTTTCAGAGGAAGGACAAGCTCAGAAGCTCAGCACGTGAGAACAATGCTAGGCCATGAAAGAGGTAAAGTGTGTGCAAAGATATATATGAATAGGGAAAACTGAAGTCTGTGCTAAATATCACTTTAAAAAGTGGGCAGTTAGTGAATACTTCTCAGCACCTGACCTCTGGCCCATGTAATCATGTTTGCCATCTGTCATATAAACTGCATCTGCTTTTTCAAATGGAGATGCTATAGGCTACTTGAGAGAGAATTTTTGGCATTTTCCCCATTCTCTAAAGCCTGGATCACTGAGCATGAAGTTTGCTACATCTTCCATACTTTCCTTTGGATGCTGTTGCAATTTGAATGTTCTTACATGTAATTGTCCAGTTCAGGCTTTCAACTCAGTTCTACACAGCATTATCAGGGGAAAGCCCACTCCTCAGGTTAGGTTGGTGGGTGAGGGAGGGGTGTGGGTGTGTGAAAATAATTGCTTCTATTGATTTTTAAATTCATTTTTTCTAGTGTAGGACTGACTTAGGACCACCCTGTTGAAATAAAGTAGCAGTAGTACCAAAAAGAAAATGTATCCCATGTCATATTTTTCCTGTATGCTACAGTCCACTGATTTGCTTCTGTAAAGGGAAAGATCTCTCCTGATTGACACTTCAGTTCTCTAATCAGCACTGTAGAGTTGTTAGTGTGTGCTCTGTGTCCCTCTGGTGTGTGGGCTCCCATGAGGAGCCAGTGGTAATTCTGTGTAAGGGTGGGTAAATGGAGCTGTGTGGTGTTGCACATTTTGAAACGTGCAGTTTAGAAGAGAAAATTTTGGTGGAAAATATCTCCCTGATTCTGTGATAAAACCCCTGTGATCCAGGAAGTCAATGTCTGAGACTCTCCTGGGCTGCACACCCTATTGTGAGTCCTGGGGGTGTTTTTATCGTGTCTAAAAGGCCTTAAATAATGTGGCTTTGTAAATCAAATTGAAGCAAGTAATGAACTGTGTGTTGCAGTTTGAATGAATCAGCCCTGGAGAACAACCACCATTTGGAAAACGATGCTTTTTCGGACAAGTCCGAGAGAGACAACGTAGAAGAGTCGGAGAACGAAACGCATGAGAACAGCCGGAAGACAAATGAAAGTGAGAGTGATCAGTCAGAAATACATGGAGAAGTCTCTCCGGGAAGGAAAGGGACCACTTACATTGAACAGATCTATGAAGAATTTGGGGAGGTAAAAAAAAAAATAAATAAATTGATCGCTCCCTGTTTCTGTTAAAATGTATCTGTTCACAGTATTTGTTGTTCAGCCTTTTAGACGTATGGCAGGTAATAGCCAACTTCATGAGTTCCAGTGTTTTACAGATAAAGCAGTGCACAGTTTTCTGCTAAATTATGTTGAATTATCATGTGCTCTAATAATTATGCATTATGAGCAGCAGCTCTGCTACTGTGCTTTGGCGTGTTTCCAACATCAGCGATGGCTTTAACCAGTTATTGCATTAAAGAGCTGCACAGCGTAGGCACATTTGTGGAGCCAGCAGGAGGGGGAATTATTATTCTGGACATGTGTCCTGGCCAATTAGGATGCTCAGTCCTTGCGTGATACAAAATATGATACTTTCCTTTTTTTATTATGCATGGAACATCCTTTTTGTGTGTCTGAATGGAGCGTTTGAGCCACTTGATTGCTAAATGACAGTTGCTTGTTGGAAAGCCATTTCTCATGTCATTTAACAGCAGGAGGATGCATTTCTGTTCCATATAAGAGCCTTTGTTAGCTGGATGTCACTGTGACACCCCTGAGGAAGGCAGGGGCAGCCAAGTGTGTTGTTTGAGAATTGGTCTGAGCCGGCAGCAGAGGAGCTCTGCTCGAGTGCCAGGAGAGCTCTGAGTACTCCCTTGTTGATTGCTTTGAACTAATGTCTTGTTGGTGCTTCAAAGAAATGCACTGCTAGTAAACTATTTCTTTCTTAGAATCACAGAATTGTAGAGTCATTTAGGTTGGAAAAGACCCTTAAGATCAGCTAGTTCAACCATTAATCCAGCATTGCCAAGTCCACCACTAAACCATACCCATCAGCACCACATCTACATGGCTTTTAAATGCCTCCAGAGGTGGTGACTCTACCACCATCTGTTCCAGGCCTATTCCAATGCCTGACAATCCTTTCAGTGAAAAAGATTTTTGTAATATCTAATCTAAACCTCCCCTGATGTAGCTTGAGGCCACTTCCTCTTCTATCGCTTGTTACCTGGGAGAAGACACCAACATTCACCTCTCTACAACCTCCTTTTGGGTAGTTGTAGAGAATGATAAGGTCTTCCCTTAGCTTCATTTTCTCCAGGCTAAACAACCCCACTTCCTTCAGCTGCTCCTCAGCTGGGAGTTGTGCTCCAGCCCCTTCACTAGCCTCTTATGCTCCTCTTTCAATGTTTTCCTGAAAGTGTACTACTAATATTGAGGAAGCAAATATAGTTAAATATATCCTAGTTACACTCAACTACTCTTTTGTGCATTTTTCCCCTCAAATCCCCCTGCAGACACACAGTAAATGATAACTGGGTTCAAACAGGGGATTTTGAATATAGATGAACAACTAAGCAGCAGCAAAACAAAAGCAAACTTAATTTCTGTCAGCTGCTTATTCTGAAATGGCCTTTTGTCACATGACAAACTTGTCCTAGAAATGTTGGTAAGGCAGGCTGATATTTTGGTGTTTGAGCAAGCCTTACAGCCAGCACTGATGTGTGTATGTAGGTATGGATGTGAGAAAGAGATTTCTGCAGTTTTAATAAAAAAACCTGCTCTATAAACCAACTGGAAGGACTAAATTTCTGTTGTAGAATGACACTTTGTGTATCATTAAGTAAGGATAGCTGTAGTGTGACTGCTCAGGCAGAGGTAACATCTGATGGACTTCCAAAAAGAACTGTCATGTAGCCTTGACCATTGGGTGTTTGTTAGATTTCTGTTGTTGGCCAAGAGATGGGGCTGTTGTCACCTGAGACACACGATAGGACTGGTTGTTGAGTCTGATCCCACTGGTGAGAGTAACATAGAGAGAAGTAAGTTGTTGTATGCAGTGAGGTAGCTTTTCTCAGCAGTGGGTGGAGATGTATAAGGTAAACACGTGCCAGTAATGTCATGTGTCAACTTAAACTGAAACTGCCTCAGCCTGTGTGTACAGTTTGGGTGTGGCAGAGCAAAGGTCACAAACTGTCACTTCAATTTTCAGCTTGGCTTAGAGGGCTCATTTGAAAGGTGTGCACGTGTGCAGGTGCATCTCTATGCTTTGAAAGGCGTGTGCTGCTGCAGTTGACATTTCAGCTTTGCCTTGTTTGCAGTAGGAATGTGAAGGCAGAGACAGTTGTCAGAAGGACTTTGAGATTGCAAAAGTTGGTCTAGAATATAAAATAGATACCTTAGTATATAGGTTGATAACCTAAAACCCCTTTTTTTCTCCCAAGCTTTTACTTTTAACAAATTATAAGAAGGGTTATTGAGGACGATGTATGTCAGGGGAAAGCAAACAGAAATTACTTGAAGTTGTTGGTGTCCTCCTTCACCTTATCCTCTTTGTGTTTTCAGCCATCCCTTGTGCAGTTGTTCATTCTGAGTAATACTTTGTCCAGCAATTTGAACATGGCATAAATTTGCATTGCCAATATCTGCAGACTTGAGAACCTGGAAAAAAAATGAGAGTTCTGACAGACCCATGTGTACTGTAAGCCCTAGCTGATGCTGTGATTTCTTCTTGGAGGTTCAAGCTGTGTATTGCATCAGACTGTCAAAAGAAGAATGGTACAATAATTGAAAAGCATTTAAATGAAAAGAGTTTTGTTGTTCATGAGTCTGAAATTCTCTCAGCCTTGAAGCCCTGTATGACTGGTAAACTGACTATGAATATGGGGCTGATTGATAGTCAAAATGGTGGTACTGCAAAAGCTCAGGTGATGAAAATTAATGTTTAGTGATTTACACCACCTACAAGTCCTATTGGGATAGGCTGTGTCCTTTCCCAAATCAAAGACCATTCCAGAAGTGGATCTGTGGGGTTTTTTCTCATAGAAATGTCTTGCCTAAATCAGTAGTCTAAGTCTAAGCCTAAGTGTTCTCTTCCACTGTTAAATTACGATGCCTAGGATGAATTAAAATGACATTCATATTTGAAAATTTAATTTAATTTTCCTTCTGTGGTGGTTTGAAAGGCCCATTCCCCCATGTTGTACATCTCATAGCCCCATTGGATGTATAGGAACTATACAGTTGAAGCTGAAACCATAGCATAATCTGGTTTTTTTTCACCATTACCTACATTTCTGCTGCAGAGGGCACTGAGCAGCTTTGGTGGGTTCTGGAGTTTTTGAGCCTGTCGCCTGGCAGTGGGACCTTTACCTATTGACACACCAGTTTGTCTTGTTTTGAACTTGGGGAACTGCTTCCATTCTCTGTTGATTACTTGTTTGTCTCCTAAAATTTTCTGCACATATAATAGTATATCTTACAGTCTCTCATTCTCTGAGAATGGGACTGAGAGGAGCTTCTTATGTGCATCCTACCAGGCCACAGTGATGCTGTAACAGCCTTGGGCATGTTCACACCTCCTGAGGACCTGCAGTGCAGAGTCCCTTCAGTTAATTTTGGGCCAAGCTGGCCCATTGCAGTCCTGAGGTGTGTGGAAACAATGGCTCAGGAAGGAGCACTCTGCCTTGTGACAGCTTTCACAGGTGCCCAGGGCTTTCTGTACCACTCGCTTTATTGCTCTGGGGATTCACCAGGGCCAAGTATGCCTGGGTGAGCTTAGACACGCCATGTAAATACGCCCATGAGAAATGACTTTCCCGTTTCTGCACTGAAGTTCCCTTTTCCTGTTGTAGACAGGTGAATCGTCTCAAACAGAAACAGTCTCTGAGGAGAACAAGAGCTTGATGTGGATCCTGCTGAAGCAGCTGCGTCCTGGCATGGACCTGTCACGGGTGGTGCTGCCCACCTTCATCCTGGAGCCACGTTCGTTCCTTAACAAACTCTCTGACTACTACTACCATGCTGACCTGCTTTCCCAGTAAGCAGCATGAAGAGTGTGCCTGACCTGGACGCTTTTTTTATAGTTGTGAAAATATGTGTTGGTATGCTTGAAAAGCTCCCAGCTCCCTAGCTCCCTCAGTTCAACATAGATCAAGCCAGGCACCATCTGCAGTGACTTTTTAAAGATAAACTGCTGCCAGTGAGGAGTGAGAAAGGAAAAGTTGAACTCCAGGCAAAACTACCTTTGCACTGCACATATTTTCCACCGTTGGCTGGAACTGATGGGGATTCAGCTGATGCCTTTGAGTATCTCACAACAGAGCTGTGCCACCTCCTGGTGTACTCATGTACAGAGGGGAATAGGACAGAGAGTGAAAAGAAGTGTCAAGCACTTCTGCCCCCAAAAGCAATGTAATTATGTTGGTTGATAAACAAATAAGAAACATCTTTTAAAACCATTGATGAGAGAGGTCTGCTGGGAGCAGCAGAGTAGAAAATAGGAAACGTTATGCTTCCAGATAGGACCCGCCTTCTCAATGAGTTATACCTGGTGAATTGTGAAACTACTGTGTGCAATATTCTAATAGCAGCACTAGTTATTCAGTGCAGTTATTCCACTGCATCTGGCTATTTATAGAATTGTGGTATTTTCAAGCCTTGTTTGTGGTATTTGTAACATCTGAAGTTAGGGAAGTGGTTCTCCTCGGTGCTGAGATCTAAGAACACTTTGAGAGGTTTGGAGGTTTTGTTAAATAAGCCTCTTTGTGGTACAGATGATCCTTCTAAATTTTACAATAATTCATCCAAGTTGATTTTTAAATCTGATTAAATGGTTGGAAATACCAGGAACTCTATTGTTCATGTTTATTTCCTGCTTCATCTTCGAGCAGGGAGGTGTTGTATGAGGTGACCTTTAAAAGTGCCTTCCATCCTAAAGTATGAGATCTCAAAGTGGGATAGAGACCTTGTAGCACACCAGCTTTAAAATTTTTTTAAGGAAGAGGGAAACAAAGAAAAAGAGACAAAAATAGAATTGTCTTTGATTTTGGTGGTATAGGTTTTACTGTTTTTATGACTCACAGTGTACTGTTAGCTCTGACTAAATACTGAGTGGCAGTCCCACATTAATATACTTGAATGTCCAATCAAACCCAATACGCTCCAGAAATATTTTTAGCCTCTCTGTGGGAGTACAGGGCAAGGTTTGCCACCTTTTAAGAGTTTATTTTTGTGTTGTATGATGTGTGCTGGCAGTTACTTCCCTTTAGTTCTGGGGAAATACTATTGAAATTAATGTTATTATACTGGTAAGAAATTAATGTGATGCGTGACCGGTATAAAGACCATTTTATATTCTCTTTTGCAGGGCTGCCCTTGAAGATGATCCATACACTCGAATGAAACAAGTTTTGAGGTGGTATCTGTCCGGCTTCTATAAGAAGCCAAAGGTAAAAGGAGGCATGAAGTTCAGGTTGTAATGGCCATTGCAATCTTCTGCATGGTTGTGTATTTCTCTATTGCCTCTTCTTTGACAATTTACCTCTTCTATTGTTTAGAAGACTTCGACCGTTACTTTTAAAACTGAAGTTGCATTTGGTTTCAGAGTAGACAGTGAATGTAAAATAGTGTTGATCAACCTCAGAGCCTTTGCAGTAGACAGTTAGAAGGCAAAAGTAGTCATTAACAAGTAACATGTCCTGGAATGCAAGACTTTTCCCTTTGCTGAAAGCCGCTCTCCCTTCTCTTTTCAGGCCTTTTACTACCACTATGCATGTTTCCACATCATTATGCACCTGTTACGTATAGTAGCAGCAATAATAAGGTTTGGTCATCTTGTAAGGCTTTTATCAGGCAGTATTAAATATTAAATTGGTGAGAATAGCAGATTAATCCATGGCCCAGATTAAAGGAGATTAGATTAGACTAGATTAGATTCGATTAGAAGAATACATGTAAGATAGTTTAAAACATCAGGGAGAGAATTATTATATTGTTTTGTGGCCATCTGTAGAGTTGTGTTGCAAATCTTCATTTGTAGCAGGTTATGATTACTTGATTTTTCAGGGAATAAAAAAGCCATACAACCCTATTCTGGGAGAGACATTTCGCTGCTGTTGGTTTCACCCTCAGACGAACAGTCACACATTTTACATAGCAGAACAGGTAAGTTGCTTTACTTGTATGCTCTGGTGTTGCAAACAGCAACCTGTTTGCACCTCCATGCATAAAATACATCTCACCCTAGGAGAGGAACTTGAAGTTTTGTGTAAATGTTCAAGAGCAGGAGATGGGGTAAACTGGTTGCTGATCTTTTTTCTTTTCAGATTTACAGAAGTTATGTGAGGTTTGGTAGGCACTCAAGACTATAAAAGCAGGTCTCCCATATATAACATCAGCTTCCTCAATAAAGACCTTTCCTATGGGATTCTGCTCTACTGTTTTCTTACTCCTTCTTACTGTTAATAAAACGTGTGTTGTTTTGCCTCTGTCAGAAGGAGCATAAAACACACAAATCCTTCTGTCTTTTCTTTCTAAACTTTCTATAATGATTTTAATAGGAGTGAATTGAGGGCTTATCTCTATGTCTTTGTGAATAAATGAACAGCAGAGGACAAAAGTAAACTGGCCTGAGAAAATGTACTTTGGCAGTTACAGTGTTAATAAAGGGATCTGAGAACCATGTGGACTTTGGTAAAGAGACTCCCTGTTTCACATGCACTTTTTTTCCTATTTAATCAGATAATTTTCGCTTTGCTAAATTCTTTATTTTAGCCACTGCATCCGTTTTATGGAGGTTATACAAATGCTGCCCAAAAATTCTGCACTGTTCATTTATTGTGTTGAAAATCTGACACTCTACCTGTTGGCCTAAAGTGATCTCACATGTACAGGCTCAAGAAGATACAGGGTGGGGGACAAAGTTTAGATCTATCATGTTCTCATGTGTAATGAGGACAGGTATCATGTTCCCTCCTTTAACATGGAGGTTAATGGTGCAGATGGGGCTTAGTCCTGCAGCCTCTGTCTTGTGCTTTCCCTGGAGCCTGTGAGGCTGTGTGTGCACCCACTGCTCTGCTTAGCCTGTACAGACTGCTCTAAATGACCTCTGCCTATTTTTGTTCTAGGTCTCCCATCATCCACCAGTGTCAGCTTTTCATGTCAGCAATAGGAAGGATGGATTCTGCATTACTGGCAGCATTCTAGCTAGGTCCAAGTTTTATGGTAAGGCATTAAGTCTAAGCACCTCCCAGGTAACATTGTGGCATTGGTTTTCCTTTGTTTTTCAATCACTCCTGAGTGCATTGAGAGTTAAGATCAAAGAAATGCTTATAAGATCTAGCACCAGGATAGCCTCATTCCTTGTCTTGGCTCTCATAGGTTTTTCTCCATTTCCATCATTTCAACGTGAAACCACACTGATATTAAAAAAAAAAAAAAAAGAAAAAAAATCAGATAGAAAGATTGAGAGTTTTAAAAGCCTGTTTTTCTGAAAGCAAAAGTTTGTAAGAATGCATGGGCAGTTGGTTGTCAGACCACTTTTCGTGTGCTCATGAATGAGTCACTTTACAGCTATTTGACCATCCAACCGACAAGTGCACAAGTCTGTATAAATGTAACACCCTTTTTGTAGCTCCCAGGTCCCTGAGAGCTGAACCCCAGAGCTTCAAAATGTCCTTGAATCTTTTAATACGAGGTAACAGCACAACTCCAGACTCCGGAACAATGTTGCTGTTTGAAATAGTTTTTTTTTGTTTAGACAAATGCCTCTTCATTATTATCTTCTGCTAAGTGTATTTGCTGCAACACTTGTAAATAGTCTTTGCTGTCCTTCTGGCAATTTTATTTGTTATCTGGGATCATACACAATCAGAAAAGTTGTGAGAACAGAAGGACCTGAAAAACTGCTAAGCATTAGAACTGCTTTCTTTAAACTAGTGACCTGTTTAATCTACTGTTCTCTCTGCAACAGGGGCTAAATGCCAGATCAAATGAGAGCCATACAGCAGTTTGTTAGAACTGCCTGCCTCCAATTGCATGATCTGCAGGGTCTTGAATTATGAGCATTTCATATCTTTTCTTTCATTAGTGACTGACATTTAAATGGAAATGTGGTTTTTTTAGTAGGATGAGGGACAAAGTATAACATGCATTTTTTAATGTATATGTATTTGTTCTTTTCAATTCTAGGTAACTCACTGTCTGCACTGTTGGATGGGAAAGCAAAGCTTATGTTTCTAAACAGAGGGGAAGACTACATAATTACTATGCCATACGCCCACTGTAAAGGTAAGTTATGACTCTTCAAATAGGAAGCAAACAGAAAGAATAATACAGTGGTATCTTACTGACTAACTCTGCATTGGCTCTCCCCTCTCAAATAAGTGACACCATAGGGACTGGTAACTCCAGAGAGCAGTCACTCCACACATGAGTCATAGTGCTCAGCAGGAGACTGGTCATCCTCACTGAAGCCTTTTTGTTCTGTCTGTGCAGAGCTGAGGATGGAATTAGGCCCATCTGCATTAGTTTTAACACTGCACGGGAACAGAAAAATACTGCCTATATGCACTGCAGATAAAGTGGAGATGGAAAGAATAAGACTACATTTCTGAGCTTCTGAGGATAAAAAGTTTTTCTTATGTTAACACTGAAATTGTTTAATATATTTGCTTGCTTTTTGAGAATAAAGGAAAATCCTGAATTCTCTTCTAATTTCTTAGTTACTCTAATCATTGTATTCCTCAGAGTATAAGCTGCCTCAGTGAGGCTGATGCTTATTCCTGTGTGGCTTTGCTCTGTCGAGCCAGTGTGCACTGCGGCTGGGGGGTGGCTGCTGATTCACTGCTCCTCAGGAAGCATTTCTCCTCAGGAAGCTGTGTCGGTGGCATTTCAACCACAGTGATAAAATCAGCAGCTGGATCCAATTTTGATTTTTGAATATTTTTTAATTTGGCATCTTGACTTGAAAGTTAATACTTCTGGAGGGGCTGAGTACCTGAAAACAGTAACTTCTCTAAATCACACTTATGCACTTCAGTGCATAAGTCTTTTTCTTGTCAGTTTTTCTGCAAATGACCTCTTCAGCAAATGGTAAACATGTATAAGAAGCAGCTCCCTACATGACTATTAGACTCCCAGATTCTGCTGAATCCCATTACAGCTTCTCTCTGCCCCATCCACGCTGTGAGAAGCAGCTGGATCTGTTTATAAATATAAGCAACTGGATCTGGTATAAATAAAGTTGCAGGGCACAACCTTCTTTATTTTTCCTGTCCCACTTTCAGCTTGCCACAGGTGCACTATCAGCACTTGTGAGTCAAGCTGTTTCCTAGCTGCTGTAATAAATGGGGAATACAGACTCAGGAGGATTCTTCATGCTTATAGTAAACAGCCATTTCCCAGAAACTTCGAGTGCTGTCTTTTCAAAACTTTAAGCCAAGTAGTGAATTTCACAGCATGTCAAGTGAGAGCCAAGTTGACCTGAGAAAGGAGGTTGCTTCCATTGGGGCCTTTCTTAAGCCTCCTTTTTTTCCTTTCAGGACTTTTATATGGTACCATGACAATGGAGCTTGGAGGGAAAGTTACCATTGACTGTGAGAAAACTAACCACAGGGCAGAACTGGAATTCAAGCTGAAGGTAAGAGACATTGTGGCCCCCATTTTGAATGGTCTCATGCTTGTCCCTGTGCCCTAGGCAGGGTTTGACCATACACACCAGATCATTTTTATACCAGCAATGTGTGTGTGCACCACAGTGTGGCCTACCTGGAGAGGAGGCATCACCCTGCACTCAGTTTTGCCTCATGCAACTTGATTTGAACCCAGGAAGCCTTAGTTTTACAATGATTTGTTCACTGCCAGCCAGCTAGCCACTGGCCAAACTTCGTTCTGAAAGTTTGGCACTGACAGCATGGTTTCTGTTCAGGCAGGTACAATTATTTCTGCTTGAAAAATACAGCAAGGTGTACAAACTACTTTGAGGCAAGTTAGGATGTGGATCTTTGGTGTATCTCTCCAGTAGCCATCACATCTGTGCTCTGACCTCGCAGGTGTTACACTGAGCTGTACCTTGTGTTTGTCAAGGCTACAGGAGCTTGCTTTGATGGCAGGGTAAGAGCCTGTTTTCAGGCAGATAATTCTGAGTGGCTGTCACACTGAAAAGCCTTACACTGACTCATTCAGATATCTAGTCCCTCGCCTAGAAAGCCTGATGACGCAGATTTATGGTATGCAAGCAGAATGGAGGCATTTTGAGCATACCTGTTACTACATATGTAAAAATTTGGGAAGGAAAGTGATAACCTGTAACTTTTCTTGGGCAGTTAACTTGCTTTTTAAGGAGCATCTGTTTCTTTTCTGCTCCAACTAACAATTTCTTGCCTGGGAAAAAAATGAAAGGAGAACTGAGAGACTGCAGGACTTCAGGGTTGCAGCCTTAGCCAGTGTAAACGTGAGAGATGACTGGAGTTAGGGGAGTCGTTTGCAAACTGCATTTTTTTCAAGGGCAACAATAATTTGGCTTTATTTGACCTTTACAAAGGGAACTGTTTCCCTGTGCACTTTCTTGACATTTCCACATACTTGTCTTTAAAGCCTGTTCTTCCCATAGGCCTGGTGTACTGTGTTGAGGTCAATGGGATGTTGCCCTGACTTTGGTCAGTGTCATCTACCTACAAACAGTTCAGAGCTTAAAGTGCAGACCCTTCTTTTCTAGCTTGAAAACAATACCCTTAATCTACAGATGACTCAGAAAGGTCCCTGTGTCTTAATTACATGCTCTGCTTTGAGTATTTCTTAGATACCTTTTTTAGTAGAATTGTTAGAAGTTAAAGGTAAACCCCATAACTTTGTTATTAATTTGGATATGTTCCTATTCTCTGCTGGATTGCAAATGCTTGAGATACTTTTGAGATTTCTTCATTCATGGGTGTTGTGTGAAATTTGGTTTTATATTGTTATTTAAAAAAAAAGTTCCTCTCCACAAATATTATTGGAAAGTAGCTGCTAAAATGACTGAAGAAATGTTGTATGGTATGAATAGAAGATCTGGTCACTTATCACTGCTCTCTTCCTGTGTTTGGCAGACAGGAGATGAGGGGAGTTTTCCATTGTTCTGAGAATCTTTTCTTTGACTCTGGAAATACCCTTTTTCTTTCTTTTTTTTTTTTTTTTTTTTGTTTGCTGCTGGTGAGAGCTTCTTCACTGGAAAATTAACACGGATGCAGTCATCAGCACTGCCACGCTGCTGTTGCTGTCCCATAAGCAGGAAGAGTCAGCATTAGTGCTGCTCCTTTTCTTTGGACAAGGCTGCGAGTATAAGAGTGCAAACTGTAATGTGATTCATGACAATGGGAAGGACTTGTCCGCATACACTTATCCCAGTGTCTAGCTGAAAATAAGTAAGTGTATTTGCAATGAAAGTGAGGCCTTGTACTGCTAACTGTTGATGCACCTGAAAGTTCATCTCCCTTCCTGCAGCTACAGTGATTTTGGTGTTGCAAACAAAAGGAAGAGAGCACAATGTGAGATAGTCAAAATCCATGTTAGAATTCATTCTGCATTTCCCCAGAAATAGTGGCAAGCAGGTTGCACTTTCCTTCCCTCCTGTTGCATCACTGTGTTTGGTTCCCTTCCAGTTCTCACTAGACTGATCGAATTTTCTATTCCTATTCTCCCCTGACAGCCCTTCTTCGGTGGCAGCGCAAGCATTAATCAAATCTCTGGGAAGATTAAATCAGGAGAAGAAGTGTTAGCAAGTCTCAATGGACACTGGGTAACACATGATAATCGAAGTTGCTGACAGGTTAAGTGCTCATGGCACCAGGGTGCGTGGGAGGATGGCAGCCCTTGGCGGGCTCTCTGAGATGGAATGGGCGCTGCCAAGGGCCATGTCCTGCCTTTTTGTGCCAGCCCCAGGGAATGCAGTCCCAAGCAGAGCATTCCAGGCCACACCTCTCAAGGTACCTCTCAAGGTCATTTACACTTCAGTAGTCCCATTCACCTGCAGTGTGGGTAACACTTGCAGTCCCAGAACCTGGGCCAAAACTGGGAACAGTAAGGAGGCTTTCAATCAAAGCCAGTGGTTCTGTATTTAGGGTCTGAGGCTTAGGTCAAGCACTGATGCCAAATGATACAGTGTGTATTAAGGTGTGACTGTGAAGATCATGAGGCTTCCTTTTGTCTTGGTGTGTTCAGTACTTCCTCAGTTATGTCAGTATCAGGGAAGAACTTCACAAGGTTTTGAATTCACAGGGTTTTAAATTCATTATTTATGAATTAGAATTTAGAAGACGGTTACTCCTCTGTTCATGAGGTGAAGAACAGAGGCATAAATTCAGTGAGAGTTATTGTATGGGCAGCTCAGAACTGTAATCAGAGCACCTAGCACCTTTGTGCACTTAGTATACACACGTCACCCTCAAGCCAAAATCCAATAAGAATAAAGTTGCATGGTGAAGGATGTAGTCTAGTTTTGATTGAAACTCCTGGTAATTGAGGCAAAACCAGTGAGCACTGGGGTTTGGGCTGGACATTGGCTAGGTATTTCTTCTCTCAGCATCATTTGGACATCTGCATCATCATTACAGTTGTCCTGTGCTCTCTTTCCGGTTCATAGAAATTGCCACTTCTGAGATGAGATTTGTCTCATCCTGAAGGAGGTATTTAAAATAGGTCAGGTGAAATGTGCCTGAATAAAGCCCTTTCTATAGTGAGGTCCTAACCACAGTGTAGCCTTTGGTATGGGACTCGTCCCCTCAGACAATCTGTCTTTTAACATAAAAAGCTAATGACCATTTTGAAATTGGGATATTTGTGCTTTCTGGGCGTATACAAAGTGATTTGCTCCCTGTGCCTGGGTAGCTTTTCCATCCTGAGCTCCCTTTCCTGCAGGATGAGCCTTGGCAATTGTGAGTTGTGCTGGGCTGGGGAGTACCTTGTCTGTGGAGGGTCCTGCAAACACCATCCACAAGAATATGTAACCAAGGGGTTCCCCTGGGGCGCAGAGCCACGTGGTTGTGTGCTGCTCAGCTTCCAGCCTTCTGTTTATTTATTCCTCCCTTGTTTTTTATCCTGGTTGGTTGTGGTGCACAAAACTATAATGATGTATAAAAGAAGTTAAAATGGCTTTGAAAGGGTGGCTCCATGAGCCACTGTTTGCAGCTGTGCACTGTGAATAGAGGAGCTGCTGTGTGCTGGTAGGGATGGTGCCTGTTCTGCTCTCTCCCTGCTGAGAGTATTGGCCTGCTCTCCTGGATTTTCTCTGACACTGTCCAGTTTCCTGACAGAGACCCTCGCATCTGAAAGGTAAATTCTCTGTCTCAGGACCTGAAAACCCACCTGAATAAAGAAGGGAAGCAAATTCCAATGCTTCTCAGTCCTAGGATCACAGCAGCAGCTGAGTGTTTTGTATATGCCCCTTAGAGATGTATGTAGTGATGCTTGATAATGCCTGCCTGCCTCCTCCTATCCGCAGCTGGGGGTCTCTTGGGGACCTCAGATCAGTCCTGGAACTGGCATCTCGGGATATGGCCTGAGGGAGACCTTGAGGAGGGATGATAGTCCCTCAGGGTTGAAGGCATTTCACAGCTGAAGATGTGATGACTTTGAGACATACATCAGGAAACAGTGCAGGGGGAGAAATGCAGCCAATGGAATGCAAAGAAATTAGGCAGCTACAGGCAAAGCCAATAGCCATGACTTAAATAAGGTTTGTCTGATACTCACATCGTGTCCAGGCAGCTGAATGGCACCAATATACTGCTCAGCATCTGTAACCATCTGATTCATTCCACTCGCAGTCAGTGTCAGGCTGTTCACTCTGTAAACTACCCTCTCTGGCTCTGTGGCATTGCTGTGTCCGTGAGCCAGGCTGGGAAGCAGATCAGTTAAGCAGGGGCACAGCAATATTGTCTAGCCAGCCTCAGATCAGGGAAGTGCTGCTTAGTTGTTGGTTGCCAAGTAAATTGGCAAGGAGTAAGAATTGAAGACTGCTGACATTTTGAAAGTCAGGAGCAATAGTAGAAAAACCTGGCTATACTGAAAAGAAGAAAAATGTGAAAGAGTATCTCGGCTTTAGCTCTCCTTTCTAGAGAGGATGGTATTTCAGGGGGCTCCATGTGAGATTTCAGCATTGAGAAATGGAAGAAATATTGGAAAAGGAGCTAGGGATCTTGTTTGTATGTGCTGGGTGGTAGCTGGGGAAAGAAGAGTATCTTAAGGCTTGTGTGGGCACCCATGTCTGGGGACAAGACTAATAGGAGGGACCGGGTCCCTTTCTAATTATTCTGTGATAATTCTGCTAGTGCTTCTGGGATGCCTCACCTCATTTGTTTTAGAAACTTTCAGGAAGCGTTCAGTGAGATTTTATGAGATAGAGGGGGAAACTGCCTCCTAACTGAGCTGTATTCCTGATCATCATCCAGAGGCAGCTTCCATTTGTCAGGTTTATTTTCTGCCTTTTGTTTCTGATTGTCATTAACATTTTCACCTAATTTTGCTTCTCAGGATGGGGAAGTGCATATAAATGAGTTGAAAAGCGGGAATGCAGAAGTGTTCTGGAACCCGACCAGTGAAGTACGGAGGCAGAGGCTGAAGCGCCACATTGTGCTGTTTGAGGAGCAGACGGACTTTGAGTCAGAGAGGTAGGGAGCTTGGGGAATGTCTCACTGCCTCTTCTCTGCTGGGGGCAGGGCTCTGATCAGAAGGCTCCAATTCCTCAGCACAATCCTGGAAAGGCAGTGACCTGCTTTGTCTGCACATATTACCCAGCCATTTACTTATTTTTTTCCAGGCTATTAGCTCTGGAGTATTTTCATGAGGTATAGCTCTGAAATAACCAGGGACCTGGGCTGACAAATTATGGAGGCTACATTTTATCTGCTTAAAATAACAACTCTGCTTGGACTCCAAAAATCATGAACAAAGTCTCTGTAACTGCTGGAACACTTTATGGAAGGGCAAGGTGTCAATCTGTGGTTGGATATCTTGTTAAGAAGAGTTTTTTCAACCACAGAATCTTAAACTAGATGCAGGAATTGTGGAAAGTCCTGGAATCAAGAGAAGCAGTAGTTTGAACCACATAACAGGATTTTATGAAAGAATACAGTTAAACATATGTTTAACTCTGCTTCATAATCTCAGCTGAAATCTCCAATGAAGTCTGCGCCAGGTTTTTTAGAATTATGTAGGTTACCTAAAAATGTAGTCCTGGCAAACAACTTAGGAAATTGAAGGAATGACTAATACATCACCAAACCAGTTGCTGAGCAAGAGCATTATGTGTTGAGCAACATTATGTGGCGCTGGCTTCAAACCAACTACTCTTGCCCCTTCTCTGGTTTGGTCAGGCAGTACCAGCCAACATCCCAAGACAGCACATGCATTTTGCTGCCTGGCTTTGCCTTACATGACCACCTCTCTGTGGGCATCTGATTTTTGTGTTGCATTCCCCTTTTCATAAGTAAAAAAGGGATTGCATGAAAATAAAAACATATGAACATATAGTTTGTTCTGGACAACAGTGGACCTTATGGGCAGTAAAGTCTGTATTTGTAACTTACAGTTGTGCAATTGCCATTTCTTCAGAGCAGACAGCAGTGCATTTCTCTATTAATCTTCAGAAGAAAATTCTTTTAAAGGACACAAGAAATCTCAGTCTCATGGACATAGAATCTCCAGTTCTCTGTTTACCAGGTTATGGCCAGAGCTGACTCTCTTTGCTACATCAGAGATTAATAATGATACATGCATCCAAGGGAAGGAGGCAAAAGGGAAAGTAGAGATCCCTAACAGACATTCCACCGAGTTCCTTATGCTGACAGTTGTATGAATAAATTACCATTTAATCCACCTGAAATCACCTGAAAATCACCTATTTTCACAAATGTGGGAGAGCCTCTGAAGCTCATACCACTATGCAGCTCACCGTGGAGGGTCTCATTGCCTGACACATAGAGCTCCTGGTGGAGTAATTTGCCCTTGTCAAATAGTTTTGTGCATGTCCCTCTGAGGTTCTCAGAATTAGAGGACTCACTCTTTACACCACTGCATTCCTTAGGACGGACTTTACACTGCCACAGTATTTTCTCAGGCCATTATTTCCACTCCTCCCCCACCCTCATCACTGACTTTGAATTGAATTTCCTTCCTTTGTTTCTGAGAGAAAATATTCATATACAGAAAAATGGGAGTGACTTGTTAAAAAGGAAAGAAAAGTGTTTCTCTGCCTTCAGTAATTATCTAAGAGGCTACATTTTTGGAAGTGTGTTAATGTATGCTGATAGAAATATAATGAAAGCATCAATATGCCTTTTAAATTAAGAGCTTCACAGCAAGCTCCAAATTAAATGCAGTAATGTATTCATCTTCTAAATGGAAGATGAGTGTTTTGTGGAGCTGGGAATACTGGAACAGCCTGGATCTCCTGTGCATAGTCTAACCACTCGGTAATGCGTTGGGAGGGCTAGCTGCTAGTCTCTGAAGTATTTCCAATCTGAAATAAAGATTAGAGTGCTTTGGTTAGAGGAACTGCAGAGAGGCCTATCACAGCTCGGCTAGAGTAAAAAAAAGAAAAGTAATGATTTTTCTCTCGTAAAAGGCAGATCCTCTCCCCAGGGCAGAGGCTCAGTGAGACATCATATGACAGATCACGTATCCTTTGGCAGCTGAAAACAAGTGTGGGTGAAAGCCTGTGCTCGTGCTCGCAGTTCGTGAGCACAAGGGCATGTCCGTTGCTTCCAGATCGAATCGGCTGCCTGCAGATCTGGTAGCTAATCCCATGTAGGAGTACAACATGCAAGATATGCACACAAATTTGTTTTCCAGTGCTTTTAAACTTTAAATATAAAGCCTTTGTTTGGGGGATAGACATTAACACAAAGGCTCCTAAACTGAAGTGCCTGAAAGGGCAAGGAAGAGAACAGATTCTCCATCAATCACCTCTAAAGAGGCCTCTGATCTCAGTGAATTGAGCACAACTATCCTATAACTCACACAGACAACACTGAAGAATTTAATGAATATTGTAGGTGATGTTTTGTAAGGGAAAGTCCCCTGTACTTCAGCAGGTCATTTGATATAGCATTCAGTGTTGCCATTCTTTAATTTACAAGCCAAAACTGAGGCAGAGCAATCCTGCTACAATTGCTCTGGAGTATCAATAGACCAGACAAGTGTCTGCTCTGAAGTTCCCACTGGCAAAATGCGTCGTTGGTTTTGAGGTGGTTTAACTTGCTTCCCTGTTTATTTCTAGGCTTTGGCAGCACGTTACCAGTGCAATAAACAAAGGCGATCAACACAAGGCAACGCAGGAAAAATTTGTGCTGGAGGAGGAGCAGAGGAATGCTGCCCGGGAGCGGAGGGAAAACAGCACAGAGTGGAAGCCGCTGCTCTTCCAGCACGATGCCTCAACTAATGAATGGCGCTACAAATACGAGGAGTGAGTGCTGGGCTTGGGGGTTATGAGCAGACCTCACTGCTTGGGTCCCCAGGCATGCAAGCGAGGTTACAGACCTGTAGTTGGAGTCCTGCCATTTCCCAAACTATGTCCAGAGCTTGCCCTTTCTGAGCTCCATGTCATCGTTATAATACATATTCCTGATGCTAATTGGGAATAGCTGGAAATGGGGGCTTAGCAATGGAAAATCCGCTATGCCATTGGTGCAAATGCCTATTGCTGCAATCAAATGCGGAGTCATTTAGCAGAGATTTTCTGCACTGTGCGAGCAGAGTTAAAAACTGTGCTCTCCTCCCCTGCCAAGAAGGGTGAAGCCTCTGGAGACTGAACCCCCTCATTCAAGGCAAGGAACTGTGAATGTGAAGGAAGTATGTTACTCCTGTTGCTGTATCTGGAAACTCCAGTTACTGTCAGGGATGATGGCCTGCCCTGATGCATGTGGAATTAGTGTATTGGTCTTAACACACCTGGTGTGGGATTCTTGCTTTTCTGATGGTATTTTTTTCATTTGGTCTCAAAAGTCTAAGGCCTTGGGATCCTTTGAACGACATTGCCCAATTTGAGAAGGATGGAATACTTCAGACAATGGAAAGACACTTATCTACAGGGATGTCAAACCACAAAACAACATGCATAAACAATCAAATTACACGACACAAGGTAAAAAGCTTGTTTTGGGGAATATAGTATTCTTTAGGATTGCTTAGATACACAGCCCTTTTTTACAGCATTTTCATGTAAGCACAGCATAGGCTGAAAGGTTTGTTTGGGGTAAATACAGCTTATGACTGCAGACCTGCAATATCATACCATCATTAACTCCATATAATTATTGGTTGACATATTCTATCCATTTTGGCATTTTTCTTCCACCTAATGTTAGTGAAAATGACCCTTTAGTGGGTTTTGCACATGACTGAGCTGACCTTCACAGATCAGTGTTTCCAAAGCAGAAAAGTTCCCATAGGTTTTGGAGTGCAGAATTGAGATCCTGCAACTTCAATTTCAGTTTTTGCCATCAGCCTTTATCTCTTACTTTCTCTCAGACAAGACAAGAAACCTCTCTCCATCCTTTCCTTTAAACAGAGACGATACTTTCTTATCTGACTTCTTTCATCTTTGGAGTGATATATGTCACTGATAACACACTTCATAAATGTTGAAATGCTGAACTAGCTAAATATAACCCATATTACACTGAAAAACTTGTATCTTACTATGTATGTACACTTTTCTTTTATAATACCTGAATCTGAATGTCTCTGAAGCAGTGGGCAAGTAAGAGGTTTGTAACTGCTTTTCAGACCCTCTAGTGAGAAGTTTGAATCAATGTGTTTGGTTTACCCATCTGAGAAGAAGGGAGAAGCTTTCTGAAGTGCATCGAGAAATGAGGCATAAAATTTCTGTGATATTTAAATACTTCATGCACCTTCTGAAAAATCTTCCCTGGAAAATTTGATTCTAATTTTTTTTCTTTTTTTTTCCATCCTTTCTCTTATGTATCTAGTTGAGCGGATACACAACTTAGCAAAGGAACTATAAGGTTCATCACTAGTATGTGTCAGTTAAAGGTACAAGAATATTTGGATAGGTGTCTTAAGGTTGTTGTCATTTGAGGAAATGCTTGTCTACGGGGCATGTGTGTAATATCCTTAAGTAGCTGCCAGGAGTCCAACTACTCGGAGTTGCTGAGAAAGCAATCAGACTTCCTAATCTCACACGTATTTCCCAGCACCCAGAATTATTTTGTTTAAAGCAAACACCCAAGTCTCCAATTTGACAGTGACTGAGGCTCTTTTGATCCCTGTTTTATCCAGAGGTCTGCCAAAGACTGCAGGCGCCGCAAAACCAGTGATCAGCCGTCCAACCACAGCCAGAATACAGAGAGCAGCTGTTCAACACCAGAGTCAGTGCAGGAGCTCTCAGATGATGATGGCAAGTATTTGTGTATCACTGGGTCAGGCTTTAATGTTCTTCCCTTTGTACCTTATTCCTTGAGCCAGCCCTGGGACATTTCCCAGCCCATTTAATACCATGGGCCAGCAGCCCACAGGCAAACACACAGGATGTTCTGCTTTTCTGTTCTCTGTATGTACTGCCTCTCTTTCTGCCTTACTATCCATGCCAAAAAGGGCTTCCCAGCTCCTGGCACAAACATGTTTGGGAAAACACACTGACATTCCAGTCAACAGTTAGGAAACAGCCCTTGTCATTCTCTTTTCTCTGCTTTTGTTAGAGGTGACCTTGAATGTTTCAGAGATAGGGACAGGTGCGAGCACTCCGTTCTCCTCCCCTCAGCTGGGGAGCATCCTGTCAAAATTGCCTGAGAGCTGACTGAGAAGGGGCTGCAAGCCAGTGTCACAGGACCCGTTCCAGTGGCCTGATTCTTCAGGGTGGAAGATTCTGTTCCCTGTCTCCTTCTCCCTGTGTTTCTTCCTGAAAGCGTCCCCCTGGCTGTGACAATTAGATCACAGCCAGCCACTTGCTGGGTGAATCTGTGTTGTGTTTCATCACTACCATTAGAATGGTGATGCAAAACATAATTGTCCTTCAATACTTTGCCACAGGGTTTGAAAGCCTGTGTGCTCAGTGTGGGAAAGAAATGAATCACCTGAAGGAAATTCACTCAGCTGTCTTATCTCTACAGAGAGCCCAACAAGACATACACAGGTAACTATTTTCTGTCATCAAATCAATGATTTTAATGGGCTGAAAATAACCTGTGGCATTTAACTCCTCACTGTGGCCTTTGGAGCGTCTCTATCAGCTGCTGGGGTGCACTTAACAGTTGTTTCTATAAGTAACCAATTAACAAACAAAGACAAACCCATCCCCTGCTTGAAACAGTGAGGAAATCTCTTCCTCTTAAGACTCTTTATGGCCAAAAATCTTCACCTCAGCATGTTTCACACCATATGGTATTCCAAACTGCAAAACAGCCACAGAAGCTGGGAGGGGCTGAACTGTGTCCTGGCTACAAATAAATAAATCTCTGCCAGGCAAGAGGTATGAGGTCTCCCTTCTTGTCGAGCATGTTACGGATTTCCTTGGTTTTCTGTAGAGATGCAGGCATGTGGTCTGAAAAGCTGGGCTCCATGGTGAAAAGCACTAACTTCCCACATTTCGTTTAAATGGCTAATTGCCGTCTGAGGGAAGTAGTGATCACACCTGCTGCTGCTAAACAGCTTTGTCCTGCAGACACCTGTAGCTGGGACAGGGGAGTTATTAACTGCTACATCTGCTCCAGGGAGCCCTGCTGGTTCCCCACTGTGTATTATCCAGCTTTCCTGAGGCTTCAGTGTGGTGGGATCACACGAGGCTCACCATTTCTAGATGCCAGAGCCATTGGTGATATGGCTTTGGCTTCTCTGTAGCTCTTGGGGGTGTTCGGGGCAGGCTCTTGTATTTGGGAAGTATAGGGCATAGGATTGTGAGTGCTGAATAAAGTGATTTCTTGGGGTTAGTGCCCTTACGCCTTCCCATGCCAAATAGCATGCTCTGCCTGATCCAGCTGCAGCCAGAAGTACTAATCTCTCTGTTAAAACAAAAAGGGAGGTAGAGTCTGCGGGGGCACAGTGAGGTAAAGGGATCCCTCCTGATATGGAAGTTCCGGGCATGTGCACATGTGTGAATGCACACCTCCCTCCAACCCACAGATAATCATACTGCTTTCTTTTCCAGAAACCTCAGTGCTCTGAACAAAAAGTCCTTCCACAGGAAGGCCTCTTCTGAAAGCTTCCTCCTGGACTCTCGCTGTTGGTTTCTCCTCTGCATCTTTCTTACGTGTCAACTATTCATTAATTATGTCTTCAAATAAAATCACTACGTTTGGCAGCAATAATGATTACTGGCTGCAGGAGGGGGGCCACTCGCACAAGGAGCCCAGAGAGGCACCAAAGCACTTTAGAACCAACGCAGCAGAGGTGGAAGAAAGTGGAAGAATGAGGTTAAAAAGGGACCTAGGAACCTGCAAAACTTTGTTCCTGCAGATTTTGTCATTTTTGCCTTTTACATGTACATCTTCAAGGACCTCTTAACCTGTACGGGCCTTAATGCTGAAGCCAAATGTAGCTTTAATTGTGCAATTTGTTTTCTATGTCTTGTCATTTTCTGATGCAATTAATAATTACCCAGCAGTATTGGTAACCCCAAAATGGTAAACATCCCAGTGTTTTGGAAAGGTCACACTGGCCTGGGTCACAGCTCCGTGAGTGAGGGAGTGCAGTTGGGGAGCTGTAAAGAATGGATGTCCATGGTGCCTGTCCGGCTGCCTTTAATTAATTATGGGAGGGAGCACACTTCGTCCAAAAATCCACCCCCACGATATTAAGTCATGATCTGTTTTGTCAGCACACACAGAATGAGACCTCAGGATGTGTTTTATTTTCCATTCCACAGGAACTGTAAATATGCACAATTTCCTAGAGCCATTCCTCTTTAGGAAATGGGAAGTATTCAGTGAAAGCTCCTTGTTTGTTTGCGGAGCTGACTGGTGTACTGGATCTGGCCCATCAAGTGTAACGTCAGATATGCCTGTTTGTAAAACCTGGTCACTTACTATTATTGTTATTATTTGCTATATGGCTGTTTTATAATATCACACACTAGCATTGTAGAGAGAAATCCACTGCCCCAGCATAGGTGAGAAGGATGGGAGAGATATAGGTGTATGTGTGTTCGGTCTTAGACCCATTTTTCGTCAGAGGTCAGGAAAGAGGAAGGGTTTTGCCACTGCATTGTTCAACTCTGTTAATAGTCTTCCTATTTTACACCATTTTTTAAAGATTTGCAATATTTTCTGTAGACTGCGGACAATACTAAGCCTTTCTTTTCTGGCCTGAAGTAGTTCCAAGTGGTAAGTACTGCTATATATACAGCCTTAAAATACTTAGTGGTGGTGCCAGTCTGGGCTATCTTTCAATGTAAATGTTTCCAAATTTTTAAGTACATTCCTCGTCATACTCCCCAGTTAGGGGAAACCTGTTTGTGCTTGATATGTTGAAATAAAACTACACACAACTTTCACTGACAGTCTATCTGACAAATTATTTTTGGTTTTGTATTTGATAGCATTTTACAAGTAAATCACTTTTTAGAGGAAAATCTACAGGAAAAGGCCTCCAAGAACCTCAGACACAGGCTCTAAGTTAGAACAGCAATAGCATTTTGATACCCCTCTGCTGAAATCATCTGTGTCTTCTAATTGTAGCAACTTCCTCAGAAACTAAAGTGGTTGCCTTGGTTTTCACTGTTGTACATGTAAATGTACAGACTTGTCTTGGACTTGGAAAACTTTTATATTAAGGACGTGACTTGATGACAGCAAATAGGTAGTTCCATGAAGAGAACCACAGCTCTCTGACATGAACAGGCAGGGTGAGAGCTGGCATCTGGAAGCCAACTGATCACAAATAATAAAGGAAGAGTGACTGTTACTAGCAAAAGCCTCCAGAAAACCAGAAGGTTCTTGATCCTTGAGGAATCATCCTTCAAGAATGTCAACAAAATTGATCCAGATTGGGTGTCTTTTTGAAAGACATCATCCTGGTCACCCTTTCTGAGGAAGTCTGACCTGTGCCACAGATAAAACTTGATGGGATGGGGTCTCCCCTTCTCTGCCTGTCAGGCTATGCAAAGTTCTGTATGCACCTTGAAAGTGTCAGCTCCTAAAGCTATGCAAACACATCTACTAATCTCCTTTGAATGCTTCTGCAAGTCAGCACATCTCTGGCCTGTCAGCACAGCCTTCCTCATCACACACATCCTGCTTTGGGATTATTTGAGTTACAGATAGGAGCCTCTCTACTTCTTTAGGGCTGTTTACCTCCCTTGGATACAAGTGTGTGGGGGTTTGAGAAATGCTTACTAAAAGAACAACAGGAAAAAAAAACCCAGCCCATGCCCACCTGAACCAAAGAGAAGCAGTGCTGAGCAGGAAGCATCCGGTAAGTGTAAATGCCAATGCTTGAAACTGAATGCTTGAAATTTGGATCAGTTCCATTTTACCAGACTCTGCACCCACAGGGATTTCACTGGGACTTGTTACTACAGTTAAGTAAAACACTTGCCACGAAAGGAGCAATTCAGAGAAAGAAACTATCAACTTACATAAACTAATTATGCATCTGCAGAGTAGGAGTTTCCAACATTTACTGCTGCTGCCACAGGGTATTAAAAATAATCCAAAAAGGAACAGCCTATAAATCCTTGTGCCATTAATTTTAATCCGATTTCAACATCTTGAGGTGAATGTTCTTACGGGATACGCGCACATAGAAGATAAAGGGTATTCTTGAGAAAAATCACGGTCAGAAATGATATTTCTCTGGAAGGAATACCTGCTGAGGAAAAAAGAACCATTTCAGGGCTTTAGAAAACCCAGTTTGTGCGTTGTTGGGAAAATTCCCCGTCCACCCTTAGCCCCTCCTTTTCGTGATCAGTGAGCAGGTCTTCAGCGCGTGAGCTTTTTTGGGTGGAGAGACGCGGATCGCGCCATATCCCAGCGTGGATCCTGCCTGCTCTCCACAGGTGCAAAAGCGTGTTACCAGGGGCCGTCCCGAGGCACGGCGGCCCTGGCAGGGGTGGCTGTCCGGGCGGGGGCGGGGGGCGGTCGCGGCCGCCCGCGGGGGCGGATAAAGCGGCAGCGCCGGCCCCTCCCTGCGGATGTGCCGAGCCGGGGCAGGACGGGCAGTGCCGGGAGCGGCGATGGCAGCCGCAGGAGCGGTGGGGCGGCTGCTGCTGGTGAGTGCCGGGTGAGGGGCTCTAGCCGGGCCGCAGGGCGGGGGTCTCTGGCCGCGGCCGCTGTCTGTGGGCAGGGACTCGCCCTCTACGTGCCCGCTGCGAGCGGGGACTGGCACCTGTCCGCAGCCAAATCCTTCGTTTTGACGGGAAAAGAGACTTCCTCCAAGTCCAGAGTGCAGGTTTTCCTACCCTCCTTTTCCTCAAGAGACTTTAGTAACTTACCTCAACTTCTTGTTTGTGTTGCTTGAAACTTCGGGAATCCCGAGTTTATGCCGGTCTCCTAAACCTGAAAAGGGTAAGGAAGGGGCAGCTGCTGTGAACCCAGCCCTGGCTTGGGGGGAACCCCCTGAAGGGAGTAGGGACTAGGGACGCGTCCTCCGAGTCTCCCTAACGCAGTTGCTGCCACTTTGCCTTCTCCCCTCGGAAAAAAAAAAAAAAAAAGTTACAAGTCAGGAGTGAACTTTTTAATTGTCTTTAAGTTATTTAACTAGGAAACTGGAAGTTTCCTCAACTACGCGAATAAGGGAAAGACTCAGTCTCCCAGGGAGAGAGTTGAAAGAGCGCAGCTGTGGGAGCGAGCTCTTGATTTCAAGCTTGGAAAGTGCCCGCTGATGGCAATTAGCGACGGGGAGCTCTGTGGCCGGCCCTTCCTCTCCCCCTGCATCTGTTCTAGGACCTTCTCTCTCTTGCGTTTTACAAGCAAGACATGTACTTCGGTGTCCCGAAACCGAGCTCCGCGCTTGCTTCCCTCCGAGGCAAGTGGGTGCATGCCCTGCGAGCCTCTTCCTCTTAAAAGAAAATTAATAATCAGAAATATATATAAAAATATATGTGTGTGTGTAAACATTCCCAATGCTCCTGTGGCTACAGTAAGTAATTTTTGTTAATGACTCAACTTGCCTTCTGCTTAAGATTACAGAGCCAGTGAGAAATGTTGGATGAGGTCTCTGGGGCGTTTCCTCCATTTTGCGGAGGGGGAAGACTAACACCGATCCCCATGAATTAAAAAGATGGGAGGAGGGAGAAACGAATGCATTGCATGTGGCACAAACTTCGGCCTCTGAAGTTCCATTGCAGTGAACTAGTGAAAAGAAATCAGAATTTTAAACGGAGTCAGGGATCTCCAGCAATAGTTGTCTAAAACCCATCAGCTGCTGCATGGTGGTGCTTTAACCCCAACTCTGTGATTGCAATTACTGCTGTGAGCAGCACTTAGCAGAAATTAGTTTGGGTTTCCTCTGTGGCTTCCCATAAACTTCTGAATGTGTTTCCAAGCCTTTACTGGTTCATCTCCCTGAGATGGTTATCGTGTCCTGGGAAGATGAATCACTCAAATGCCTGTTTGCTGTAGGTTATGCTGCTGACAATGCCTGGAACACAAGCAAAGAACTGTGAGGAGGGAGAGTACTTCCATGAAGGACACTGCTGTGTATCTTGTCCAGCAGGTAGGACTTTGAGAAGTTATAGCTGATAATGGCCGTGTTTCTTTCTCGTGGGGATGAGTGAGTCACTATTGTTTTTTTATGGTTTCATCTGGTAAAAGTGTAAGCCCAGCTGGAGCTGTGATGGTTTCTTGTGGCTGTTAAGGCCAGGCTCCATTTTGAAGCAAGAGTCCCTTGTGTGACAGGTGATGACTGGGAGAGGTGCCTTGGCAGCAAGCCAGGAAAACTCTGCTCGCAGTTGAAGATAGTGTTCAAAATTAGGTGTTGTTTGGCTGGTTTTTGTTAACAAAACACTTCAGTTAGCACAAAGAACAAGCCATGAGGAATTCTGATATTTCTGTGTCTGTAGGTAAAACTTGGGTTTGGTTTTGCTCTCCCCTCCTTGCTCAGTGTGAGCAGAGTTAAGGAGTTTTGTGTCAAGAAGTACCCTGCCCCTAGAGAGTATCAGAGGGCTATTTAGAGGTAATTCAGAGAAAGGAGAAGAGTGGTTCTTACAAGCAGTTTTCTCTGTGCTCACCAGCTCCTTCAGAGATGGTGCTGGCCATGTTGCTGGCTCTAAGCTGTTGCAGAGAGCCATCCTTGTCCCCTGTGTGTCCCAGCAGAGGCCTGGCTTGATGCCTCGTTTGGCACTGCTCCTTGTCTGAGCAGCAAACTGGGAATATGCCTCCTGACTCTCCTGTGCTGGTTCATGTGGCACATGATTAATTTGTGAGGAGGGGTTGGACTCTCCCCAAAACGGGTTTGTGTTGTAATATCCTGTTATAGCTCTTTGTCTGTTTAAAAGATCCCTTGAGACTGCTGCTGCCGGTTCTTTTCTTCCACAGGTACTTTTGCTGCTCAGCACTGCAGTGCTCCACATTTGAGAGGAAAATGTCACCCTTGCAAGGAAGGAGAGAGTTATACCGCCCATGAGAATGGCTTGGATGAATGCTTGTCTTGCAAACAGTGCAAAGATGGTACCAAGCACAATTTTGATGAAGCCTTAACCCTTTCCCCTTTTTAATGTGGAAAATGTCATCCTCATTGAGCATATTGAACTTAGAAAGAAATTGCCTTTATGACATGAGTATCATTTTTCCACAGTTGTAGAGTCACATATTTTATATTTACTTTGTAACCTTTATGTTTTATTTTATAGATCAAGTAACTGTGAGACCCTGTACTCTGACACATAATACTGAATGCCAGTGCAAACAAGGGTATTTCTGCACTGACAAGAGCTGTGAAATATGTCAGAGACACAGTAAAATGTAAGTTTGATAAAGAGTATAAGTGGCTGTTTTCTTTCTAGGGAGTGTTAGAACTGTGTCCCAATCAGTGCCAATAGCTAAGCCATGTTATCCCGCTGTAAATAGTTACCCTGAAGCCAAGTGGTATTATTCATGCATTTAAATTTAGGTGTCAAAATATATGAATTTGAGACCTAAAAAAAAAAAAAAAACATTAACTTGGGTATTGTTGTGCTTGTTGCTTATGGCTGCAAGCTTGCACTTTTCATGTCTTCAGATTAGTATTTCCCCAGGTACACACTTGAATGAGCTTTCTAGCACCCAGTCAAAAATTTTGGGAGGTAGAACTAACTGTGCATGAATAATGCATCTACTGTGGTTTGATTTTGCCATTTCCCCACGACCACCACTTATAAGCTAACATACATGAGTTTTATCTGCTTTGCTTCTATTTAATCTTGTAGTATTATCATGGGTTGTTTAAAGGTGCACTTCTAACAAAGTTATCTGTTTATACATGTTCTGTTCATGCCTCTAAGTCAGGTCTACACAGAGCTGCATGTTGCTCTGGAAATGTTGATACAACCCTGTGTTGCCATTCACTGCAGGTATCCTGAAGGGAAAGACATCAACCAGAATTGCAATGCTACTACAGGCCTAGGATGTGACTTACCGGGTCAAGGTCTGGTACAGAAATCCCACTCAGCTTGGTTTGTTGGCTCTGTGGCTTCAGGCTAATAATACCATAGCAGTTTGTAAAACAGTGGTTTGAACTACTGTAACATATTTAACAACTTCTATGTTTTAGTTTGAGAGTTGCTTGCTAAAGACAAACTCTCAAAGGTTTTGGAGTGACAAACCGTCTTAAGTTTCATTGGGTGAAAAGCTACACGTGTTGCCAGGGTTTTAAAAGTTGCAAGGGTGATACTGCTGAAAGTTTGAGGTATGTTTCCTATGCCTGACAAGCTGTATATGGAGTAGCTTTCTCTTCTGCTGGTAGATAACTTCTGCCAGACCAGAGGAAGACTGAACTGACACTACCTATGTTACAGCACCTCAAGCTTGCTGTCATCTTTTGCATACTTGTTTCCCCTTTTAAGTGTCTGTCTGGAGGACCTTGTAGAAGTTCTGTTGCAGCTCTGTGCAGAATCCCCTGCTGCCTTTGGGGTAATGATGTGCAGTGCAAATGAGTACTTGTACATTTAGGTCAGCTGAAAGTCCCCAGTGCCTTTTCCAGGACAAGCTAGCAGGGTTGTTGTATTAGTGCTGGGCTTAGGATGATTTCTAGGACAGCAAGGAATATCTTTTTGGGGGCTGCTTCAGTACTAATTTTATTTCTTTTTCCTTTGCAGGAAGCACAGTTCTTTCTTGGGTTATTCTTCCCATTATTTTGGCTGTTATTGTTTTGCTGTTCTTGGTATTTAAAAAGTTGAAGTGTAATAAAGGTAACTGCTTGATTCTTATCCATAAGATTTGCTTTCCAGAATTAGGTGAAGCGTGCACTAGAGCTATCTCTGGGGTTTGTGTTACTTTATAGGGGACCTTTTTAAGCTCTAGTTCACTTAGCATGTGATTGAAGAAGAGTAGTTTTGTTAAGTAAATAAAATGCATAAACCTTAACTAAGCATGCTTATTTTGCTGACAGATGCCTTCAAAGCAAGATTTAGGTCCTTTTTAAAGACCTTATTATATCTACTTGCCTTGTATTGGCAAAGACAAACACCTGTGCCAGTTCAGATGCATAGTGCAAAAAGTAGCAATTAATTAGTTCATTAACTGCTTTTCTTTGCTATGTTTGGATGTGGAGATTTTTTTTTTCTACAAACTGTTGCCCTTTCACATCATTTGAACCTCTTAATGAACGTGAATGTTAGGTTGATAAGTCCTGTGTGAATTTATTCTTTTAGTGAAATTGAGCTGTTTTCCTTGGAAACTTCTCTTTCCACTACTGTGTATTAAGGTATTTTTGCAACTATTGTAGTTAGAATAATGTTAAAAATTGGTCTGAATTTTGAATGCTAAGGTTGTTCAAATCATGCTTTACGGATGTATTGCAGTAAAAACAATTTCTGCCTTTTCTGTATTGCAATAGCCCACAAAAATGCTGCATAAGCTGGAGTGGGGGAGCATGCAATGGTGACTTAAAAGATAAACTGCATCTTGTCTGCATTTTACTAAGTGGGACTCTTTCCTCTATGAAGGCCCAGTGTTTGTGCTGTTGGTGGAAGCTAAGAGTGTCATGAAATGTATGACAGGTCAAGGAGACTTAATGGCTTATAAAAGTTTTGGTTTGTGTTACAGAAGTTTCTATTGTGTATAAATCTTGCATGTATTCAGCTATGTTTAAGTTGCTGCAATTCTTAAAAGTTTCTTAGATGCTTATTTTGTTTTTCAGCTGCTTCAACTCATAAAGATGTGGAGAAAAGTCTGGTAAGTACGTGATAGATCAAATGTTTCATCTCAGTTTTGTGCAGTTTAATTGTGTGCTGCTTAATTGCATTTGATGCATAGCCCTCAAAGTTTGTCTCACTGTAGACCTCTGGTAGGATGCACTCCTGTGATGCAAGAAGTTGTGATTCATGCTGGGTCAGATATTAGCAAGGGCCTGATTAGCTGCATGTGTCTGCTACAGTTGGTCTTTCCAATACTTTCATTGGAAACACTTCAGAGCCTGTGACAGGGATGTTTTGAATGTGGGAAAAAAACTAGACTAGCTTCAAGCTTTCACTTCAGACTGTCTCCAGATGATACCTTAATCCAATTTAGTTTTTTTGCTGTTTCACACATGTTCTGCAATCAGTGTCAGCTATGAGTTACCTGCATGGTGGTGTTCAAGCTTTCATTGCAATTTAACATCAATTATTTGTTCATAAGACCTACTACTCTTAATCCAGTAAAGTGACTGATCCTTCCTGCCTTTGGATTCATGTTAAAAGCTACAGACCAGAACTGTCTGACTTCTTGGCTCTAAATAGTGCTATAAGATGAGGGATTTGGGGCTCAGAGCATGCTAGTTCCAAAGTGCATCCCTAAAAATGCCTTACCAAGCTAAGCCTGGCTGCCAGCATGTGTTCTACTGTAAAGCTAATATACCCTGGCCTGCTGTAGTCAAACACCATTTCAGAACTTTACTGTTTCAGTAGGAAAAAACCCACTATTGCTAGTCTAGCATTTTGCAACACAGATACAAAATTAGCTTGTATTTATGTAGTCTAGCTTTAGCTTCTCTAGTTAGAAGCTATACCCCTAATAGCACTCTGAGGCAAAAATTAGCTCAGTCTTAGCGGTACAGTTAATCATGTGTAGTGCCAAGGTGTAAAACAAATCTTAACCTTGATGAGGATCTAAGAAAAATATCCAGATTACTCTCATAGCATATGTACAGCACTACTTTTCCCTGCTGCTTCTCTTGTCCCCAGTGTGTGAACTTATCTGATGTTATCAGACATTTTGAGCAATTAAATACATTTTAATTATGTCAAAAATACTTGAAGACTGAAGAAACAGAATTTGAAGATATGTTTAAAAGTATCACCTTAAACTCTTTTTTTTTTTTTTTTTAAGGCACATAAGTGGCTCAAATATGTCAATCACCCATGTTTTTTTGTTGGGTTGTCTCCCCCCATGCCCTGGCCAGATTTGCAGTACTTCATATATTAGTAGAAGCTGAAGACAGAAAACCTGGTCCAAAAGCTGTAGCATAGGAATAGGCAAATATGACATCTCTAATTTGAATAAAAAGGTAGTAGAATAATGCAATTACAAATTGGTGCATGGTGACACTTAGCTCTTGGGTAAGAGCTGTCACAGACTTGAGATGGAGTGTCTGTGCACTTGGACTGTTCATACTGCTGTAATAGCTTATTTGCTAGGGAGATTTACACTGATAGAATTCTGAGACCAAGTATTTTGGCACCAACACACTGTGCTTTCCAAAGTACCAGTGAATTTATGTGGCTCTGAAAAAAACCCCAACAACTGCTGATACTTTGATAGATGCTGCTGTATTTTGATACAATGGTCAGCTGTGCTATGTACTTTCAGTCAGTTGGCTTCCTATTTAAGAACTATCCTTTTTAAATAAGGTCAATTTCTTTAACCTGTTTACAGGTTAACAGAAAGTGTTTTCAATGAGAATGATGTACAACTACATGTGTGATGTGGTTCCCTTCACATCCCTGCTTATGCATATTGGTCATGTGGTGGTGTCACACATGGATCACTGACCTTAATAAGCACATGTCTCATGGAAAGAACAATTACTCTTCACCCTCATTTTCCACATCTTAAAGACAATATTTCTAAAGCTTTCTGGTTTTAGCCCTAGTTGATAGGTTAGACAGATGCTAGTCTGCTTTGTACTTGTACTGTTTGTGATGAGCTGGGGCTGTACTCCCTGGCATATGCTTTAATGAATTGGCAATGCTTAAACTGATGCAGCCTTCCTTGGTTGCTTCCCTCTTTGTCCCCTCACAAAAGCTATATGATGTGCACTGGTGCTCCCTTGTTTCTTTCAACTGATTCCAGTTTGTGAATTTGCCAGGAAAGTTAATCCAGCCAAAGGAAGCCTAAACTATTGCACTACATGGAGCTGATAGGCTATAATCAGCTTGGCAAAAGTTGTGAGAGCATCAGCCTTGACACAGCAAGAGGCTTGAGGGCCCCTGTTGCTGTTAAGTCACCTCAGGTGAAGCAAGGCAATTTAATTTCCTCCTAACTCAGGAGAGGTGCAACACTTTTGTACCTAGAGAAGGAGCAAGCAGAAATCCCACATCAATGAGAACATCAGGAAAAGTTTCCTGCATTTGTTGTGGTGGTAGCCTGTGAACCTTACCCCACAGTCCAGTGGAAGCAGAACAGACAGCAAAGTGAAGAGCTGGGCTCTAAAACCATTTGAACTCAATTCTGTAAAGGCTGTAACTTTGCCATATTAGCAGGTCTCCTATTATTTCTCTGATATCTGGTGGTTTTAAGTGTTCTCTTTTCTTCCCCCAGACTGTCTTTGTAGGCCTACCTATGAAACATCTCTTAAAGTATGTTCTTATTCTTGACAGAAGTCTGAGGGCAGTAGTGAAAGCCTCGTTTTGCCAAAAAGGAAGACACCTGCACCTGCACATAACTCAATGAACCCAGAGGATGAGAACTGTGGTGAGAGCCCAGAGAGCCAAGCACAAAACAGTATTAACTTGGAAGTAGAAGACACATCACCAGAGGAAGATAGTGCACTTACTGAGCAGGGCACCATCCTGCATGGGGACTGGAAGCACCGTGTGCTGAGGAGATTGAGGAGGATTGCTGAGTCTTCATTACAATCAAAACCTGGCCTGAATTTTGCTTTTCATCAGAATAACCTGTCTAATGTACCAAGTATTGGAACACCAGCAAATCCTGTGGTAAGTGTGTGTATGTGAACTTAGCATTGTGTTTTCTCTAATATATGTGTAATTTCAGTTCTGTTTTTAACTATTTCTTGAGTTTTCAGGCAGAATGATAGAGGAGACTTTGCATTAAAGATGTAATAGAAAGTATGGAAAGTGATATCTTGGGAAAGCAAACTTCAATTCCTTACATTTATCTTACTCTGCCTCTTTCATCTTCCTGTCAGAATTTACATAGAAGCTGCTCTGTAGCAAAAGCAGCAAACGTATTGCCTTGTTGCTTCACTTCAGAGCTAGTAGTGTGGCTGTTTCATCATGCAATTTTCTTTGCTCAAATACTTCCAGCTGTGCTGTGAAACTTGCCCCCACCCTCCCCTCCCCTTACAGGTGTGTGGGCTGTAGAAGCAAGCTGTCAAGTAGGTTAAGAATAATTGTAAGTTAACCACCCTGATATGTTGGAGTAATGGTCCAACTTTGTATTACAGGTACGAAAACCAAAGCATCGAATAATTGTTAAAGATCTCTCTCAAAAAGGTAAGTATTCCATAAACTGACAGTACTTGGAATTTGTTTTTGTTTCTTGTTGACTAGTCTACTTAAAGAGTAGTGTAGGGATGCTAATGAATACTGCTTAGAGCTATAAGGCTTTAATTGTAAAATATGCTGAAACAGGATTATTGCTGCACTTGGGAGAAGTTGTAATCCCTGTGGTGAATTGTTCTACTTTTAAAGCATGACTTTTCTGCACAGGGGTATAGTGCAGCCATGATTTTAAGAATTGTACAAATTTTTTTAAAAAATATTTTAAAGTAAGGCTGCACTGCAGCAGTGTACTCTGCTTTAGTGAGTGGGGTGTAAGTCAGAGCAGAAAATCTTTCTGTCAAATATCCACTGACATGGAAAACTCCATCAAATCCCCATACATCTACCTGTACCCAGGAAATCGTGCTGGATGTCCAAGAGATGGGTTTTTCTCTTGATGGCCTTGGTGTGGCAAACCTATGGTTAAAGCCAACTGTTGAGTAGCCCTGTTAAGCTAAAGTGCCAGCCAGTGAAGAGTTCCCCAACACCACCTTTGCTGAATGGTGTCTTAGGATACTTCTTTTAAGATATATAGACCAATAGACCTTCAGCTGCTTTCATGATTTCTTAGTAGGAAACCTGGTGCTTCTTAGGTGCCAAACCTGGCCTTGCTGCTGCTGTTTGTTCTGTGCAGGCATTGGCTGAAAATTAAAGGGAAAGCACATACATTAGCTATGAAAAAGAGAATCTGTGTCTTAAAACCCAAGCTGATGTGTGTTTGTTTTTTCTTTCAGAACGGAGAGTTTGCTTTGAAGCCTTTATAAAGCAAGTACCACCAAAAAACTGGAGGCAGCTTATGAGAACTCATCTCCATGATAATGATATTGATAAAATTATTTATAACTTTCATAATGATATAGAAGAGCAATCCTATCAGATGCTTCTCATCTGGAGAAACACACTGGGAGAAAAACAGTGTATTATTAAGTTACTGAGTGAGTTGAAGCGTATAGATAGGAAGGCCTATGATAATGTAGTGAACACTTTAAAAAGTAATAACATTATAAGTAAAGTAGAAGCTACAGATTGATGTTTATGAGGAACTTCAGGGATGCTCTTGTGTACATACACGTGTCTATAGACTTCCTTTAAATGAGGACATCAACAAACTGTAGTAACAGTGATGGCATGGACTTGATATCCTCACCTCACTCGGAGAGCTGGGAGGGATTTAGCACCGTTGGTGTTGACGTGGACTCCGGTTGTGACATTCACTAAGGTCTTTTGAGTTGTACAATATTGAACTCAGGCGCCGGATGCCCACTTGGGAGCAAGGAGCTCGTTGTTTCCCTTTGTGTGTGGCAGTGCCGTGCTATCCCAGCCTGTCTGGTGGGAACAAAGAGGCTGCTGCCGCTTTTGAGAGTATCTGTGCTTTGGTTTCTTCGTAGAATTTTGTTTTGTATCGATCTGCTTAGCACTGTTATGTTCGAAGCACAGCAATAAAAGCCTGGTTAAGAGAGAAGCAGGGGTTGACTCTTGGACTTCCTTCTGGTGGTGGAGTCGCCGTCCCGGGAGGTATTGAAGGAAAGACTCGCTGCCATGCTCTAGTTGGCACGGTGGTGTCGGTCGTGGGTTGGACTCGGTGGCCTCAGAGGTCTTTTCCAGGCTGACCGCAGCCGAGAGTGCCGGGGCGGGCGATGCCGCGGGGGGCGGGCGGCGCTCCCGGTTGCCCCGGTGACGCGGGGCTCCCGTCGGAAGTAGCGTAGGGCGGGCGGGGCGAGGCTTCCGGACGCGCTGTTGCATCAGCTCGGGAGCGAGGGCAGGACGAGGCACCAGGATGGCAGCAGCGGCCGCCGCCGAGCACGGTAGGTCTGCGACCGGCGCCGCGGAGCCCCGGCGGGGCCAGGCGGGGTGTCCGCCGGGGTTGTCACGTCTCGGCGGGGGTCGGTGTCGCGGCACCGCCGCTGTCACGGTGTCAGGTGGGAGATGGGGGCGGTGGGGCGTCGCCGCGGTCGCCTCCTTCACTCGTCCCTTGGGATCTGCATCCCTTGGGTCTGCGGTGCCGGGTCCCCCCGAGCCCCTCCAGGGCGCGGTCGTGGAGACCCCGCCGCCGCGGACCCCCGAGGTGCCTCCGCGCCCATCCCGTGGGTGCCTGTGGGATGCGGCTCGTATTGTGCCTCGCCACGAACGTAAAAGTTAATGCTGACACGCAGCGATTTGTGGAAAAAAAAAATTCGGAGCTTCTCGGTACTGAAGGTTGGAAAGAGCTGTTCTGCAGCTCGATGGGTTCCGAGAGATACTCAGTGGCTGCCAGACCGCTCGGGCTATGCGCTATCTCCGCGTCCTCTGTTCTCTTTCACCTGCCCCTGTGTCTCCCTTGTTGTCTTTCCAAGTCATCACTGTGCTCCCTTGAACTTGTGTCTGAATTTCTTGACTTTTCTGGATGTTTTCTTTGGTCATGTTTTAATGATGGGTTGTACTGCTCGCTTCCATATGGAAGGAGGGCTAGGGTAGTCCTGTAATTTTTGACACTACCATAGCAAATGGAAACTTGGAATACCAGTCATGCAAGTATGAAATACCATTATGGTATGTACAGGGTTGGAAATTTCTGTCATTCCAGTTAAGGAACTGTAAATTCGAAGATTTTGCTCCTTTTTCTTTGCTGCTGAAAGTTGCTTTGCTCTCTGTTCATCACAAGTAACACTCCCATTAAAGTAAAATAAGTTTTCAAGGGATTGGCTTTCTTAGAAGTGTTTTTGGTATCTTAGGAGGAAAAAGCCAGGCTCAGTTCAGGTTTTTTTGAAAAAAAAACAAGGCTCAGTTCAGGTGCCCTTTAAGAAACTTTTAATTAAGTTCATAATTAGGCAAATAGCTTTTTCTCCTTTTTTTTTTTTTTTAACTGAAATTGTAATTGTTACATTTAGTTTCAGTTCAGGAAAAGTGGAAGTGAAACTGCCAGGGCTCAAGTGACTAGGGATGACAAGCTCTTCCTCCATGTGGGATACTCCAGTCTTAAAAATCTCTGCTCAGCTAAAAGCCTCTTGAATCTCATGTGTGAGTCTTGATAAGTCCTTTGTTTCTCTGTCTATCTGTGTATGCTGTGTCTGGCATAGATGGGGTCACTGCACTGGTTTGGTGGTTCTGAAATGTTTATGGAAAAGGATAATTCATCTTGGCTGAGCAGATAGTTGGAATTCCTTCTGAAGGTACCAGAGTGGCCAGCTAGAATGATAAATGGCCAGTTTGGAGATAATGAGACTTGTTACATTTGTCTCTTCTGTGTTGTTTTAAATTTGTTGGAAGAGAAATTACCTAAACTAGCTAGTTTACTGCCTAGTTTATGGCTTTTTGATATTTACTTTGCTGTTAACACTTTCAAGGAACAGAAATTTTCATTTTCTGGTTAATAAAAGTGAAAATCTTCCATGAAATTTGGTATTGTATGGTCTGTGTCTTGATTAAACTTCAGAAGGTATTTTATGTACAAATAAAATGTAGAAGCAGTCCTATGCCTTTGAGTCTGTGTGTTGCTGTGGTCTTGCAAATTCCCAGTATCCTTAGTAGTCTCCAAAGCACTCCACGCATGGAAAGAAGAATGTGTGACAATTATATCACCCAAAGTGATTGTACACCAGCAGCTATTTTATGAGAACTATATTAACTAATGTCTACAGTGGAATGTTTTTTAAACAACTTCTTAATGTTTCATTGTTAACATTAATTCTTATGATTTTTCAAGGTTATTTTGCTACCTCTCCAATACTTGTTCTCCGTGCTTATTTCCTGAATGGAGTAGCTGTTGATATGATTTGATATCTATGGATCATTCCATTCACATGAGTTAAAACTCAGTGTTATGCAATGGGTCTGTAATACTCCTGTGTTTCTGCTGTCAAGAAAACACTTCTTAATGCAGTGGAGCAATACCAACTGTAGTTTCTCTGTTATTGGGAGTGGAAAAAAATTGCAGTCAGAGAGAAGGACAATTTCTTAGTCTGTTTTCCTAAAGCAACAGGGAAAACAGGTCAGATGTGCATATATCTCTTGGCCCTTCTCCCTCAATACTGTTTGAATCCATTGATTTTTACTAATTGCATTTAACAGTGGGCTGCCTCTTGCACACACTTGGCTAACAGACTGAGCCAAGATGGGTTGGAGCTGTACAGGAGGATGGGGATACTGAAGTGTATGGGAAGAGGGGATGCAGCAGTTAGGAGGTACCAGGAAATAAATCAGTGGGAGTGTGTGATAAATTAAAGACAGTGCAAGACACTGAAGGAGGAACTGAGGGTACAGAATGGAAATCACAGAAAAACAAGATTTTGTAGATTTGTTATTCTTATTTTAGTAGTGATATCAATTGAATCAGAATAGGCTTTTATGTAAAAGTAGTTTTTACTGATTTCTTTTGCTTGAAAAGAATTGGTCCACTGCTATATTGCCATCCAAAAAACACTGTTACCACAGTCATTCTTTCTTCCCAGGAGCGCACCCTGTGCTTCAGGAGAAAAGCTTTTGTTTTGTGAGTTCAGTCCAGTTTGGAGCTACTCCTAAGAATGCCAGAAGTGAGAATGATTTTGTCCTACATGTACTGAAATAGGATGCTCAGAGGTACTTCAGAATTGCACTGATGGTAGAATCATAGAATGGCCTGGGTTGGAAAGGGTCATAAAGATCACCTAGTTCTCTTCCCCTGCTGTGGGCAAGGACACCTTTCACTAAACCAGGTTGTTCAGAGCTCCATCCAATCTGACCTTGAACACCTACAGGAATGGGACATCAGTCAACACTCAAACACAGCAACTTTGTCTGTCTCTGCAGAGTAGAGAGTAGAACACATTTGTGATAGCTTCCAGTTGTCATGTTCTGAAAAGTAGCTGTGGATCTAGAAAATAAAGTTTGGAGCTCAGCACAGCCTGTGAAACCAATGTGGGACACTCAGATTGATGGGAGCTCGAGACTGCTGTGGCTCAGCTACTGCTGTGCCCTGAGGAAACCTGTCAACAGCTGCTCAGGTGTGTTCTTGCTGTACTGCTTGTGCTGTGGTGCCCAGTCATGGCTGTGAGTTTGGGCTGAATTTGAGTTGGGAATCAGTTTCAGCATAACGACATCCTGCTGTTAGGTCCCCTGGGCTACATGAGTATTTGATGTAGTACATTTTCTAGTCTGCTGTCACTCTTGTAGCCAGACACAGGCCAAACTTCAGAATTTCAAGTATTAATGTGTGTTCCAAGGTAGCTCAGCTCTCATAAACCAAATTATTTTAAGCAGGTACTGACACAGGCAGTACTTGCCAAAATCGGTTTGTATGAGTTCTGTCATATTTGTTGGATCTGTGTGTAAGTTTGTGCAGCTTTCCTTTTAGATTGGTTTGCAGATGTGGTTGGAAAGCACTTACAGTGTTTCATATTCACTGACCTACATCCCATTAGCAGCCTGGTATGTGAATAATGGTCATAATAACCCTAATAATATTTTACAAATTGAGTGTTGATTTCCTTGCAGTAGATCTTTCAAGATCTTTTCTTTGAGATATAGTTTCATTCCTACACAGATCATTCTTGTAGTATTTTTTTTTCTTTTGCATTCTCCCTCATATGATTCATGTATACAAAATTCACATTCAAGGAAGACTTATGTCTTAGGTTTCCAGAGTTAATGAACACAACTATTTCAAAGTATTTCATGTGTGTAAACATGGGAAGTTCTGTGATGATAAACATCAGTAAATACTTAGGAGCCTGAAAAGTTTATAGTAAAATGAACTATGTGAGCTGAAACTGGATCCCATTCAGCTGGGTAAGACAAGACCATAAGGTCTAGTTATGAACCATTATTTCCTTGTTATTCCTTATTTATACTGAACAGTTACATGGGTAGGCCTTCAGAGAGGTTTGGACTTTACAGGAGTTTGCCTTTGCTTTTGTATATGAATCTTTTGTGAACTTCTATTTTTTTCAAAATTTTTTTTAAATCATTGATCTTTTTTATTAGTTCTTATGTGCTACTCTATCTCTTTTATACCCAAAAGAGTCAAACAAAAGCATGCTTGGTATCTAGCTGCCATTTCCATGTCATCCTGACTTGCTGTTGGATATTTTGATAATTGATTTCCATATAGAAAACAAGCCTTAACTGATGATATTTGGAAAAACTTTTCAATTGTGCAATTCTTCACATCCTCTCATAGCCACCACTTTCCCAACTCCTTCCATTCTTGCCTTTCCAAGAGCGTTGGTCTGTGAGTACTTCCAGTGCTTTAGGAACTACTTGTGCAGATGTTTGTTTCAGTGTGAGAAGCAACACTTCTGGCATGGTCTCTGTTGTGGTTTGGGAGCAGGGACAGGTGTTCTCACACTGCCTCTCTCATTTTACTGCCCTATGACCTTGACTTAAATTACCCTCTTGGCTCACTACCTAAGCAGGATATTGGCTTAATGTTTATACAGTGCTTTGAACATGAACAGATCTACAAACATTGAATCATTGTAGGAAAATATGAATACTGGGTTTACCTAAAGGCAATGCTAGCCCTAATGCCATAACCTCCATAGTGCTTTGTACCCACTGCCTTGCACAGGGCTTGCTCTTACTGTCAGCATCCTCACCAACTCAGGGAGCCTTTTGCTGCTTCCTCTGTGTCCCCATATTTGTAAAGATGAGACATAATTGATCCTGCTTTGCCTGTATTCCAAAGACATCATGGAATTGAAAAATTGTGAGAGAGGAGCAGAATCTAATATCTGCTCTGTTTGTTTGTGTAGATCTTACTCATTTTAAATATAATTCATATGCTGAGGAGAGAAAGGGGTATAGGAGAAGTATGGGAATATACAGCAACAGCTGAAGTTTTGGGTTTCTAGAGCAAATAGGAGTAACCAAGCACTGTGCTGGGTGCCTGCATGTGGACAACAGTCCTGCAAAGATTCAAGGATGTGCTCAAGTTCAGTAGACATGTTCACAACCTAACCTCAGTGTATAAAATTAACTGTATTTAAATATTTGCTGGGTGAGTGTTTTGGCAGTGTGGAAAAGAGGGGCTGATTAGGTTCCCTCTGTGTGAAGAGTTGTCTCCAGTTTCAGTAGATTCTATTTCTTCATGGAAAGGACTTGTGCTTTTGCCCTTACTTGTAATGATGTCTTAAAAAAAAACTTATGACAGCATGAACATAGTCCTGTTAATAGGAAATACAT
>JAWWLV010000179.1:14674140-14688523 GCA_035041135.1 Platyrinchus mystaceus
AGAAGAGATCAACAGATGTCACGAGGTAAGTTTGAGCTCTTTTTTATATTTTATATTTGGTTTATAATTCTCAGGAGTTTTAAAAGTAATATTTAGCTTGTAGTAGTTCCTTGAAACATTATGGAACTTTTTATTCATGCAAAGAGGAATTGTGGGGCTGCAAACTTTTCAGTACTTTGCATCCAATACAGGAAATTTGATTCTTTAATTCAGCTATGGAGTTTTTGGATGCTGGTTTTATCAATTAGGGGGTTTTTTCTCCTCACACTGTGGTAATTATCGAGTTATTTTTTACCTTTCCAATGAGGACTTTTTTATGTACTTAGACCTTCTCTTTGACTATTTTGTCTTGATGAATTAGTTTCAGTATAGGTTACTGAGCCTGTGTTTCTGACATTCCAGTACTGGTGGCAGTTTTCTAAACAAACGTTTCTGTCTCTGATCAGAGAAGAAAATACATCCCACAAAGTTATGCTCAGGATTATTTTTGTTAAAGATAATTGCATTTAGTGACAGTGATCATGTTGACTTTACTGCGCTTTGTTTCCAATCCCACTAACCAAGTCAGTCAATACAACTCGTGTCTTTTAGTAAGTGGTTTCCATTTTGATCTTTTCTTCCTTTCAGATTATTTGTGATAATTACTGTGGGAAATAATAGAGTATGTGCTCCCTTCTTGAGAAGAATCTGACTCTAAATTATGATATTTTTTAAAAGGCCCAGCTATTCTAATATCAAATGCCTTTATGAAAGCATATACTGACCAAATAGAATTTTAAAAAACTAGTAAAATCTAAGCAATCACATCTTCTGCACTATATCCTAGAGTAAAAAATCTAATCTTTTGATATAAGTTTAAAATGTATCTTTGCTGATGTTCAAAATAGTCTTTCAGACATTTCTTAGCAATGTGCACGGTAGAGCTTCTTTTAGATTATCCAATAACAATGGATGAACAGAGGATGTCTAACTGCAGGTCCCAGCTGGTGTTTACAGCATAAATTCCAGATGCCAATTTAAAAGATTAATATCAAAACAGATATCAATGATAAGTGTATCTTCCTTTCTCTGATTGTTTCTTTTATATTTATGAAGGGCCATATGATAAAAATGTGGTAGAAATGTGGATTACTCTGTATTCATAACTAATGCCTCATTCCAAGAGTCTTGTTCCTTAAGCAAAGCTCTCTGTCCAGAATAAGATCTTTCTGTGGAATTTAAACAGGGCAAGTCTTTGATCAGTTGCACTTACCATTATTTTTTTTATAGAAACTGTTGGAAGAAGCCAAAGATTTGCTGTCTGACTGGTTGGACACAAAATTTGGCAGTCAGGTGACTGACAATTCCATATTCTCAAAGCTCCCCAAATTCTGGGAAGGGGAATTTCATAAAGATATGGAAGCGCTCAACGTAAGTAAAGGAACTGTTTTCTGTTTTAAAAGTGTATGTGTCATGCCTTATAATACCTAGAATACAATTTAGCTCCTTAATAGCTTTCAAGAATTTTCTTTGAGTAGGCAGCTGTTAACTTAGCACCTGTTCTGTTCCCTACAATCTTAAATCTGTTGTGCATGTTATCAGAATCACTTAGTTGGTGATCAAGTTTGATGTGTGCACTCCATGCCTTCCCCTTGGTGTAACATGGGTTAGTAATCATAAACTGATCCAGAAGTTTGAGATGGAATCTCTCAGCTGCACAGGAGATCCCTGCCAACCTCAGCATTTAGACTGACTACTTGAAAGTCTTCAGCCACTAAGAAATGATGAGATGATAACAATCAAGAAGACATTTGTCTGTTACAGATGAAGTAGTGTGTCACGTGCAATGGTTCAGATCAGTGAGGGCTCATTTATTTACCTGCAAATCAGAGGGACTTATTGCCTGTTCTGCCAGAAGAGCTGGCATCTCCTGCAGTAGTTTGTTGTTAATGTCGCCCTAAAGGCTGAGATAAAAATGGCCACAGCACATTGTTTCAGAGCAGAAAGCTTGAAATAGGAGAGTTAGATTTTATTAGCACTTGCTTTTGAGCAAATTTTTAACCAATATATAATATATATTTAGTGCATATTTTCATATGTATAAATATATATAAATATATATCTATATGTAATTCTACTTTTTATCTATAGGTTTTACCTCCAGATGTTTTAACACGGGTTAGTGAATATGTGCCAGAAATTGTGGATTTTGTGAAGAAGATTGTGGATAATGGCTATGGGTAAGTTTGCTACAGGGTGCTTTTGTTGTGCCCTTATACTGCATCAGAGCTAGAGTGATTGGTTTCAGCACTGAACTGTGAGCTGTTTTCTCTGTTTTCATAAGCAATAGTAATCTCTTCCAGAAGCAGTTTTTCATCAAATAAAGAAATTTCAATTTCTTTTGCAAAAGACCTGTTACTTCTCACCTAGTGAAAATGTGCTATTCCATACTTTTTATTATGTCCTACAAAGAGAGGTTAGATTATTAAATTTATAGGGTGAGATCCTTGTTCATTAGAATAGTCAAAGTCCCATTCACTTGAACTGTATTTGATTACTGGCCTTCAGCAAGGGGTTTAAAGAATTGACACCTGAGTTGATAGCTGGAAATCAGTTGTAAATAACAAATTTTTAGAAATGGTAATTGTGGACTGTTATTCTGCCATTGTCTATTGTCTATATTTGGAAATCAAGCTAATAGTCTAGAAGTCCCTAGATATCCTAAGAGATTTCTATCTGAAATGTTGGCATTCTATTTCTGTTAATAGCCTGAATTTTTTGACACGGGTGGATTTTGATTGTGAATAAATGAAGGCTGTGGTTCTGAATGCCATAATTTTTCTTCTATGTTCTTCCTTAAAACATATATTAAAAAAAAAGGGCAGGGGGACTGTTCAAAATTCTTTGCACTGAAGTATCAGCAGTCATGGTTGTCCTGAAACTTACCTTTGTGCCAGGGCTGTTATTATGGCTGTAGTGGGACGAAATGATCAAAGCAAAGGAGTACAAAATGGACTGTGAAACAAATGTGATTCATATTATATTACTGCAAAATATTAAAAGGTCTAGAGGTATTGTAGATATCTGTTCTCTTGTGACTGTTACCTGATGTCTGACCTCTTAAGAGCTTAACAAAAAGGTGTTAGTTGTTTTCTCTGTCATCAATTTTATTATGACTTCCAATGATTTGTCCAAAACCTTTATAGTAAGACCTTAAAACTGAGGCTCACCCAAGTCATCTTTACAATACTGAGCAGTATTATACTGTAAGTGGTTTCACTGGAGAACTTATGATAGTGATTTTGAGGATAAAAGTCAGTTAACTTGTGGTAGAAAGTTAGCTAAACAGTGATCTTTAACTTTTCAGGTATGTGTCCAATGGATCTGTATACTTTGATACTATGAAGTTTGATGCTAGTGAAAAACACTCGTATGCTAAGTTGGTTCCTGAAGCTGTAGGGGATCAAAAAGCTCTTCAAGAGGGTGAAGGTAAAAAGGGGAAATAACATTTGCTTAAGTTGCTGAAGAAACTAATGATATGTTGGTCTCTTCATTTGATTTCAGTGATATATGAATCAGTTACTTTCAGAGTTCAATTATTTACCTGCTGCGCTTCCTTTCCCAACAGATTTCTTTGCCAAAAATTTGTAGCTTGAGCCAGTACGTTCCTGCAAGTTTTTAATTAGAAAATGCCAAGTAACGTTGTTTATTCTAGGATGTTTTTGGGGTGGTTTTTTGTTTGTTTGTTTGTGGATTTTTTTCTTTGGTTAGAATTGTGAATAGCTCAGTCGTTTGACCATAGCCCAGTTGTTTGGCCATTCATCTGGTTCAGTGTGGGAACAAAGACTTGAAGCTGGGTGTCCCACGTTCCAGGCAAAAGCTCTCCACATCAGGCTGTGATTATTTAATGACAAATATGTGGGTTCCTTTTTCATACTGAGAACTGTTTTTACTTTGTAAACTTTGTTGTGTTGAACTAAATCCAAATATAGATTTTTTTTTTTGAAAAGAGATATAGCAGAGGATTAGCTTAAAATGCTCAATAAAACAGACTCATTTGTTATCTGGTCCCAAGGTTGTACAGTTTTAGTAGCAAATCATCCACAAAGTCTATAAAAAGAATATTAAAGGGTTTTAATACAGCACTTGTATCAGGTGAAATCAGGACACTCATACTAGGTGAAACTAGCAATATCTGAGAGGTGCCACTTAAAATGGGTATGATTTTTTTTCCTTTATTCAAACCATTATAGCTGAAATCTTCTGTGTGAAATAAAAGATGTTATTTAAACCACTGTCTTCATGGTAAGACAATATGTCATTTTCATCATATAACCAATCACTTTTATCACTTAAATTATGTCCTTTTCCAAATAGTGATTGATGCTGAGTGATTAATGTAACTAATGAGGAATATGCAGATATCAAGTCAGCTTAGCTGCTTTGACTCATTTGTGATGGTTGTTGCTACCTGGACAGATAATGTAATTTTGACTGTTACAAGCAGCAGAAACACTAAAATGTGAAAATTGCAATTAATGTAAATAAAAGCATAATATTTATGTATTTGAAGTGCATAATGTATCATATTCCAAACAATGGAGATTGCAGGTATCTCAGCCTGATATCAAAACAAATTGAGAAGTTTAACATTGACAATCTTAGCCTTAATCTGTCTTGGATTTTTATGCTGTAGGTGGTATTGTTGACCAATTTTAGTCTTGGGCAGTATTGCAGAAATGGTAAATTCCTTGTTTTTTAAGGTTGTTATAATGAGAGTGCCACCTAATTTATCATAAGAAGCTAAGAGCAAATAATGCATAACACGTCTGTGATGGTAATAGAACAGTAAATGTAGCTATTTAACAACTACCAACCATTCTGTGCAGCAGCTGAGATTAGGGGTGAAAGAAGTATCCTATGATCTTTTTGTGTATGCAGATCAAGACAGTAGTAGTCTTAACTTGGATCCATCTAACTTTGGAATGAATTGATTCTGCAGTCTTACTTGTCAATGAGTATAGAGTTTTTTCTTTCTGTATTTATTTTTCTGTAACTGCAATATTGGAATTGTACCTGCTGAGAGAATGTAGATGAATCTCATGTCAAAACTTAGAAAGCAGTGCAGCTGATTGATAGTTGTCAGGTATCCTGTCAACCAAACATTAATCAAAGGCCCAAAGGATTATCAAGGGTTGATTATGAAGATTTTTGGGGGTTCAGTGATTTGGGGTTTTGTTTGGTCTTTTTTTAATTTTTTTTTTTTAAATTCACTTCATGTGAGGTACAGCAAAGCCAAAAATCAATAATGCTGGTGTAAAATATGTATATTTACATGTTCTCTTTTAAAAGGTGACCTGAGCATCTCAGCTGATCGCTTAAGTGAGAAACGTTCTCCAAATGATTTTGCTTTATGGAAATGCTCCAAGCCGGGAGAACCTTCATGGGACTCTCCATGGGGAAAGGTAAGGACATTGTAATCAGGATTTAGATTTTCCACACTTTATTAAATAGCACAGTTACACAAGTACTTTGGCTCACCAAGTAACAATGTATAGATTATATATATATTGTATTCAGTCATAAGATTCAGTTCTTAACATTTATTTAATAATTTAGGATGTAAATCAGTCTGTTTGATACTTTTTAAACAGAAGTTTGGATGCAGGCTTTTCATGGCTGTATACTGGTCATTTGTCCTCTGTATCAAAAAGCTATATCTGCAGTAAGTTCTATTTCCTTTTTTTTCTTTTGTGATCAAAAATATTAATGTAATTTTTTAAAGAACAGTAAACAGGATAATCAAAGTATTACAGATGTGTATATATATAAACAGTGTATCTGATTTCTTCAGGTCCATAACTGCTTAGACAATTGCTGGTAGTCAAGTAATGTCTTTTTCTTAACAGGGTCGTCCAGGCTGGCACATTGAATGTTCCGCGATGGCTGGATCCATTCTAGGAGAGTCAATGGATATTCATGGAGGAGGGTTTGATCTCCGATTTCCCCACCATGACAATGAACTGGCACAGTCTGAGGTGAATGAACTGGCCTTCAGTTTCTGCAGTGAAAAAGCAACGTGCTTTGATTTGGCTGCAACTTACACAAATCCGTATTTCAAATTTTAAAACTTGATGTATGTTTTGTAGAAACACATGTTTTGGTTCTCAGGATTTTGTCCTTTAAGTTCTCCTGTTTCATGATGTCCATGTAAACAGTGTTGAGTCCTTGGGCTTTGTTTTTTCCCTGCAGGCATACTTTGAAAATGATCACTGGGTTCGGTATTTTCTGCATACTGGCCACTTAACAATTGCTGGCTGTAAAATGTCCAAATCTTTGAAGAATTTTATTACCATAAAAGATGCACTGAAGAAACATACAGGTAAATATTACCTTGAAATGTGAATACTTTTGAAGTACTTTCAGTGGTAACTTTGTGGTAATTTTGTTATTCAGTGTAACTTCAGACATCTTTCTTCTTCACTAACTTTAGAACAGTTTCCTTGTTTTTCTGTTCCTTGTCGGTATTATCTGTATGGATAGCAGTGTTCTTGCTTTTTTGGTAGATGTAACGATAGTAAGAATTTTAAAAATTAAGTTCTTAGCCACTGCAGTACTGCAGGCCATAAAAATGGTCATGATAATTTTCCTTGTTTATTTTGAAACTCCTAATAGCACGACAGTTACGGTTGGCTTTCCTCATGCACTCTTGGAAGGATACACTGGATTATTCAAATAATACCATGGAGTCAGCTATTCAGTATGAGAAGTTTATGAATGTAAGTAAGTTTTCCATTACTTCTCCAGCTCTCTAAACTTTGTGTTGTCATATGTGTTTCAAGGAATAGAACTCCAAGGATATATAGGCCTTATTTCCTGGCTGAATTTGCTTTCTGAATTCATCAGGTGGGATGTCACAGTGTTTGTTGAGCTACCATTGAATGCTCAGGTCATGTAAATTCCAGATTGCTACATTTCTCTGCAGCTGGGTGCTCTTTCCCAGTTTTGACATCTCTGAACAGCTTGGCACTTACACACAGGATTAGTTTCTCAGTTCAGCTTGCTTATAGAGCTCAGTCCAAAAACACGCTCTCAAAACATGTCTGCCAGACGAGACTTTACACAAATGTAGCCAGAGAGGGAGTATCATTCCCACCTTGTCTCTTCGCCTCTCTGCCTTGTGCGCATGTGAGGGATGAGGCACAGGTCCTGTCCCTGCTTAGTTTGGAGCTGTAATTGTTTCCCGAAAGGATGGTGTACAGCATTTTGAGATTGTTGAGCTTCATTTGTCCAGCTGAGGCTCTTCTGCTTTTTATGTAAAATGTTTGTTTTGGGCCACAGAATTTTTGCCAAGCTGGATGCCCATATGAAATAGATCCTTGCTATAAAGCCTTTTTATTCTTCAGCTTCCATTGTTAGCAACACACTTCAAAATCTGCCATAAGAACTGTTGCCTAAAATTTTTAAAAATGGTATTATGAGCAACTTGCTGTTAGAGTATCACAGTGTATCATGCAGTGACAGAGCCAATAGACAAAACTGAATTACAGCCCAGCTGTGATTTCCAGAGTTATGCAAAATGTGTGGGTTTCCTTGTCTTGACAGACTTTCAGTAGATCCTGGCTGAAATGCTGTTGAACACACAAAGTTTAGAAGGCTAAGTAAGAAATAATGCCCTTTGGTAGTAAGTATTAGTTATGTCTAATTGAAACTGATTTTTAGCTATATTCTTCTTTTATAGGAATTCTTTTTAAATGTGAAGGATATTCTTCGAGCTCCCACTGATGTGACAGGCCAGTTTCAGAAATGGGAAAGTCAAGAAGCAGAGCTGAACAAAAAGTGAGTGGAGCATTCCTACTTCTCTCTGGATAGCCATTGTGCAGCTACATGTTTAATTTTTTTTCCTTACATAATCACTTACAATGTATATAGTGATATTTATGTCTGTACCATTTCCACTGAGCATCCCAACTCTTTACAAGCAACCAGTTTAATCTTGTGATAACTTTATGAAGTAAGATGAAATTGTTCATTTCCCTTTGTTTATGTTAAGTACACTGCCATGCCTCGTCACCCTGTTGTGACAGGAAAGACAACTTTTTTGTTAGATAGCTGTCATTTTCTTCACTACTTGAAATCCTGTCCTTCTATCTGAGAAGTGACCAGTAATTTCCAATGGTTACAACTGGAAAAACAGTATTTTACAGTTTGAAAGTGTAGTGAGTAATCTGATACAAATAGAAATTAAATAACCTGACTAAACCCACAGAAGATCAGAGTGCTAGTGTTTTAAAATGTGTTGTTGACACAGTGATATGAATTTTGTCAGTCTTTGACTTCTATGACCAACTGTCATTATTATTTGTAATGCAAACAGCTTCCTATATGACTTCTGTTATGTCTGAAATTTAAAATAAAAGCATCTTTCATTGCAGTAGTAAAATTGTCCCTAGTTCAGTTCACTGTTGTGGTCACAAATGTTGACCACTGAAGGACTAAGTGCAGATGTTTCTGTATAGTGGTGTCCTCTGAAAATTTGATCTTCAACTCGAGATTTGTCGAGATAACCTTTTTTTTTTAGAATGGGTGGAAGACAGTAAGTAGTAGAGAGGTCAAAAGGAAGGGATGAAGAAGTGGGAGGAATAGAAGATATGCTTAGTGGGTATTTTTTTTGGTCTCCTTTCTTCTACCACTTCTCATTCTCTGTTCTCTGGAAAAAGTACATTGTTTGATACAGTAAAAGCTTTGTGTCATGACATGGTACTTAATATACTGTATTAATTATTATGCTTATTCACAAACTTGACAGTGGTTTGCATGAATTTATTCCTTTTATCTACTTGTAATATATTCATAACAATTCACTTTGTGGTAAGTTAGCTTCCACATTGGTGCTCCCTCCTGGAATGATTCTAAACAGAGTACTTGGCTGATACATAGGCATAGAAGAGTAATACTGTAAAAAAAAAAAAAAAAAACAAAACAAAAAGTAAGCACAAGAAGATACTAAATAAGCAATTTATACTCCTTTAAAAAAACTTGCATGAAAAGGCCAGTTGTTGAAAAAGTGTTTGATGTAATTTGTTTGGATAGTTGTTGCCAATTAGATTATCCTGCCTTTGTCCACAGCAGCAAAACAGCAGCGTCATGATAATGCCTTTTTTCTTGCTCATCCATTTTTCCTTCAAATATAAACTATGACTGACAAAAGATTATCTCACTTTTAGGTCCCCTTACTCTCTAACAGAGATTCATCAGAGTAAGTTGCAGGTGTTTCTGACATCAATAGTAAAACCCAATTTTTTTCTTCTTAGTTTTTACGACAAGAAGGCAGCAATTCATGAATCACTGTGTGACAATATTGACACTCGCTCTGTCTTAGAAGAAATGCGTTCATTAGTCAGTCAGAGTAACTCCTATATTGCTGCAAAGAAATCTTCCAGACAAATGCCAAACAGACTTCTTTTAGAAAACATCAGCTCCTATCTCACTCAAATGCTAAAGGTATGTTATAATAATATAATGTTGCTATTGCACTATGCATTTGTAACTGTTGTGTTTTTGTGTGTGTAGGAATTGGTACAGTCTTTGTTTAAATCTTACAGGACCCTAGAGATTTCACCCACACACCAACCAAAACAGCCCCAAACTACAGTGTGTGCTGTAGCAGGAACAATTTTGAGTCCTCTCTGTTAGATTATATTTTCAGCTAAAGTTCTGTTGAAAAGTGGAGAGCCCCCAGTACATGCAGGAAATTAGATAAGTAGAAAAAATATGAAGTCAGAATGTCAAATCTGACAGCTTTAATGCTAATCTGAAAGCCAATGCTTAGTATGCTGTATCAATTACAAAACATCATCTTTTTAGATTTGTGAATTGTGGGTTAAATGAGAACTATTCAAAAGCTTAGCATGTGTGATTTTACTTAGTTTTCACATGCCTGTGACTTGGTGGTTTTTTTCTTTTCTTGACCAGATTTTTGGTGCCATAGAAAGTGATGATGCACTTGGTTTTCCTGTTGGAGGGAACAGTCAAAACTTAAATGTAAGTGAAGGACAAAGTGCACTATACAAAATTACTCTGTGTCCTTTGAAAGCTTAGGTTGAAGTGATGACATTACTGATATGTACCTGAATTACATTATTTCTCTTTTTAGCTTTTCAATCTGACGTAATTAATTGGCTTAGGAAGCAGGATTTTTCTTTTAAGTGTTGGGGTTTTTTATAGGTTTGTTTGATTTGATGACAGACAAATTGTATAGCAACCAGAAAAATAATTATCTTGTCTTCTGAATGATGAGTCTGTTTCAGAAACCACATGTGAATTACAGACAGCACACGCTACAGTCTAAAGACTCATTACAAGTATTTGTATGCTAAGTCGTTTCAAAAATATAATTATACTGATTAAACTTCCTTGTGGTACACCAAAACCAGCCTGGAGGCAGCTGGAGCTTTATCCACATTTCAATCTCTTTTTCTGATCTCATTTGTAGCCACAGTTTTTATGTGGCTTTTGAAGGCTGTTTTGCTTTTGTCACCCAGCAGTTCTGCTGTGATGCAGAACTTCTCTGGAAATACTTGAGGGATACCTGATGAAAATGCTAATGGGCTCTGTAATAACAGTAACATTTTGTGATACAGGCAGGAGAAATAACTCCACATGAAAGCTATCAACTCTGCTCGCTTTGTTCATGCAAAAATTCTGTCATGGACACATCAGTGCTGTTTTCAAGTATTTTTCTGCATTTAAAGGTGTGACCACGTGTGTTTCTGTTCCTCCTTAGAAGGAATAAATGAAACATTACTGGCATAACAAAAAAGCTAAACTTTTTATTCATCAAAGGAGGAGGAAAGCTTGCTTGTGGTTGAAGAATGTGAATGAACACTAATCTGATAATTGCCCATGCAAATATTTACGTTAGTGTGCCATGGAAATTTCAAGTAATGATGTAATAAGGAAGATGCTCAGTATTCCCTACCAAGCCCATCAGTAGTGAATTTTAATTTAGCTCAGACATGTGGATATTCTAAGGGAGACAAATTTTTAATTTAAGCAGTCCCCTGGGTGCCTGGCTTCTCTTGGAGAAATGTTGGCAGACAGCGCTGATCTGGAGTTAGTTGTTTTGTAACTGGTCACTGCTGTTCACTAGTAGCTTGCTGTTGCTATTCACCACCATTGAGAGCAGGACTCACAGGACTTTTTCTCTTAGATTTCATGACCAGCATTTACTTACACGTGAAAAAATTCAACAGTAATCTTTCCCTGCTGTTTGTGGGAGAGGGAGTTGTGTGAGGACTATAAACAACTGCATTGTATTGGAAATACATACAATTAGCATAAGATAACCTCTGAGGAACATATCTGTGTCCTAATGAAAATAAATGCTAACATGAGCTTCACCTGGTATTATGTCTGATAAACAGCTGGCCCTTTGTAAGAAAAGACAGAACATGAAGGGACAAATTCATCTGAGCGCTATTTTTATCCCTGTAGTGCATTATAGTTAGCTGGACTGTAATGTAGCCCTGTGGAAGTTGTGGATCTAGTTGAAAGGAGATGAAAAAGTAATGGGGAGAGGCTGAACTTCACAAGATGATTTTATCTGCACAGAAGAAAAATTGACAGCTAATGCAAATTATCGTCTATCCTTTGACATTAATAGAACAAAGACAATTTTTATTGATATAGATCTGCCCTAAGGGTCAAGTTCCATCCAACAGGACATAAATATGAAGTGGGTAAGGACATGTTTTATGTCTAAATGATGATTAGCTAACTGTGGCAATAATGATCCTGCAGATTGAATCTACAGTGATGCCATACCTGCAAGTTCTCTCTGAGTTCAGAGAAGGAGTGCGGCAAATTGCCAGAGAGAAAAAAGGTGAGAGTTCACTTTTTCCTGTATTGTTGTGTGTGAGACTTGGAGGTTGTAGGAATCGAACTGGTGGAGGAGGGTGGGGATGGGGGTGTAGGGCAGCTTATAGAGTCTCTCTTTGCTTAGAGAATATAAGTAAAGCATCTTTAAATCTGAGCTTGTTTGAATATTTGCATCTCTGCTATCCGTCTCTTTAATTTGAAAATCTTACAGGCTTTCTTTTAATTTCCTGAAGAATCAAAAAGGTCTGGAATGACAAGGTCTAGCTGTTGTTTTTCTAGATTAGGGCACTCCCTGCTTTCTAGGCATGACAGTACCCCTGATCTCTTCCTCGGGGAGGTTGCATTCTATTAGACGTGTAGATTGCTACACAATGATACTGTCTGCCTTTAAATAGCCCACGATGTTCATTATTATTTGTCAGTATAGTTGGAATTGTATCTTCCCTGATGGTAATTGAGTGCTCTTTCTGGAGAATTCATATGGGAGTCTGCTGGAAGTTGTTTTGGGTGCTTTTTTTTAATCCTTCTGAAAAGCTTTGATCATGCTGTGTGTGTTGGCAGCAGAACTATACAATGTTTAAAAGGTTGTTCCATTAAGCCCTCTTTGATTTTACTGGTTGATTATTTTCTAATGGAGCTCTTATTATTTTCTACTGTTCCCTGTAGAATTTTACATGTCTTCAATATGTATTTGATTCTTGTTTTCTTAAAAGTTCTACACTCAGATTTGTCCTTGAGGCAAAATAGGGCATTTTTATACATAAAACATATATATATTTGTAACCCATATATTACACAGAAATATAAAATTACTTGTAGTGTCTGGTAGCCTATTCAGCTGGCAAAGACTGAACTCTCATTTTGCTGTTGTTTGGAGTTCTTCTAAGGGCTAATAAGTTTACCTTAAAAACACAAAACTGTATTTGTTAATGAGACTGCTCAGCTATTACTGTCAAACTCCTATAGGCTTAATTGATGCTGAGAAACAGGCTTGTTAGTTCCAACAGTAAATGTTTTCTATGATTTGAATTAATTCAAGAAGCTTGTGTGTATATCCTCAGCCAAAAATGTGAGCTTTGGTCTTTCAGTATTTAACTTAAATACTCGTTTTATATAAGGTGTTTTTGGCTCTTTCTTTCTGATGGTTGAGCTAAACAGATCCTTGCTTTTAACAATTGTAAGGTTTAAATATCATGGGGCTTCTTGCAGATCATTTTTAGAACATACTTGGTGCTAGACTGCTTGCAGAGATTTGAGTTTCATATTGATTTTTTGCCTGAAAATGGACAGTAGGAATACAGCTGCATCTAGTTTCTGTTTGGCTGGGGTACAGAGCACTCTGCAATTTGACCAGAGGCATCTTTCTGTTAAACTATTTGGATATATGGAAGCTGAGTGGTGGTTGGCAGGACCTGCACTGATGTACTACAGACTTGTTTCCCTGTATCCATTAAATTCTTGCTTGCAGGAAGCGTTACATTACTGTAACGTTCTGATTAGTGGCTGGGGATGTTGCCTCTATGTGGCTGTGAGCAAAAGGAGTTTCCCCATCATAGCCTGATGCTGCTAGGATTGTGTTAAATATTAATTAAAATAATCTGTATTGCTTGCAGTATTCTTAGAGGTTAAATAAAAAGTATATGGCTCCTATAAAACCTGCAGAGTAATACAAATGTACCCATCCATATACATATACTTTGAAAATGTATCTATATGTACAAAATATTTCACAGAATAGCCATTTGTAAAACTGTGGGTTTTAGTAAGAATCAATGTTATGCTCCACAAAAATGTTACAATTATCCAAAATGGCTAACATTCAAAGATACCAGTAAATTAAATTCTGTATTTTTTAAGCTTATTAGTATTCAAACTGGAAACCCACACTGATTATTTGCAGTTGAGTCTTAATTCATGAATCTGTCTAGGAATAGTGGTAAACAGAAAAAGTAAAACATTGTGCTGGCTGCACAGGGGAAGAAAATGCAGAAAACCTCCACAAAATGCATCAATGGTTGGTTGGTCCGAGCATCTGTCTTGGCCATCCTGACATTTTACTTGAGTATTTGACCAGCTAAAGACCCTGTATAGTTGTCTCTGCAAGGATGCACACTGGAGCAGATCTGTGGTCTACTGCAGCTCCCAATGCTTGGGAAGAATTCTTATTAGCAACAAATTGTTATTCAGATGCTCAAAAAAGAGCAAATCTCTTCAGTTGTTGGTTCTTAACCTCAGGACATCTGCTTAAATTGGTAAAGGTGTCCATGTCTTCATTTCCTACCATGGGCTCTGCTGCCCTGTGGTATCTTGCTCTAAGCTGCTTCTAGGACACACTGGGAAACCTTCTGCCCTTGCTCATTGTAACATTGCCTGCTCTTGTCTTTTGCCATCAGTCTCAACATCCAGCATTCTCACAGTGCTTTTCAAGCTCATCTTCTTCTTCCCCATGGGGACCCCTGGTGGTCTAGCGGTTAAGATGCTGCACTCTCAGCGCCAAGGTCGCAGGTTCAATTCCCGGTCCTGC
>JAWWLV010000179.1:14689721-14701797 GCA_035041135.1 Platyrinchus mystaceus
AACCTTAGGATTAAAGGGTGGGCTCAGTTCAGCGCAGGCTGTGTCTCACCTAAAAAATCCATTGCACAGGCTTGAAACGTCAAAAGACCTTTCCCAGATCTTCGTTCGCGAAGACTGGCCACGTCTTCTTCCCCATTGCAGTGTTCCCATTCACAACAGCTCAACATCTGTTTCACATCCCGTACTCTTTGGCTTGAAATTCACAGAAAATGTGAAGAGAGGTCTGGGAAAGAGTCACAGGCCACAGGTGTGTTTAGCTGCTGGGTTGTTCATGGGCTCTGAGGATAAGGCACTATCCTGCTGGTTTCCTGGTCTCTGTCCTCAGTGAACACCTCCTGATGTCTTGAGGCAGCCCATAAACAACCCCCTCCTCTATCCCTAAACATCTTTGCTCTGATGGTACCACTTGCAAAGAACAGGCAAATTTCAGCCTTAAGAAGCACAGTACTGGCTCCTTTGGATGACAAGATTGATCAGAGGACGTGTCCTCTCCTAAATAATACATGTTTTGTTATACATTTCTCCTTGATGGATTTCTTCTTCTTAAACTTTCAATTATTCATGATTTTAGATAAGTAAACATTTATGACTGCGCAGATGCTGTTGTATTGAATAAGCAGTAGGTGTATCTGATACGGTCTTGATATATGTGTAATTCCTTTGCTTAGGTTAGAGACAACATCTTTTACTGTTAGCTGCCAGTGAAGCAATTTTATCCCTTCTTTATCTTAATGGTTATTTAGAGTTGCATCAAACATCAGTGTGGTTCACTGTGTGTAACTGCTCTGAATCAAGAAAAATAGCGATGTAGTTTACAACAGACAAAAGAGGTTCTATAAGCTGCAGTGGTTTCCTATACAAAGAAAGAGAACACAGAATACTACCATGCAATGAAATGGGGTGTCTGTTGTTTTTTATGGTGTTAGGATAGTTGGTGCTCTGTTCATTTCTCAGCCCTCTGAGACTCTGAGAATTACGGAAGAGATGAAGGCTCAGCGATGGTAGTTGTACCTGCCAGTGTGGGCAGTGTTTAGCACACTGTCTGGATGGGATTTTCTACTGCCAGAAATAATATCTTTGAGAGCCTGATTACTTCTTAGATTTAACTAGGTGAGAGTTTGCTGAAAGGAAGAACAATTGTTTTTTATAAGCACATGTTATTATCTAACCCAAGTATCTATCTTGTCACACTTAGTAAGTGCTCCTCCTAAATACAAGACTGTGTATAAGAAATGCCACAGAACTGAGTTCACAACAGCAACCTACTAGGTATCCTTGATGCATTTAGTTCCTCTTAACTGTTCTGTTACTGCTCAGCTGATACAATTTCTCATCCAAGAAAATATCTTGTGTGAAGTTTTATTTTCCTCTTAAGACTTCAAGGCATCTATTTCAGCTAAGTCTTGAGTTCTTAACCATTTGCTGTCATAAGTTTGCAAGGAAAAAAAAAGTAGTCCTGATGATCACCATCCAGAAAGCCAAGTCAAAATTCTCTATTCTGCTGCAACTAGCTTGCTAGAAATAAAATAGAGGATGTTTGGATTACAGTTGCTCTGACAAATGTATTTGTAGTTATCAAACGAAAAAAATCATAGTCCTTCAAAGGTTAGATGCAGCATAAGATATGTTAATTTTGGATTTTTCTAAAATTAGGTTCTTAACCTTCTTATTGGAAATCCTACAGCACCCATTAGGATCTTCCTGAGTCATAGACCCTTCCACTATACAATGGCAGAACTGTTGCATCATTTCTGAATTGCCATGGGTTTTTTTTCTGTTACCCTTCAGGACCAATGAGGGTATCTTGGAAGAAATTTATGATTTTCAAATCCCTGCAAAGAAACATGCTACTTCTCTGTGTAGCTGAAATAACACAGGACTTACCTAAAAGCTTTACCCCTTCAAAACAAAAGATATTTATCTGGTCTATATGAGAGAGTGGCAATTTCTTAATTGCATTTAAATAACTGTGTAGCAGGACAGAAGAATACTTTCACCAAACTTTACTTCACTAAAAGTACTTTTCATACTCTTTAGTAACTGAATTGCTGCAGTTGAGTGACACTCTTCGGGATGACATCCTTCCTGAACTTGGAGTTCGATTTGAAGATCATGAAGGTACCAAATCATGTCATGCAACTTTGTAGGTAGCTGTTTTTATAATCCTACTGTTTTCCTAAGAAGTGGGAAAACAAACTATCAAGGCTAATCTGAAATAATGAAACAAACTCAAGGACTGCAAAACTATAGCGTATCATATCATATATGTGTACCATATGTAATGGAACATTATCATATGTATGAGTGTATATTATAGAACTATATTAGAATATATATATAGAATAAAAAAAATACATTGCAATATTTATCTTTTTGTATAGCACCCAAATTCTTAGTCACTTTTGAGTAGTACACAGTTTTATTTGCATTCAGCATGCAAAAACAAGACAGTTATCACAGGGTAAACCCATTTATCTTTCATTAATCAAGAAACTAATTAATCTGTTTTTTGCTTCTTTAGGACTTCCAACTGTGGTTAAATTAGTGGATAAGGACACATTATTGAAAGAAAGAGAAGAAAAGAAAAAGGTTATTATTTTAAGCATTCTGTATTTTTTAAATTAAAAGTAATGTGTAAGCTATGGATATTTTTATATTTCTTTGATAATTCATAAGAAAAATTGTAATAACAAGGAAAATGACATAAGAGAATTGACAGAAAAGTTTGAGTGTGTTGTTAAAGGAAAAGAATTTTTTGAGACAGTAGTTTATTGAAAACTTTGATTGGGACCCATGAATATCTCTAGGATTTTTTTATTTGTTTTTTAATATATTTGTAGAATTAAGGGATGTTGAGTATTGCATACGTGCTGTCCTACCTCTCTGGAAGAACAGTTCCAATGAGAAGCTGATTTGGACTTCTTTTGTCTGCATAAGTGAAGTTGACATTTTTCATAGAACTAATCTGTATTTATCTGATATGTGAGGAAAAAATGAACTGGCTAAATCTGAATTTATGTAGTATAGATGAGTGAGATATTCAGGATGTGGGGGCAAGAATTCACATGTTGCTATGTAAAGATTGTGAGTTCTAATTCATGTGCACAAGATCTGTACAGAAACCCTCCTTTTGGCACTTCCTGGCATTAATATTTGACTTTGTAACATTTAAAAAGTATCACTTCCTGTGTCTGTCTTCAGTTTTACCAAATAATAAAATTCTGTCGTGACTAGAAGTGTTTGGAAGACTTTCCAGCATTTCTCCTTCGATGTTCATGTTTTTCTAAAAAAGGGAGAAGTAAAAAGTAGCTTTAGCCAATTCCAGATATCTTCATCAAAACAGCATTTAAAGGCAGTTTGTATATAGCTCCTTAGTGGGACCTGCAGCTAAAGTATCCTTTCCCTGGAAACAGTATTATGTTCAGTACTGGCAGAACCCTTGGAGAACTGATACGTCTCCCAAACAAGTGCAAGATGAGATTTTTAGCAAGTTGGCTAAATTTGGATAGTTGTTTCCCTAGGAACATCAAGGGATACAACTACTGCTTTGAGAAAATGTAGTCTTCACAGTTTGAGGCAAGAGCTTAAAATATCAGTGAAGTACAGTCTTTTTTTAAAGCCATTTGCCAAACATTTTCCCCCATAAAATGACAGGACTATTTCTTTTGCAGGCTTTGTAGGTATTCTTTTATATGTATCCCCTTTGCATGCAAAATGCATTCTGAACAGTTAAAACTGGTTTAATGGTGAATAAAAGCAAATGGAATCAAAGTCATACAGTGAGAAGTATCAGTCCTAATTATAAGGCATGGTGGTTTTGCTGCAGGTCATGCTGCCAGTTCTGTCTGTAATTAGATATCCAGGGGAGCTATCTGGCTCAGGGTTGCAGAAAACAACCAGATGAAACAGTGTGTTACCTTTCACTCATTAACACTGCCTCTTATAGATAGAAGAAGAGAAAAGAAAGAAGAAAGAAGAAGCAGCCAGGAAAAAACAACAGCAGGAAGTAAGTGTTCAGATCCTTTTAACCTTATTTTGAAGAAAAGTGTAGGCAGCAGCAGTCACGTGCAGGAAAGAACACATCAGAACACAGGCTCTCTGCCCAGCCTTTACCGGGCCTCCATTTGTTTCTTTGTCTGTACGATTTCCTGCTCAGAATGACTTTGGCTTGCAGTTCAGATTTGAATTTCCAGCTCTTATTATAGAGAGACCGTCTTTGAGAACACAACTAAAGGCTTCAAAATCTTCTTAGAAGAACCTGTAGCACTTAATTTCAGTCTATAGACAGTATTACTTCCTTAATTGTCAGAGTCTTATATGCCTGGTACTGTTAGAGAAGATTTTGCTTGTGTCATTTATTATTTGCTTCGCTTTTCAGTATCATAGGTATGTGCAAAAGGGTATTTTATTCTTTTTTTCTTTTTAAGAAATCCCCTGTTCCCTGTGACTGAACAGTGAAATGTTTTATCTCTACAGTTGGAATTGAGATAGCTCAAAGGTTTTAGGCTTTGGATGGGGAGTAGACAGACAGAGGAGATGAACTTATAAGAAGAAGATATTGTTTTCCATGGTGATGACTCTTACAGTACAGGAAATACTTTCCTGTGTTAAAAGAGGAAGAAAACTTTTCAAGAGCACCACATACAGAGAGAAAACCAGATAGATAGCATTTATCATTCTCAAATTCCAAGTACCTTTTTTCATTGTTTCAAAAAGGTGATTCTCTTGCATTGAGTAAAAATTACTTGGAAAGGATTCTGAGGTGGGCTTGTTTACAGATAAGTGAAATTTCAGTTTATTTTCAGTGCAATTACTGCATCTGATCCTGCTGTGACCTGTAAAGAAACCTTTGCTTGTCAGCAGGAAACTGTTGATAAAGGTGGTTCCCCTTGCAGTGAGTTACTTGCTGAATATTCTTTACTCATAGCAACTATTTGCTTTGTGTTGACTAAGGAATCAAATTAGCAAGAATCAGACAGATGTAATTTTTAGAATACATAAGCAAGTCATTTTGAGTTTCTCCAGTACATCTATTTTATTAAGTGGTTCTCTAGATTTAAAATACATTTTTTACCCTGGACAAGCACAGCTAAGACATACTGAGTTATTCCTCACTAAAAGTTTCTTTTGACATGATAAACAATTGTGAATTAAATGCTCTTTGATTTGCAAATTATAATCTACTTTTCCTTTTGCATATGTGACATGTTTTCAGTAATTATGTCTGATGTTAATGCATGTTTTGTATTACAGGCAGCAAAACTGGAAAAAATGAAGATTCCACCACATGAAATGTTTAAATCGGAACTTGACAAATATTCCATGTTTGATGAAAATGTAAGAGTGGTTTTCCTTCTCCAGTTGTACATACTTAATTGTATATATTTATAGTGATCTTTTTCCAAAACCTCCAGGGCAGTGCCATTAATGTGGTGAAAGGAGGGAAGGAGAGAAGGAAAAGGCGATATATTAATTTTATTGTGCACTGGGGAGCGAGGTCTCTTAACTGTTAGCCATCATTTCAAGAGTATTTTCATTGTGTTTCCTTTGGCTCCTCTCATTGCAAAGCAAAATATATATTGTGGGTAGGAACGTGTATGATGTTTGTTCACAGATTTATTACCCTGGTGCAAGGCAAGGTATTCACTCATAAGTACAAACTCCCCAGTTCTGCCAGAACTGATGATTTTTGGAGAGGTCCTGTGCCTCCTGTTCAATTCTGCCCACTGTCTCTCCCTGCAAAGGCTCTCTGAAGGGGCTATATGGATAACTCCGCTCTTGATTGCTCCCCTTGGGGATAAAAAGTGTTACTTGGAAAACATAAAGCACTGTTTCTTCAGTACTTGATCGGGGACATTGATGCTGCTTCTGTCTGTCCCCTTCACCAAGTCGGAATGGAGAGTGTAAATAGTAGAAAATACCCCTGCAAGCCAAGGAGAATGTCCATAAAACCTCTGATAATACTTTCTCCATCAAGAACATACATCTCTGGCTGCCTTGAATTCCATATGCTAGTATGATTAGAACGTTATTTTAACCTGTTCAGGAATTAGTCATTATTCCCTTAAAACTGTCTAGAAGTTAGTGGTCTAAGCTTCCCTTACACAGTACAGGACAGAAAATAAATACACCCTTATGCCCCTTCATTAACTAGGAAGGGAACATACAGAAATAGTCAAAGTTAGTTGTCAGACTTCTAGGTGACTAAAATTAGCCAAGATACATGCCATCCTGACAGCCTGTCATTATGACATTATCTCCCTATCTTATTAAAACATGATTCCATAAGGAGCAGAAGAAGTCCAAGGATTTGTCTTAAATATTCTTCTCTTTTTTAAAAATATTTCAGGGATTTCCCACCCATGACACAGAAGGCAAAGAACTTAGCAAAGGACAAATTAAGAAGTTAAAGAAACTTTATGAAACCCAAGAAAAGCTACACAAGGAGTATCTACAAATGGTTCAGAATGGAAGTGCAAATTGAAAACAACGGGACTTTTTTTTAGAAGGCTTGTTCTGGGTTCCCATTGAAGAAGTGAGCATATACTGATGCTCAAATTTCTGTTTACACTTTCTATTATGTGCAAAGTAAAATTCCTGTTTACGTGGATTAATAATGTCATCTGGAAAGGCAATAAAAATCCATCATTAAAAAAAGCCAACCTGTAAGAAGTTTCTTCACAACAGTAGCAGACTGAATGGTTGCCAGGTCTATTTGGGAAGGTGCTGCTCAGTCAGCAAATCCACATAAGGATTCTTGTTCATTATGGCTGTCTGGGCTTTGGTTAATTTGTCCTGCATGCTGATCTCTATCTAAGACCCACTGTGGTTTGCTTTCTGGAATATGTCACAGTCAGCAAAATTTACTGCTAAATGGGAGCTGAGCAATTTGTCCTGCAGCAAGAACAGTATTTTCCAGATGACTTTAGTATCTTTACATAAGCAGGAAAAGTGGGTAGTTCCACCATGATACTTATTTTAGCTGCTGTTATTAAAAACTCTCATAAGTATAACCAGAACACTTTGCATAGTGGAAGCTAACAGTCCCTTTGTTGAAAAAGGGATCATCATCTGTGCTCAACCTGCAGTTGCAATCAAGTGGGTAAGTACAAGGCATTGAACAAACAGGTGGGAAAGACATGAAGGGCTATTGGCAGAGGGTGGTGTGTTCTTGGAGCTATCCCTCCAAGGAAACAGGAGTGCTGCCAAAGTGCCTGGTTACCCAGAGGACTCAGTACCTAATTACCAGTTCAAAACCGTGGAGAATTACCAGAAGGTTTCCAACTGAGATACAGTTTGTGGATTGGTTTGCAATTAGGGAATACAGCTGTACATTGCTCTGTATTCAAGACTGATGTTTTTAACATGACAGTTTAACCCTCAGTTAATAACCTTTCTGATGTAGTAGGGTCATGCTATATCTGCAAGGAGAGTACTCTGTTGCCCAATAATGCATTTCACTGGCAGTAGCTACTAAATGAACTCATGAAATCCTAAAAAATATCTTGCCTACTTCGCAACTGCATGTAACAGCCAAGTGTCTGATTTGCAGAACTATATTCATTGAGTATTCTCAAGGTGACTTGCAGAAAATCATACTGTGACACCTCTGTTCTCTCAGCCCTAAGGTTCATGCTACAATCATTACGCTATGTTCCTTTTCTTAATCAAGAGTTAAAACATCTTTGCTTTTCCTTTATATTTTTATATTTATATTCCTCCTTCTGAGGAATGAGCATATTTGGAGTAACAGAAAGGTCTAGTAGGGTTTTTTTTTTCTAATTTGTCTGTATTTGCCTTTGAAAACAAACAGAATGTTAAGGTCAGTAAAGCACATGCATCTTGTGTACAGAAAATAAAATCTGTTCTAAAGTACAAGTTGTATGTGAACTTTGTATAGTGGGGAGAATAGAGTTTATCTTTATTCCACAGCCATCTTTTTGAAATGTGGTTTACAGAGCCTTTCCTTTATCTTACTATTACTAATTGAATTCAGTTTGCATTCAATATTTGATTATTCTGATAATTTCTAATCAATTGTATAATGCATGTTTAAACTGCACAGTGTTACTTCAAACAGCCAGCCATAGCCATGAGGGCAACTTCTCTATCCTTTATTCCGGGAACAGAAGCGGATCAGTTGCATTTTTACACTGTTCTAGATCCTGACTCCCTTCAACAGCACCTGCTCATTATTTTCTTCCCCATGTGCTCCCCCGTGATGCATGTACACTCAGGATATCCATGAAGGGATGGGACATGCCTATGCTGCTTCTGGAGTTGCTACTTAATGTCCGTAATTTGCTTACAGAAATTCTGTCTTGGTGATCTGAGTTAGCACTTACTTAAAGAGAGTTAGTATATAACTGTGGAGAAGATGCTGTTAATCCATAGCTGTCCTGGGCTGTAGTTTATGATGTCTCCATGATAACATCCTTAGCTTTTGCCCCCATACACTGGTTTTTCTCTTCCTGTTATGTTTTTACCAGACCTTAAGCCATTTCCATGGTTAATCTACTATAAAAATGTAAAAGAATTTTTTTTTAAGTGCCCCTTTCCCTTCCCAAATGCTTCATTTTTTTTTCTGGGGCAACTCTACTTGCATGGATCTTGAAAGCATTTCAGACTCAAATTTTCCAAAGGTTATTTTCCAGTCTCTCTGTATGCTTCCCACATGCACACACAGCTTCCTCTCTCCCCCAGTAATTTTTTTAAATTCAGTATGCGTAAAGTCCTGGTGAAGGAAAACTCAGTAGCAAACAAAAGATGCTGCAGCCAGACTTGGATGCACACTGCTTGAGATGACTTTTCAGTGCGGGTGTGCCAGCTGATCTGTGGGATTACTGAATTGCACAGACATTACCTATTCCCTGGCAATCCGTCAAGGTGGCACTTCAGTGAATTCCTCTGCGCTTGCTTAGTGAGAGCAACCTGGCAAGCAGAAAAAGGGATTCCAACAGCAATGGTCTGCAGTCTCTTAGTCATCTGTCTCACTCAGCAAGGAAAAGAGAGAGGACAGACTTCACAGTGTTTTGATGTTTTCTGTTTGTTTGGGGGTTTTTTGGTTTTGTTTTGTTGGGTTTTTTTTTAATTGATGTATGCATACACATGCTCAGGGAAGCCAGTCTGAAATGTGATTTTCTAAACATTATGAAAATGAAAATCCCCTTAGCAAAATCTTGGAATTTTAAAATATTTTAATTTTCTGGAACAGAGACCTCACATTGCTTGTACAACATGAAGCTTTTCATTTCCCACCTATCAAGAATTTATCCAGAGATGGCAAGGGAAGATAAAAGAGTGGTGTTTCTGTTTTTAATTGCACCCTTGGCTGAAAGCCAAACTTGTCAGTGGCAAATTTTGTTTCTGTCTTTTGCTCAGAGTGTGCCTTTCAGCCCTTCTAATGTGAATATTCACATTAACATCAAATGTGTACTGCTCCACTAAAGAGAACAAATTCCTCCTATCACTCAGCTTGTTCAGATACTGGTAGAAAAATCTGAATTGTTCATTCTGAACTTGTTGCCACTGATCTTTTCAAAGACTTTCAACTATTGAGTGCCTGATTACATTCATGATACTTTTTGACCTCTTTATCCTAACATTTTTATTTGCTCTCTGCTGCTCCACAAAGCCACTGATGCAATTTTAAGTCTGCAAATAAACAAATTGTTGCCACATGCAGTACGTAGCTTAAAACGTACAAAAAGAAGTTGAAGGTAAGTTTAAACATTTTCAGGTAGTAGTAGTAGTTGTTGGAACAACTTCAGCTCCCTCTTGAATTACAGAACTTCTACCACACAAATATGGGAAGGAATTTTACTCCTCTCTGTGATTTCACAGGGCAATTTCTACATGTATCACATGCATAGTATTTAACATGTCTCTTGAGACAGAACGGATTAATTAAGAAGCACATTAGCTATTTGGCACCAAGACTCTGCTTAGCAATGATCAAAGTTCTTCCTCCTCCTGCAGAAAAAGTCATTGACAGACTAAGTCTTATCTCTCAAATTAGGCTGTGAATGTCTGGCATCTCACTCAGTGAGAGCAGTTTCCATTAATACCCACCCAAGGGCAGAAGACACAGACATTTTAATGCCAGATACAGATCTCAGCCTAAGCTTTCTCTCCAGTGTCAAGTGCATCTGTTTGGCAGTTCCACCACAATTCCTTCTCTTGGTTTTGGTTCTCCAAGCTCTTGTATGGGAGGCTGGGTGTCTAAATTGAGCCAGGGTGATTCAGCAAATATCCTTTTGCAGCTCTCTGTAGGGCAGCAGCACTTGACAGCAAGATAACTGCACAGATTGTGCTTTATCCACAGTCCTAAAGTCTACCACTGTACTGCGTGCTACGAGAGGTTAGACAGCAGTCAGCAAAAATCCCTCATTGATTGTGGGAGGTTGAGGCCCTTGGAGAGGGGCACTAAAAATCCAGGGGTGTAAGGTAGTTGAAATGTGTGTTTACTTTGATATACAGGTGCAAAAAGGTGCAGCTAGATCACATAGTCAGGCAAAATATCTCTTATATCTTTGTAGGAGACAAAATTTGAAGTTTGTACTCAACATCTGAGTGAAAGTGGGAAATGGCTTTTAACAAAATGGAGGTAGAAAAAATCTTATAAGAGAATTTGATAGCTATTAACCATCAACAAGCATAAAAGTGTGCAGTAGGAATGTCTTCAGATAAATCCTCCTTTCAAAGTTCTTCCTTTGGAGCACTGAGAATCAAGAGTAGCCACTTTCATGAATAAAGTTGTCCCAAAATGAAGAATTAATGGATATATGAGAAGGCTGTTAACCTGCTGATGTTAGAAAAAAGACTGGTTTGGAGAAACAGGAAAAGGGAGCTGGAAGCAAAGGAAAGCAGGGGAGAAAGAACCTTCCAATGAACACGTTCTCTGGCCCACCAAATCTGCTTGTTTGTGCATCTGGCTGCAACATTTCTGCAGTTCTTTAGCTGTTTGAATGCAACTCAAAATTACCTCATTTTTAATTACAGTATTTTGCATCTATTTAGTCAAAGATTCCTTAGTTATTCCTGTAACTTAAATTCCTAGCATAACCGAATTAATCCAATGTTAATGTATTGGCTAGTTGCTAATTAATAAAACACTGGTCTCATTGCTTCCAATTTTTAATTTTGTCTGTGAAAGGACTGTGATAATAAACACTAGTCATTAATTACTGAAATCCAAGCAGAAGACCTGGAGAAAGCATTTTTTCAGAACAAGGGAATCCCCTGACAGGAGGAAAGGTTAGAGGTTTTTCCTATTGAGTGAAAGATGAGTGAAACCCTTCTGTGGCTCCCGGTGCTTGAAGTTACACTGTTCCTCACACCAGTGCTGCACAGCATCTGCTGCCTGCAGACGCCCATGCACACGGAGCCTGGGCTGGGCAGGAGGGGTTTGTTGGCTTTCTTTAGCCGGAATTATGTCGGAGCAGAAGGTGGGCACTGCTGGGTCCGTCTTTGCTGTTGGAGGAGCCGTAAAGCAGCACCACGTTTCACAAGCCAGACACCGGGCACCTCACAAAGCTGCACTTCCCAGCACGGATAATCTGGATGACAAACTGGAATCACCGGGACATGGTGGGATAGCTCACATGACGGGAATGTTTTCAGGGATGGGTATGTATTCTTTAGGACAGGTCGGAGAGGCGAGGTGGTGTTGCTCTTTACGTGAGAGCGCAACGAGAGTGTATCGAGCTCTACCCAGGGGCAGAGGTACGAGTTGAGCGTTTATGGATGAGAATTAAGGGCTCGTACGGTGACGCTGTTGTGGGTGTTTGCTGCAGCCCCCCCCGATCAGGAGGAGGAAATTGATGAGGCTTTCCATGGGCAGCCGGAAATAATCTCGCGGTCACAGGCTCTGGTTCTCCGGGGGGAACTTCAACCACCCTGATTTTTGCTGGAGGGACCGCAAGGGCCGGCGCACACAGTGCGGGGAGTTGCTGCAGGTTCCCGAGGACAGCTCAGTGTCGGCGGCGCCGCCGCTCGCGGTGAGCGCAGGGCTGTCGCTGTCTCTTTAAGGGCGCGGGCGCGCGCCGCTCCCCCCCCCGCGCGCCGCCCCGCCCCG
>JAWWLV010000179.1:14710642-14726197 GCA_035041135.1 Platyrinchus mystaceus
AAAGCAAATTGTTCTCCTTGTTTTTACTGATCTCCTGAGATTTAGCATGACACACACAGTGCTCCTTGTGCATAAGCAAAAAATGTGTGTTAGGCTTTGTGTACGTACAGCATTGACAGGCCATATTCCACACAACTGTAAAATCAGAAACATGTCTAGGTGGGAAGTAAACTGCAGCTTTGTTCTTGACTAGTGGTAGCCCAAGTAGCTGCTGTTAAGATCTTATATATCTGCTGCTATCTAGTGGTGTAAAAGGAAAGGTGCAATACAACTAATTCAGACTGCGCATTTCCTGCGATTTTTTTGTGATGGAGAAATGTCTTAGTCATGTGTAGGGACTCCTATATCACAAATTAATAATTTGAGACAGTGTAATAATTAAAATTAACCATGAAAACAAACTTTACTAAGTATTTTGCAAAATGGGGATGCTAAAACAGTAATTCAGAGGGCGGAGTTCAATTCCAAATTTTTTAGATGAAACACTCTAAATGGCTCATAGAGCTACAGAAATTAGATTAATAGAAAAATAGAAATGTATTTATATTTTTTCTATTTGTAGAATGGTAGAAATGTGTTTTAATTATTTTTCTTTGTCAAGTCAGTGAAGCTATCACTTGGTCTATTCAGTCTTCATAGAAAAGAATTTCAAATGAGATTAAAGCAAATCTGAATTAAATGTATACATGTCGTGTAAGTAAACCTTGTATTCACTGACGACAAAAAAACCTGTGCATCTCAAATGTTCCTTAAACACAGTTTCAGAGATGGCAATTGTTTTGTCTACCTCTGTTTATTAAATATACTAGCCACAATTTCATTTCTCAAATGTTTCTGTATTTTTTTTCCCAGGGAGACCTTAAAAATGCAATGGTAATAGAAGAAAAAGCGGAAGAGACAAATGTCAAAGGAATTCCAGACTTCTGGTTTACTATCTTTAGGAATGTAGATATGCTAAGTGAATTAGTACAAGTAAGTTTCTCCTCTGAAATGAGTGACTTTTGTTGTGTTAAATTAATTGCTTTTTCCCATTAATAGTCAGTCCTTGTGGATAATGTGTGTGAGAGACCAAATATTTGAGCCTTTAGAATCCCTGAAGATGTTTGAAAGGCTAATGATGGACAAGCACTGTTAATTTAGCCCATAAAGGATTATTTTTGCATGGATATTATAAGAATATCCATGGATTAATTGAATTAATGTGAAATAGATTATGTAGTTTTGCCCGCAGTTACATTAATTGCTTTTAATGCTGTTAAGGAAGAATTCCCTAAAGTGTGTCTTCCTGTGAGTCTCACTGGCAATGAATATCCTGAATGGTTACTATATTTTTGGTCATACTCAGCCTGGCATTTGGCAACTTTTTTATTGAAGATGAGGCCTAATGATTGAGAATTTGGCACAAAGTATTTGCAACTATGATTTAAGAAATTTGGATCCAGGTCTTTACCTTAGCTGAAATTGCTGAGTAATTACAAGGTTATTAAGAAGAGGAGGTTCTTCCAAATATTGCCTGCTGAATAGGGTTTTACTTTTTTTCTGCTTAGGAATATGATGAACCTATCTTGAAACATCTGCAGGATATTAAAGTTAAGTTTTCTGAACCTGGACAGCCTATGGTGAGTTTCCTCTGCTTGTTTCTCATGAAGATTGTAGTAGTCAAGTGAACAGCATTCATTCAACAGTTTTCATTGAACTCTTTGGCTGTAGGTGTGAGGTTTCTTTCTAAGCTAATATTTTCATGCTTTGCCTTTTAAAGATTTACCTTCAGCTTTCCCAACCCTTTGCTCTTTTATTCTTAGCCTGGACATCTGTGACATCACTGTAATTTATAGATTAAAATTCTGGTTCAATTCTGTCTAGTTTTTGCTTTCTTTTTCTCTCTCAAATTCTGGTATAGCTGCTCTTAGTAATAAAGTTGTGTCTGCTTTTCATTTTTAAATGAAAATTAATTGTGGGGAAAATTCTGAGTGCTACTTGCATCTCTTTTGATAAAATATTCAATACAGTGACTTGGGGATACTAATCAGAAATGATGATGGATACTGTGCTATTGAAAGGCATAGAGAATATATTGGATAATCTTTTATTAGTGTACCTAGAGAGTATTTTTTAAAGTGCAACTTGGCTTTTTTTTTTTTTTTTTAAATTGTTCTGTTGCTTGTTTAATTCGTCCGGACTATACTTATTCCTTGAATTCCTTCTGAGAGGGAGGCAGGGAGAAGGATGGAATTAACAGTCTGCACATCATTTCTTTAAATTTTATCATTGTGGCCTTTTTCTTATATTTCATTTTTTTTTGTTTGCCTTATGGATTTATAGTCTTCTGACAATGTCCAAAATAAATGGAAGAAAAGCTTCACTGAAGACTCACTAAAGATGAAGGGACTTTCTCAGAGTAGCTTTTAAAGGTTAATACCAGATGAAGCAAAGTTTGTTTGGGTTTTTTAAGTCCTTAAACGCTTGAGCTGATAATATGCAAGAAAGTAGTACAGGCAGAGAAATATTGAGAATTACGTTTCTAAACACTAGTAGTGCTAAAGGAGAGGATACAAGTTATGAAGAAAATGAACTGTCTAAACACAAAGTATGGTATTCTAAGAAGTTGGGTCTTTTCATCTTGAAGCATATCTATTTGGTGGCATTTGGATGATTTGGTAATAATTGGGTTTTGTGTTCTCATTCAGCTTTGTTTTACAGTACCTTAAGTTGAAGAATTGCTTTTAAAACATCAGTGGATTTATCTCATCTTGCACTGTTCGTAACCTTTTGACAGCACATTTCTGTAAATAGGTTCCATTCCAGTGCTACATTAAATCCAGTAATGGGAGGCTGACAAATGCCATGTCCCTTCTGTATTTGGGGACAAAGGATGCATTACTAACTGCTTGAGTGAAACCCGTTCTCCAGTTGTGTGACTTTTGTCTGAAATTCTCTCGCTGTTGAAAATCGGTGCAGCAGTGGCTGCTTTGTACTGTAAAAGTATCACATAATCAGTGTGTAATAAATACACTAATTCTGCTGGGGATTAGGTTTTGCTGCTAAAAGATGTACGTGATAGTAAGGCATTTTCTGAGTTACTGTTGACCCAAAGCCATTAACTGTAGTTTTGGTCCTCCAAAAGTGGATTTGCCTGGCTACAGTTAAAGTCCTTTCAAGTTCTGTTTTGTTATAGCATGTACACAGAACCTTTATCTGCATGAAGCATAAGCAGTTCCTTCACTGTTTGCTTTTACTTATTTATAATCATATGAATAAACTTCTATGTAGTCTATAATTGTTATTTCTACCTATATATTTATTTGGACATCAGGATCCTCAGCTAGCGTATTCAGACCTGGATGATGCTTAACTTAAATATAACTTAAATAAGTATAACTTAACTGGTATAACTTAAATAGCTTAAAAAAGTAAGTTGTCTTTTTTTGAACTTTATGAGAACATAGCAGATAAAAAAACCCAAAGGTATCCAAGTAAAGACTACTGCAACACTTCAAATAGTATGTGAAACTTGATGCTTCTTGTCTCCTAATTAGCAGGTAAACAATGAAATGCTGAAATACAGCCTCTGCAGATATTGTTGTCTTGCTAGCCCTGGGGATCCTGCATGCTAAGTAGTGCCACTGGTAGCCTATTAATAGCCCCAGTGATGGTTTATGGGATTATTTGGGTATGAGTGTTCGTCACTGGTAGTGGATAAGCTAAGTTTGTAACTATTCCCCTGAGCATGTTTGCCAGAGAGAGATTACTCTTAGCTGACGACGGCCTCCAAACCATACAGCTGTCTTGAATTGCTTTAAAATGGAAGAAAAGCTAAAATAGGCAATGTGAAGCCAAGACAGATATTCCTGTGTACTTCTGGGTCCCATTGGCTTCCTTTCCTTGCACAGTGAGCATGGGGTTTGGGAAGGCTGCTGTTGCCACTAGTTTCCATCATTCCTTGACCACTGGCTTTGCAGATTTCAGTCATGTGAGGAGATTCATGAGGCCTTAGAAAGATTAAGGGGCCTTTGGGAGATGAGTGAGGGATAAATGTCTTTGATGAACAGGCTGTTGTCTCCGGAGTTGTTTATCCTGTTTTCACATGGATGGCCTTGAAAAACAGGATGGCAAGGCAGGCTTGGTGACAACAGACCATTTTCTGGCCTGATTCTGAAGAATGTTGGGGAAGTATATTCAAGGGTAGTGTATTTGGCAGTTACACCTGCTTCAGGCTGTAGCCTGTTATGACATGTAGAATTGTATGATTCAGTTTGAGCCAGTGTTCTTTTGCAGGATTTTCTGTTATCAAATGAGCAAACCCCCTCTGGTTCCTGGTGAACTGTACTGTTTAAATAAACTCCTTCAATCTAAATTTTGGTTTAATCACAAATAAAGTTGGTTTCAGTCTTTTAAGGTCATGACATTGATCGGAGTTGGGAGAGTAACAGAACTGCACGGTGCTATGACAAAATGACTTCAGAGTAACATCATCCCTAGTGCAAGGATGATGAGAGGCTTCCATAGAAAATGAAACCAAGACTGTTTTCAAAATACTTATTTCTGAGGTTGCTTTTAAGACAGCAGTTCTATATGTAAAGGTGAATGAAATGCAGTAATTACCTGATTAGAATTTGAATGTTAGCCATGGTTGTTCTGGCTTCTTGCACTTCCAGAATTGATTGATGTTCTTAAATTTCCTGCTTCTGCTGTAGTTTGAAAGATATGTTCGCTATCAAATTCTCTTTTTTTCCTGTATGCAGAGTGTGATTAATGATAATTATGCTGATGTGCTATTTCAATGATAAAAATTCATGGTAACATAAAATTATAATGGAAATTTCTTCCAGTCTTTCTCATTAGAGTTCCACTTTGGGCCCAATGACTACTTCTCTAATTCAGTCCTGACAAAAACATACAAGATGAAGTCAGAGCCAGACAAGACAGATCCCTTTTCATTTGAAGGACCCGAAATAGTTGATTGTGAGGGGTAAGGAAAAGTAAAATTCAAAAAAGCTTCTGAAATAATAGTGCATATTTTTTTGCTTACTGTGATAATGATTAATGAAGATAAAATTGTTACTGACTTAAAAACTGGGAATGTTTGTAGGGATTATGGTGATGTTAGCTGCAGCATCAGAAGGAACAGATGCCTGCATGTAGATATGTTTTAACATGGTGTATATTTTAAATTATGTGCTTTTGAAATGTAATACTTCGCTAATTGAGGTAACAGACCTGTTATTTCCAGGTAACTAGGTAAATTAATTTTAGTCATTACATTTCACAGACCACCTCTCCTCCTTAGTCTGAGGAGTAGCCTTAGACTCTCTTGGATTCTTGTCATCTCCTCAGCAATTTTTATTCCAGCAGGAATTGTTATATTATGATCAGGCAGGAATTGGTCACATGTACCATCGGTTCTTTCAGCCCGTTTTGAAGCTGGAATGTACTGGCCACGCAGTTTGGTTCTGGTAGTTGTGGCTAATGCAGCAATTTTTAATTTTTTATTTTTTTCAAAAAGTGTTCAGAAACCAGCTGTGGAATGGTGAATTCCTGTGTCTGTTCTGGAAGTCTGAGTTGGACACCACATTAGAGTTTTTGGTGTGTAAAAGATCATTCCATCTAACCTAAGACTTTCTCTTCCCATCGGTGGTCTCTGCTCTATAGCCAAATTTCAGTGCCACACCAGAGCAGAGCTGACAAGAATGAAAAATGGTTTTGTACCTTATTTTTCATAGCTTCTTTGGTGTCTTCTTAGGTGAAAGTTAATATTTTTCTTGGGATTTAGTTTTGTTTTTATCCTTTCAAGGATGTGTTTTGGTGGGGGATTTTTTTTTTTAACTAACACTTAAGAAATACAAATACTTGGGGTTTTTTGAAGGCATCTTGACAACCTCAAAACCTTTTGACTACATACTAGCTTCTGAATTGAGTATTCACTTGAAGTGAGGCAAAACATCTACTTGCATGTTTAGTGAAGGTTGTGTCCAAGTTACAGACTAGTCCACATTGAAGAAAACTTTAGTTAATTACAACCAAATATTTTGTTTGTCTTACAGAGGAATGCTTTCCTAAATTGCTGATATGTCAAAACCTTGATTTCAGTTGATGTTTCCTGATGAAGGTGTTAGATACTGGTACAAGTAGAGCAGGAAAACATGTCTGTGACTTGTTATATAGGTTAAGTATAAAACTGTTGACTTTGACCATTTGTATACAGGGCAATATATTTTGAGGCACTTAAGGATTACTGTGACACCATTATTTCCATTGCAAGAGAGCTAGCTGTGTTTGCCCCTCATTCTTTGCCATGTGCAGTTTGGGTAAAACTATAGATGGATGGAGAAACTTTTAATTGAGATAAAGCGTCAGTTTGTACAGTAGCAGAACAGAACAGGGAAGTAAACTCTTTCCAGCTTGCTGCACTTGGCTGCCAAGTCAATCTGAGCACTGCTCTTTATAGAGCTAAAACATCCCTCTCCTTGGCCCACTCTTTGTGCATTTATTTTTAGGATACTGCCTTGACCTGCAATGACAGGATTGTTTCCTACTGGTCTGACTGAGATTTTTTTCTCTAATAGCTTTATCACATCCTTAGTTACAGAACTCCAGTAGTTGGGTCAAAGGGGTTATTAAAGTACGGGTGGGGGCAGTGATTCGTCTGCAAAGGCAGACTTGTACAGTATTTTCATTTAGGGAACTATTTGATGTGTCCAACATAGGCATAGTCTCTAGCACTGTGATGCATCCTCTTCACATCTTGTCAAGCAGTTACATTTCCTAGTGTGTGTAAAACTAGCTTTATCCAGAGAATGATAAACCATCTTTGCCTTGATGTTGCTGCTCTGCTCAGTTCCTTATTTTCACTGATATCTTCTGTTAAAATGCTGTTTTCCACATGTTGTCTCTAGGTGTACTATTGACTGGAAGAAAGGAAAAAATGTTACAGTTAAAACAATCAAGAAAAAGCAGAAACACAAGGGTCGAGGCACAGTTCGGACAATTACTAAACAAGTACCTAATGATTCTTTTTTTAACTTCTTCAGCCCTATAAAGGGTAAGCTTGGAAAATAAGAATTTAGGAATCTTAAAATATGTTGTTTTATTTAAATGTATTTGTATTTATGGAGCTTAAACCTTCAAACTATTTATGCTGCTGCATTATATACTGTCTTCTTACTAGAGGAAGATTGCAAACTGCAGCCCATCCAAACAGATCATTTTGTTCTGATGTTATTGTGTAGAATTTGGCCAAGAGGTGTGCATTGTAAACAGGATTTGTAGTATGGAAATAGTCCCAAGTAGAATCTCCTAAAGAAGTTGACTTGTTTTACCACAGGATGGCTCCATGCATCAATTTGATGTTTCTAACATGCAAAAGAAATCTCTTGCAGTGTTGGTCAAGTTACAGCATATTGGTTTCTTTTAAACCTTTGTCTGAAGTGACAAACATCCTGTAGTTTCTTCTGTGATTAATTAGTGATCCTTAATGCTCCATACAACTTTGTAATTTTCTTAGTTGCCTAATGTTAGATGTGTACTCACATATTTAAAACAATTTAGATGGATTCCAAGACTTTCTTTTTTCCTTGGCACATCTCCCATTGTACTCTTTTGTGAACAGGGAGAGAGGAAATAGTTTATTTTGTGGACTAAAGGGGTCCTACAGGAAAGGTGGTAAGGGACTCTTTGCAAGGGCATGTAGTGACAGGACAAGGAGGAATGGCTTTAGGCTGAAAGAGGGCAGGTTTAGATTAGATCTTAGAAAGAAATTCTTGATGACTGTGAGGGTGGTGAGCCACTGGCACAGGTTGCCCAGACAAGTTGTAGATGCCCCATTCCTGAAAGTGTTCAAGGCGAGGCTGGACAGGGCTCTGAGCAGCCTGGCGTAGTTGAAGGTGGCCCTGCCCATGGCAGGGGAATTGAAACTAAATGATCCTTAAGGTCCCTTCCAAACCAAACCATTCTGTGATTCCAGAGATGTACGGATCAAAGTGGACATTGGTTCTCAATTCTTTTGTGGGCTATTATGAACTACCTGTCCCTTCTAATTACCATTGCAAATCCCCATGTACATGGGGATAAGAACCAAGTGATATGTATTTCTGGAGCTGGGGGTTGTTTGGTGCAGAAATACCCTTTAAATTAACTTTCATCGCTGTTTTCAGAAGGGGATGGAGATTTGTTTGTATCATGTTGGTGTTATATTAGTGTTTGAAATACTTAAAGGACATACTCTGGAGGTGGCTGTGTAACAAAGATAAGACTGACATCTGCTGGTAGCTGATTTTTCAACTAAAGAACAGGCTGAGCCAAATGATCACTTTCGTAGTAGGATCACAGTGCCATGGGACCTGAGTAGAAAAGGGAAATCTGTTTTGCTTTGTGTTGGGGTTTTTTGTTTTGATTTTTTTGGTTGTTGTTGGTTAGTTGGTTGGTTTTGGTTTTAAACAAACAAGAAACCCACCCTATTCCTTCCTGGTTACAGTACTGGGCCTCTTCTCAACAATGCTTTGCAAATTCATGGCAGAATGTTCATCTACTTGATATCATCTCTGTTTGGGTTGATGAGAGGGTTTGTAGTGCTCTAGCAAAACAGTTACTGTAATTACAGCATTAATGCAGAAATAAAATATATTGATCTCTGAAAGGGGAAATGTGATTTGCATGCCTTCTGAATCCATCTTTGTAGAAAGAGTATTTCCTGTGCAAAAATCTTTGACATCCACATGGCAGCTTTGATCTTATTACAACATGTAAAATTCTTACAAGTACAATATCTGTAGGTTTAACTTACGAATCTGAATTGTCATTAAAGGTTCAATAGCTACCTTCTGAAGCCTTTATAGCCCCAGTGTTTTCTGGTATGAGAAGGTCTTTATAGTGTGTTTCATCTTCTGGAATATTGAGGTGGGCTAGACTGTACATGCTTGTCTTAATTTTGCTGTCTTGTCTTTTTGCAGTATCTGGTGATGGAGAGTCATTGGTAAGTTTGTTTCTGAAATGGCACAATTGCACTTTGCCATGTCCTTTATACTAAGTCACTCTATAGTGACTATTAGGGTTCTTTTATTAAGTACTGTGTATTTTTATTGTTATTTCTGCTTTTGACACAGTCTGTGTGTAGAAAGTAGGAAACTTTTACAGTAAATCTCAATTCTGCAAATCTAGATTTAGACCTTAGGTTTTTTTACAAAGTATATGGAGAGTACATGTGACCTGAAGGTTGATGATGACAGTGCAATGTTTTCTTAAACCCGTAACTTTGAAATACTTTTGTCTGCTTCTGGATAGCACATCACATTTGTAGTGGAAAAATCAAGCTGACTTGCCTTACAGGATGAAGATTCAGAATATACTTTAGCTGCAGATTTTGAAATTGGACACTTCTTCCGTGAAAGGATAGTCCCTCGGGCTGTGCTGTATTTCACTGGTGAAGCTATAGAGGATGATGATAATGTATGTATGCTCTTAGCATTTTGTTTATTAGTCATCATGTAGATAGAAACATTCTCCTCTTTTTCTGATCGGACTGATGTGAAGTATTAATTACAAGGGAATAACAAAAAACCCGAAGAGATTCCTGTTACTGGGGAATAGGAAAGAATCCTTTGGCTTGCTATGGGTTGTTAATCTGCTTCTGGAAGGGGCTTAGTTTCAGTTACTGTGTTTGAATATGCTGCATCTGTTACTGCAGAGGTTTTCATGCAAATATTAGTAGAGCTAATAAAACCTTGGGTTTGTTTTTCAGTTTGAAGAAGATGAAGAAGGTGAAGAGGAGGTGAGATGCACACTGTATCTTTTATAGATAACAGATTAGCTACTGCATTCTAGTACCAGAAATAGTTCTATATGGAGTAGAAAATAGTTGTTTGTAAATGCTCTCATGGATGATAATTCTTTCCAAAAGAGTTCAGCATGCCTGACTTAAAAAAAATCCATGGCTGGTTTTTCTTCTTCATAAAAGTACTTTCTGCAAGAACATTTATCCATTTTTTCCCAGTATTTTGAAAGCTGCTTTCTGACTTGAGTCAAAAATTAAAGACAAGCTCTTTATTTCTTGAGTGCTGCATGATAAGAATCTTCAATCTCACCTCTTACTTTGGAGGTAGTAGAATTCAGCTGTCAGCTTTTAGTTGTCATAGGCTTGAAGACTGGGTTTTACTAAATGTAAAGTAAAAAAAGGGGGAGTGTGCAACTGCTCAGGATAAAGGCTTGATTTAAGCTGGAATTTCTAGTATACCAAGAGCTCTGCTCAGTTTGCAAGTAGCATTGTATGAATACAAACATGCTGTGAATGGCTTGGCAGAAAACCACTAAATGTTACCACACTTCAGTGAACTAATATCCTTTACAAAGAATTACGTTTTTTGTTTTACTGCCTTTACTGTGGTGTTCTTGCTAATTTGTCAGAGGTACATACCTGACTGTTGTCAAGTCCACCACGCTCTTAATACATGAGAAGTTATCAAGCTGGTGGTCTGATGTGAGCTGGCAGCCTTCAGCATGCAGTCTCTTTTTTTTCTTTTTGCTTAGGCTGTTGAATAACTAAACATTTACTTTTATTTTTAAGGTGGGTATTGAAAGAAGTGTATGTGTATTTTTAATTTGTCTCCCGTGCCATATTACTTGGATGTAGTTGTGTACAGAGCACAGTGCAAAATACTTCAAAATCCTCTATACAGGAATACACAGCCTGTCCACAGTAAACCAAATAAACAGACTCTTTGGAGGGACATCAAAACAAAGAACAAAATTAGACATGTATACCTGTTACCAGAACTAAAATTCCAGATCATGTTAAGTAGAAGTTTAAAAATTGCTGGGTGACTGCAGCAGAAACTTATATAGGAAGATTGTCTTAAGCCATGTTGAAACCTTTAAATAATTTTTTTAAGATTTTACAGATGCTGAATTCTTTTGTATCAGCCCAGTGCTGACATCTGAAACACTCTGGAATACAGTGATAACATAATTTGCTATTTTGCTTTTTATCCATTACAAAAAGTTGCACTTTTAACCTGTTTTAATTTCTGTTAGTTTATCTCTATTTTGTCATAGGAGTTGGAGGGGGAAGAGGAGGGAGAAGAGGAAGAAGATGCAGAGGGTGATCCTAAGGTAAGGATTTTTGTGTGCTTAGTCACCGCACAGACTATAATCATGAGCAGTGTAACTGAGGTTATAATAGTTTGTGAAAATATCAATAAATTATTTAAAAAACCCAAACCTCACCCTAATTTCTGACTGCAATGTTTCCATCTTCCTCAGCACTCAGATTGCCCTTTTAAAAATTAATCATTCCATCAGTTGAGAAAATGTAGGTTTTGTCTTCCAACCTGCACCGAGAAAAAGATAGTATCTGTACTGTGTGCCTTCACTTCTTAATGTCATCTCTGTGTAATGCTGATAGATATTTTTCCTTTAGGAAGTTCATACTCAAATGTTCCTTGGCTGGACTTCAATTTAGAATTAGTCTGACAAATCTCAACTAGCTTGTTTGTTTATTTTCTTTTCCTTAGAATTGTTCTTTATCGTTGTCCTGATGGCTGCAGGTTAGACTCCACATGTCTGTACTTGGTTAGAAATCAAAAAAATTAGTCCTCAACTTTGAATTTGAAACTTTGATACCTGGTGTAAAATTCAGCCTTAAGGGTTAGTGATAGGTCTTCTGATAGGTCTTTTTCAGTCCTTCAGTCCTGGTAAAGTTAATGCTTATATTTAGTGAAGCTGGGACAGTGATTATTTCATAAAGACAGATGAAAAAGTGAAAGGTGTGCAAAACTGCTTTATCTTTGGATGAAAGTCTTAACAGCAGCTTAATGTGTTACTCTTCTGGTGTAGTTTTATATACATCATCATATCACTTTTTGCCTTTTGCTACTGTATTGAGAATCAAGTTAGTTTTTCTTTAATGAGAAATACTGTGTACTAAAGAAAGTCTGTCTTGTGCAAAGATTAATCAAACAGGATTAGAGTGGCAGAAATAAGTATTCTGACTGCTTGGTAGGATCAAGATGCAGTGGTGTACCTGTAATGGGTAACAGTTGGACAGCTGAGAAACAGTGTTAGTTCTGCATCAACGTATATTTTTGTGAAGTATCAAATATCCTTCCAAAGGATTTGGCATTCTGTAGGAAAAAAAAAAGCTTAGGTTATCTTGGAAGGTTATGGTTTGTTGCCTCCTGTATTATTTTGTACATTTCACTTTTCATCCATGCTGACAGTTCCTTTCAATTTTTTCCCATTTAGGTGTAATATAAGTCTGTTTATCATTCATACATTTCTAGGTAAGGTGGAATTCCATTCATACCTAACTTCCAAGAGTCCCATTTGTAGTCATGTAATGTGGTTTGTTTTCTAGGGATTTCTGTTTTGTTTTTTGTTTTATCCTTTTATGGGGAAAAGAAATGGGGAAATTGTGAGTTCAGAGTTTAGGTTTTATTAGTAAAAAATAGGAAGAAATGTGTATAGAGATGACTGCCTTTAAATTGTATAATTAAATTAGATTTTTCAGGACGACTCTGCCTTCCTGCCTTCTGCTTTGCCTTTGTAGCAGTCAAACTGTATTTCTTATACATGTGATAAAAGATACTGAGACTTGTCACACTTTTTTTCCTTGTTTATGGTTTGATGTTGCATCTCTTTACTGTTTCTAGTGTACTTGCAAATTATTTCTTAAGTATCTGCTCTTGAACTCTCGTAAATCATCGGCTTACTTAGTTTGTCTTTTCCAACATCTTATTTATGCTGCCTGACAAAGGCAGTCAGTCACTCTTAAAAGCCTTTTCTTGATCTTTCATGATTCTGCACAGGTATTGTTCTTCTGCTCATCTGTCTCCTTGTTTAAAAGAAGAAAGAAAAAGTTCCTTCTATTGGATGCTGTCATCTTTCACCTTTCATCCCATTCCTCATAGAGAACAATGCTTGCAACAGCCTTCATACTTTCTCCCCCTCTGTATTTTAGGCTGTCTTTTATTTTGCTTTTTTAGGAGAAGCTATAATCTTTCCATGTCATTCCCTCTGCAGAGATAATGCCCTTCTTTTCCTTGGTTAAACTCAAAATTGAGCTGTACTTTTGTGTTGGTTTTTGGTGTTGATTTTCCAATGGGATGTCCTTTGAGACAGCAGCCTCACCACCTCAGTACACTTGCACTGGTTGTTCACCTGCAGGAGTAGAACATCCATTTGTCACAATGGCTTATCTGTTGTCCTGTTACAGTCTGCTACACAGCTTTTCTCCCTCCTCACAGCCACTGTCAGCCACTGGCTCCAGTTTTTGAAGTCAACTTGGAATTCTCTTTTTCTGTCTTTTAACATTCACACCTCAATCCTGTTTTCCATTCTTTCTTACGTTCATCCCATTTTCTAGTCCTGTTTCTCCCTGTCCCCTGTCTCTCTTTGCCTTTCAGTTCCCACCCCTATTTTTTCTTATCTAGAATAGTTTTCTTTTTCATGTACAAAAAAAAATTGGTCTATTCTCCTTTCAAATCCAGTTTCTTCCGTCTTTTCCGTATTACCACCTCCTCTACCAAATGTATAACAATATATGTCAACACTTTCTGCTTTAACTTTTACTCCTTCCTTCCTCTCACTCTTGTTTGTTTTAAGTACATTTGAGTTGTTCAGTTACAACCAGATCATTATCATCTCTTACACAAAGCACTTATATATCATAAGTTTTGGCTTTGGAAGAGTGAGCAGTCAGATGATTGGAAGTAGCTTCAAAAGATGCTACAAAACTGGATAATGTAGCTTGTTTTGTTTAATATGTTTCTCTCTGTGCTTGCATGCCCTATGTTCCTTTAGCTGCCTTTATTTCACATGACTGAGGCTGTGCTTGAATTGAGAAGTAGCTGACAGGGTTATACAAAGTGTTGGTTTGAATCATGACCGAAAAAGCTGCTGTGGAGAAAGACTGCATGTGCTTCAAGGTGCTTTGTCTGTCTTCTAAGTCACAGTGGCAGAAGGACCTGTGAGGAGCAAATTCATTTTCAGAACCAGTTGTGGGCAGAGGCAGTTTGGACTGCTTGCTTACTTAACTCTGGTTAGCTCTGGGTTTACTTCCCATGTGTGTGTTTTATACCCTTGCTTTTTCTCATTCAATAACATAGACTAGAAAATAACCAAAGATAAGTTTCAGCTTTAGGACCCCTAACTGAACTATTTCATGGAAGCCATTTGAAATACTGAAAGGCTTTCTAACCTTCTCTGCTAGAAAGGACATCAGCTGTAATGCCCACTGCCTGTGTTGATCCTACTGTTGGCAGCAGAATTGTTTGGGAGGCAGATGAGATCAGGATGAGCTGCCTGTGCCTGCATGGCTACTTTAGCAAATGGAAAGCTTCCCAGAAAGTGAATTGGAAAAGTAAGGAGAATAAAGGCTTGATTGCTGTTTGAACCACCTAGGAATGTATCCTGCCCAGTATGTTTAAACACTGAAGACTTATAGAAATCCAGTGTTTCTTTTAGTGGTAACTTCATGTGAAAAAGGATCAGTCTGGAAAAAATAAAATGCTAAAATAAATGGCATGAATATTTTGGGCTTATGTCCCCATCCTATAGGACACCAGTTTAACTGGATGGGTAGACATGGTGGGCTTTGTGTAGGAAAGTCATGAAAGCAGTGTTACCTCAGACCTGCTTTTCTTCTCCATTTTACCTTATGTTCCTGCAAATTTTAGGTGGCATTTTTAATTCCAAGCAAGTGCAGTAAATTAGAGGCAGTGACAAAAAGGTTTATATTGAGTTTTGTTAGCAAAAGAAAAGAAAATAGGTGGGAGTCTCACCTTATTCAGCTTATTCACCTCAAAGTGGAATCAGAGGCCCAGAGTAGTTTAAACTCCTTGCACAGAATAAGTAAATATTATGAAATACTTTAAAGATACAGCAAAAAATTTCTACCAATTTTAAAATTAACTTAAATCTTTTCTCATGGCTACTATAGAGAATCCCTTTACAGCAAGAAGAATTCTTGTCACTGTAGCACTGGTAGTGTGATCTTCAGCACATGTGTTTACTGCTAAATTTTATTTTAAAACAAGATGATAAGGATTCCTCCTTATCTTTGCCAGTTAAAGCCTCTCTGGTCTTTTTATTTGCCTGGCCAATGCACTTTCACCACCTTTCTAGGATGTCTTGGGAAGTTAATTTAGGGAAATACAGCATGAACGGAAATCTTGCTGGAATGGGAAGATAAGCGGCACGGGGTCTGTCTGAGGCAAATCAGTGGATTGGTAACGATTGACTGACCAAATGTCACCAAATAGTCAGGGCACTGCAGGAAGAGCAGGCTCAAGCTTAATAGCACTGCCTGAGGGAGTGTGGGTGTAGGACCTCCATCCCACTCACACCTTGGGATCTGGTCCCTGATCTTACAGGAGCCATTAGAGGCCAGAGATAGGTTTAAACATGCACGTGCCCGATGGAGCAGCTGTAACTTGAAGGGAATTGTAGTTTACCTGTGCTGTTGTCCTCTTGTGATCAGGCCGTGAGATTGCTCTGCCATGAGACTGATGGGCAGCTGAAGGCAGTGTGGAGCTCAGGGCTGTGCTGAGGAAAACAGAATGGTGGGAG